>CM014732.1:37785305-37810976 GCA_004329165.1 Spatholobus suberectus
GGTTCTCTACAAATAAATAATTAGGAAAAATAGTTTAATAGGCAAAAGTAGGGGTGTTACATTTTACACTTCCCTTACCTTAGGAGTCACAAAGTTTGAAGTCTTTGGGAGTTTGAGAAAAGTAAAGGAACCTGAGGCTTTGAGTAAGCTTCTTGAAAGAATCATCACAACACCACCAACAAAGGTTTTCCACGGAAAAAAATGAAATAAAATTGGTTAGAAAGGGATGAGGAGAGTTCGATCAAGTACGGAAAGGAAGAGAACTGAAAAAAAAAAAACTCCCCACAAAGATCTTACAACCAAGTACCAAAAGCAATAGATGGAGACTTTGGTTGGAGAACCACCTTGGTCTTAAGCCTTTAGAGCTTTGGAGGCAAAGAGAAAAGTGAAACATAGAATTACTACACAAGTTCCTTTATGTTCTTTATTTCACAACAAGTCCTTAAACTTTAATCTCTATTCCGTAAGAGTTTTTCACCAAAGTTGATTGGATTTTACCTAATCTAATGTAACCTACCTAGGTATGACTTCGTTAGTTCACTTCCTAACATTTTAAGGTACTAGAAACATGATTTAAAGATTATTCTGCGGTCAATAAATAGAGTGCAGGACAACAAACTAATTCCCTCATTCAACATGCTTTAGTTGTTTCAATTGGCAACCAAAGTTGTCCCAATTTGTTTCTATAAGTTTGTAGTTGATGAGGCATCTATTATTAACTAATTTAACATGTTTTAAATCAACAAGACAGCAAGTATCTATTGCATAGTAATGATAGAAAAATCATTTTCGCAGCACTATTTACTTAGCAAATTTTAAGTGCCATAACTCATCCAATTTAGGTTCGAAGCATGCCAAACTTTGTGGGAGTCATATATATACCAAAATACATCATTGAGGATGTGTTTAGCACACTAAAAATGCGTTGGAACTAGGATGCACACTGCTGCCACATGCTGCAAAATTATGCAGTAAAATGGCTCAAAAAATGTATCATACACACTTGAAACTTCATGTTTTAGTTGCATACAATTAAGGTTAGGAATTAACAATTTTTGTAACCTTAAAACACATTTAAAAGTGACTTAATTGCATGATAATCAAACTGAACTCAACACAGATTCGCATTTTGGACAGAGTTGGTGTCTTCAAAGTGTCATTTTCAAGTTATAACTTTACCATATCATGCAAATAGTTTAGGGCTTCCATTGTTCAACATTAAGAACATAAAATGATGGTTTCAAGACTTAAACTCAAAGAAATTTCGTGTACACAATGGTTGAATGCTTGCTCTATTACAACAGCAAAATTTTTAAGCAAAACACTTCAAAATCAAGCACATACATAGCTTCCATGCATCATATACTCAAGAACTAAGGGAATCTCATAATACATAAAATTTCAACCTTAAATAGGTGAGAAAACCTCCTCCTTTACCTTGGGTGAAGTTTTCCACGTGAAAATGGGTAGGAGAAGGGTGAAGGTAGTTGATTCTCTTTGCTCCTTACAAGCTTGAACCAAGGGGAGAGGAAATGGAGTGAGTTTGCTTGCCAAAAATAAAAAAGAAATCTGACCTAGGCTGCTTGATGGTTGTGTCTCTCTTTTGGGCACAATATGTTCTATTTATAGTAACAAGAGACTAAGGTTTTTGTAGTTAATTACATTACTAATTGCACTATTAATTTCTTCTAATCTTAACTAAATTAGTGAACTAAGATCACTTAATTTAGGCTTTTATTCATATGATCATGGTTGTGTGTTGTGTCTCTCAATTCTTTTATCTTACACTTAATTATCTTAAGTCTCTTATGCTTTAATTCATGTTTTTAAATATTTAAAGTTTGAAACTTAAATTTTCTTTACAAAATTATTCTAGACATATTAAATGAGCCTTCATAATTTTTTCATAATTTTTGGAGTTCCCTAAGTATGTGCAATTGAGCTCTCAAGTTACTAGTGAGCATTTTGAGCTAAAATTAAAGGATCTCTGTAATGTACAGAAAAATTCCCACGACCTTAAAATAATATTCAAATCATGTTTTCATGTTAAAAATATTATTTTATCGTATATTTATATTTATTTAATATTTTTCTATCCTTCTATATCTATATTTTCAAGTGTTAGGATTTCTAGTTAATTCTGTAAATATCTGACAGATCTAAGTTTAAATACAATTCTTTGTTCTAGGAATGTTTTTAATTTCTTCGAGTACAAAATTGATATTTAAACTTCCATGCAATATTTTCATATATCGGAATGACAATAAATACAAAAACAAGATATAAACGTATACTAAATATAAAATATTATTATTATTATTATTTTTCTAAAATTGAGGGTGTTACATGGTGGACTTTCCATCTTTGTGTGAGAATGTTGCAAAGTTTGAAACCTGGTAACCCCTCACCAAGGTACCATTTTGTCTGTCCATTCAAGATAGGGTTTCTTGTAGACTGGCCTGTCAATGGGCTTGAGCTGTACCTCAAATTGTTTTTGAATAGCCTCAACTATCATGTTAGGGTCTATCACTGAAGATGTAGCCAGTCTTGGTTCCACCCATATGGGCATGGGGTTTCTAGGGGTAGCCACGACACTTGGCTATTTGCGTGCCCTTGGACGATAGCCTGAAACTCTTAAGGCTTATATGTAGGCTGATAATAGACCTAACCCTAGGGGGGGTGGCCAATCGACTGACTATTACCAAACTCCTCAAATGTGTTGACACCTCCCATATTAGTCATTTGTCCTACTATCTTAGGGTTTGACCCCATTACTACAGAAGGAGGCAAGCCGATAACACTAATAGCATTACGCGATCGTCAAGCCATTTGGACAATATTAAACTAGAACTGTGGTGGCACGCCAGCCTCAAACCCTGGTTGCCTATGGGAGAAGAGGCAAATGACTGATTCGGCTAACTCTTTTGAATAGAGGTAGTCGAAGCTTTATGATGGCAACTCTGCCACTACTCCTCTTCCCAAACCTTTTGTATCTCATTTTACACCATCGGTTTGGCAATATCGATCCCTCAATTGCCTAGATATCTGCAACATGATGTCGTGAACTCTCATCTCCATCTGTTGATGAATGAAAGAAGGAATGGCCAATGGCTTTGACTTCACGGCTAGCATCCCAAAGGGGTGGTCACGATACATCCTAGGGGGTCTATCTCTCTATCATTAGTTGTCTTGTCCTCCAAAATAAAGTCTAAAATACACCAAATGACCCCATTATAGCAGTCGTTATGGGAGTAGTAGTGGTACCCACGACTATTGTTTGTGCAGTGGTAGCCATGTTTGACTGCAAACTAGGTCGAACGTTGGATGTGTTCCTCTGGAGACGATTCCATCTTTGTAAGATCTTTCCTCTAGAAAAAACAAGGGAAACCTTAATTTAGGGGAAATTGGGGTCCCACTGGGCATGCCAAAATTATGTTGGTATGGAAAATGCAATTGGTTAGCTATAGGAACAACTAATCACCAAAGGATGATTCACTTTAAGGTGATTGACTTGAGGAAGCGATTTTGTTCCTCAATTTGGTTCCTAGTCCACTCTATAAAGCTTTCGAGCAATTGTAAAATTGAGGTTTTTATGTTACGCTACTCTTATGGTAATTACAGAAAAGGAAAGCGATAAAAGGCCTGAAAAATTAAAGGAAAGTGATAAAAGAAAGCTATAAAGTAGCTATAAATGCGAAATTAAATGGCTATAAAAGATCATTTTGATTGATTAGTCAGGGACCCCTTTGACATAGAGATTTCTAATATTTAAACTAAGGTTGTCAGCTGACAGTCATTCCTAGGAAAATTACCACCCAATTCCTTTTTTTTTAGGAGATAATGCTTAGTTCTCAAAAATCGCCCTACAACCAATTCAAACATTCAAATTTCCCTCTTGAAGGTCGGTCCCTATGTTAGGTTTTTTCCCTTGGCCAAACTAGAATCTGCTTAATTTTGGTCCGTGCTTGTCAATGAGAATAGGCTAAATCAGTCGTCAGTCGATGGAAATAGCTACACTTGATATTAAATATTTTAGCACCAACAGATTATTTTCAATATTAGAAGCTAATGTTCGAACCATATATCTAGAATATCTTATAGAAAAATGATTTTTGGACACCCAAATTTTCTAAACACCTAATTAACATTTATCATTTTTTCTCTTCTTATCACATCACATCATCTATCATACCTATACTTTTTTCTCTTTTATCTCTCTCTCACTAGGTGTCAAATAGCATTTTGAGTGCCAAAATTCATTTTTGTATCATATAATATTGTTTTCCTAACAATCATGAGCACATTATTATAATTGTTACAATACTACACCTCATATATTGTTATAATATCACTAGAATATTATATAATATTTCTTTATAAAACTAGGAATATTGGCTGGAGAACAAGTATAAATGTAAAAATCACTTCACAATGCCTTTTGAATAACTCTTTTGACTAATGTTAAAGAACTCAGGTCTGACTGTAAAAGATTATAGCTAGTTTTAGGCTTTGATGGGTGACGCCACTTTGTGGGGAGCTATCCATCGATAATATATATCTCGTTTGCAGTTGTGAAGTTGAAATGGTCAAATATGATTGTCATATGCAGACATGAAGTACTAGCACTACTCTCCCTTTGATGCACCTTGCAAGATGGCAAACATTTATGAAAGCCTTAAGCAAGCATCCCCACGAAGACACAAGCAACAAACACAGAAAATGGTTTCCAAATAAAACTATAACACTCCTTTAATTTTAAATATAATTCATATTAATTTAATTATTATTTTAAGTTGATGAAAATGTGAGTAAATTTTTTTTTCTTTGATACTAGCAATAGAAAAACAGAATTTAGAAATAGAAGTGAAATGATAAAAACTGCTTATGTATATATATATATCCAACTGTACATCATGGTTTGAGTAGTACATAATAGTCGAAGAGAAAACAAAAATACATCAAAAGACATATACTACCTAACCCAATATATACATTAAAAAAAAATCCTATACAGAGCAGTATTTATCTACCCTATCCCTTAAGAAAATATTATAAACTAGGTCTTCAAATTTGGAGAAGTATCCTCTGGCTCTTCCTCAGCATCATTAGGCATTGTTATCATCTTCAATAATCACGATTCAACATGCATAACAAAATAATGGAGTGAGGTGATTTGTTCTAAATCACTTTCACATGTATGGTAGGAATTTAAATACAATCAATGAAGAGAACCTAGGGTTTATTCTAAGTTATACTACACTACCCTTGACTTGGTATGGATCCATACTTCTCATCAGTGAGTAATAGTTCTTAACAGAACCTGGGAAGTGACTGGGAGTACATATACTTCATCAACATCATCACATGGTACAGTCCTCATCATCAATGAGGAACAAATATCAGTCAGGACGTCCATTTATAGAGGTATACTCTCAAACCAATCCTGGAATGCTGAGCAGTTGTCGGGGTTATCGAGCTTGGTCAGGTGAATATCCCAGCTCACGGGCGCTACCCTGGCTATTAGGACTTTCACCACTCGATGCCTACCCCCGAGACCTCCCAAATGGGTCCCTGCCTTTCATTCCTCAACGTACCAAACTGTAGCTTCCCTAACAGGGTGTCATGCCACTGCATGTCCCTTGCTTTACATTACTCACTAATATATTAATTTCTAAAGATTCATTCTGGTCTCAAGTATTTGAGCACCAGTATAATTTCTACTAATATCTCTGCCTTATATTACAGAGATTTGATCCATACATATCATTCACATAAGTCATAATTCAAATTAAAGCACATAAACAATAATTCAATAAAAATAAGATATACAAATTAAAATAAAGACTGAGAATTAAGAAATAAATCATAGAATGGTCAAAAAATTCCATAAAAATAATTTTTAAACTTAGAAAAATAATTAGAATTTTATCATGAATTTTTAGAATTTTTCGAAAATTTTTGAAATTCAGTATTTCTAAAAAAAATGTGTCCACAGGCACTTATAGAGCACAATTAGAAGTACTAAATAAGCTTTAAAATTTATGAAATTTTTACAGATGGTCTATTAGTGTGTCTAGACCTTACCTGAACGATAAGAACTTAAACTGAAATTTCTATAGTAGTTTTCTAAAATAAATTCATAAATAGCTTATAAAATAATTTCTATCTTTAGTTTCATATTATGAGATTTATGGTTTATTTCTTCTACTATTTTTGCTAAACTAATTGAGTATTACTAAAATTTGATAATTTAATAATTTAATTATTTATCATAATAGCTAAAAATATTTTTTCTAAATTGGGCAGTATAACAGCTTAGTAATTATACTGTAATTGTTTAAATTCGAGCAGTATAACAACTTAATAATTATACTATGGTTGTCTAAATTTGAGCAGCATAACTACTTAATAAGAGTATTTTAATTATCTAAAATGAGCAGAGTAACATCTTAGTAAATGCATTTTAATTTTCTAAAAATGAGCAGAGTAACAACTTAGCAAGTGCATTTTAATTTTCTAAAATTGAGCAGAGTAACAGCTTGGTATAATTTAATAATTTAAATTTGAGCAAAATAATAACTTAGCAAAATTTAAAGTTTAACATCAAATAATATAACAATAATATTAATAGTAAAACTAAAGCCTAAACGGGTTTAGGGGAAAACCCTTCCTACCAACATGCAAAGTAATTGAAAATTAGAACCAACCCCACTCCCCCCATTACCTCAAAGAGTTGGTGAAGTTGTTGGTACAGAGCTCCTAGGAAGAGGATTTTTACTAGTTATCGGAAAACTAGTAGAATTTTAGCATAAAACAAAGTAAAAGAAAATTTTCTAAAGAGAGAAAATTTCTCTATGGAAGCTTACGGTGGTGAAAGGAGGAATGGGATGAAAAATTCAGTTATAAGTGATGGCTATTTATAGGAAAAAATGAACCTAGGTGTCCATGGAGTTATGTCATCCATGATGTCAAAAATGCAATTTTTATTTTTTTATTAGGGACACATATTCATATAGGGGATGAATCACCCCTTGCTAGAGCTGGTACGTGGGATAGCAGCTGTCCCAAATATTTGCAGTATAAATTTTGACTGTTAATTAATTAGCCGGTACCGATAAAATCGCCTAAACTTGAAAAAAATAACTTTTAATACCAAAATAATTAATTTAGATATAAATCTGAAAAAATGTAATATTTTTCATCAAAAATAATTTCTAAAAATAAATTTTAATTTTTTTCGAATTATAATTATATATATTATATATTTTAAGCTTAGAAAATTCATATTAAATTCATTTTAATTCAATAAATGCTCAAATTTTTATGAAAATTCTAAAATTACATATTTTACCTAGAAATGTATTAAAATATCATTTTCATCATTTTTGGATGTCAAACCAATACTGAGTTGGTTATTTGACAACTAGGGATATTTTAGTCATGTTGTACAGGAATTTCAGAAAATTCCCAAAAAATTCCCAAAATTATATTTTAATACATATGACATGATTTTAAACTCAATTTGACATTTTAATATCAATTGAATATTTTTTTCATGTCAGCCCTTAATATTGACAAATAAGGACAAAATCGTCATTTTCGAATTTCTTCGGGCTTCAACTTGGAAAAATTATTGAAAATCACAATTAGATAGTTTTCAATATTCTGAGTTTAACTGTGGGGATCAGAATTTTAGATTCCTTCCCGATTTTCAGAATTAAATATAGAATAAATAAATAAATAAAACAATTAATTAAATAAAAGTGAGGGTGTTACAAAAACAGTGTTTGATTTTTATACTTTTACTCTCATTAAATAAGTTATTTAAGAAATTGTTTTTACAGAAGCTTTAGCAATCTCCTAACATCTATGCAACTAGAGACATCGGGGTGAGTGTCAGTGCCAACTTTAATCAATAGCAAGGTGCGGGTCATTACCGAAGATGACATTAATATTACCTGTTATTATCATTCTTGTCGATAACCATTTTCGTGGGAGAATGATCTTCTTGCAAGTTTATAAGCACGATCATTCCATTATAATATCTCTAATGAAAGTTTGGATCATCTCATTTGCATATATCTTTTATCACATTTGCCGGAATGTTTGTTAAATGCAGAAACAGTGCACGCTAAACATATTTATTCAAGAGGTGACCATGTATTCAATATTGTATTTAGAATGGATGTAAGAGGATGTCGTACAATCCAGTTCAAACTTTGAACAACCAAAACTATGCTCAAGTCTATATCGGATACACATGGTTTGGAAGCATACTGGCAACATTACCTACAATTGCTTATCAAGACATTTTTATGCTACTCGATCTCCTTTAACATGGTTCTATCCTTTCAACACTCCTTATTAGTTAATCTAATTCATTTTATACACAATGATGATTCCTTATTGATATTCTTCTAGATTTAAAATGATGCCCAACATGGTGTTTGCTTGAAGGAGGGGGATTGATTCTTTTTCTTTAGTTTATATTTTTTTTAATTGATCATTGTTAATGACATGTTTGATTGGTCGCTCATTTGTTCTCGATTCATAGAGATGTTGTCTGCATCATTGTTGCATACATATATGTGTGTTATTATTTACTTGAAAGTTGTGATGAATAATATGATGACATGTTATATCAATGATTTACTTGCTTAAATTCATTTGGTATTATAATGGCATGCTAGTATAGAGAATTCTTGTTATATATGTTGTTTTTCTTCCCGGTAGCTTATCCTTGCATTATATGTGCTAGACTGTGATGATTACGATAATCTTTATCGCAAGACCAGAAAGCGATACCTCCCCAAGCAGACCCCTTTAGCGTTGAGCTGATTCCTACTGTCCTTGATAGTTGAGGCAGATCGAGTACTGATGCAAGAGCCCATGAATCATGTTTTGAAGGACAACTGGTGACACGATAAACACCCAAAGGGGTGTATCATCTTGACTGTATTTGTGATGATTCGAGTCGACTTCTCTAAGTTTGCCCGTAAGATACTTTATCCTCTGTCCCTTATTCCTCACAAGTGTTAATATCACTAATTTTCGATTGCGTATCGAAAAATGGTCCTTCAAGAATATTATGACTATATGTTGGAAATTGGTATTTTAATTTATTATTTTGGCTAAGTGTCAAAATATGGCCTTTCTACTATTTTCACTTTAATAGGACTGTGATGGAAAAATTAAAGATTTGAAGAATCAAAACCGTATAAGCCATCAATGGTGGAGATTAAAGACAAAATTGATCAACGATGAAGATCCCTAAAAGTTATTAGGAAGTTATTGATAATTAGGAATTGTTGTCTATAAATACCTGTTTGTACCTTGTAATACAAGTTGAAAATTGTAAACACCTTACATATACTAAGGCCCCAACATTCACAAATCGACACCTTACTACAATGTCTCAACCATTTCAATTCCAACAATTAATTTTCCAGCATTTTACTTTTAAAGACTTCACATTTTTGCAAATTGTCTTTCACTTCTTAGTTTACATTCAAATTTCGATCTTTTACACTTTCAATCATTTACATTCCAACACTCTGCATTTTTCTTCTCTTCAATTTACGTTTCAGCACGTTTAAATTCATGCCATTCAATTGCTTTCATATCAATTTCATGCTCTTTAATTGCTTTCCTTTACATTCAATGCAATTTATTTGCTTTCGATTTTCATGTCCAATCATTTCAATTTCAACACTTTCCAATTTATTTGATCCTTTTATTTCACAATTTCTTCTCAATTCTTTCTCTTTTATTTATAATTTGTTCTCATGATCAATCTTCAAGATTGATAAAATTTAACCATAAACCCATGGCAAAGGACCTACAAAGGAGGATAAAAGCCTCCAAAAAGTAAATGTCCCCTTCCTCAAATCTAGAATGGATTATGTTTATTGACAAAAAAAGGCACAAAATTTCACGGTCAATCGTAAGGTAAGGTTTAAGGTAAGGAACAGAAAGGAGTATAGGAGGTTGTTTTGTGGAACAGGTCATGGACAAGGTATACATCAATCCATAGTTGAGGAGTTGGTTTGCCTTTCTCCTTGACTTATGATGTTATTTAGGTTAGTTATCCTAGTGGGGTTTGATCGAAATCATTCACTTGGGAGACCACATATATTGCGAAAACAACTCCATTAATCCCCATTAATATGTTATTTTTGTAACTCTAAAATCCTTTCCATCAGTTACTAAAATCTGCTTAAATAGGCCCATGGTGGAAGATTTAGGGCAAATAACACATTCAGATGCATAGTACTCACTCTTGACAGTTAGAGACCTAAAGACTGGACCCAAGCGCAACTCCAACAAGAATAGGTTCTTTTATTAAACTCACAAACAATGTATTAAACCAAACAAACTCCAAACAAAATAATTATCGTATATAAAAATAACCCACATACATTTTATTTATTACATTGGTAATTATTTTTGAGGTATATTGCATGTGGTGATTAAAACATCAAAGTCATCAATTATCCAATAACTAGTGTGAAATGTTCATCCACATTCTCAAACTAGTTGTTGTCGTACCATGATTGCTTTTGAAGGTAATCAATTGTGCTCTTGTCCACCTGGAAAGCTTTGGTGAGAACCTCAGGAGAAATAGGTGGATTAGCTTTAAACAAAGCATTTGCAATAGTGATAGTTCCTGGATTTTGACTGCTAAGAGCAGCAATGGCAACAGCATTGCCATATCCAACATTCAGTTGGAAATGAATGAGACCAATTGGAAACACAAACACATCACCCTTGTTAAGCACTTTGGTAAAGAGACGATTTCCATCTTGGTTGGATGAGACAAATCCAACATAGAGAGTTCCCTCAAGGACTATAAGGATCTCTGTGCCCCTTGGGTGAGTGTGGGGAGGGTTCAAACCCTTAGGTGCAAAATCTATGCGAGCCAAAGATATGCCAAGCGTGTTTAGTCCGGGTAGTTCAACAACAGAGACAGGAGTCACTTTTGCATTCAGTGGGTTGTCAGTATTCCCCGGTTCCACATGTTTGAAGAAATCTTCAGCCTTGACAAGGTTGCGATCTTTGCAGAATTTTCCATTCACAAATACTACAAATTTAACAAGGCAAAATTTTTAATTAAAAAATCATTACTATAATTCCTAGCATGATTTATATATATCATGAAACAATCTTAAAATTGTGAAGCCAGACTTGTGAGGAATGTTTGTACATACCACCATTGGTTTCATTGATTGCCACGCAAAAATCTTGCAGAGGATGTCAAAGCCAGGATGGCAACGAGGAAGTAGACGGCTTTCATTTTTTTTCTCTTAGTGTTAATCTTAAATGATTCTGCTATATGTGATCGCTTGTGAGAATTGAACTTTGATTCATGTGAAGCTTGCTATTTATAAGGATGAAGCATTGAATTGGTTTTGCAGTTTATCTTTACCGTAATTAATTCTTTAATTGATGACGAACCATTCCTTAACAACTGCATGCGTGCTTGATCAAAGAGCAGACCAAGGAGATGCTTCACAAGGAAAAGCAGTGTTTCGGTATTACCTCGTCCACTTGAATTATTGTACCCATTCCTGTAATATTATTTTATAATGGAAGCTCGTCAGCGAAATCAAAATTCAGTTTAGACTTTGTCTCAATTTACAGACTTGATGATAATAGTTTAAAGTATTTAAAATATTACTTCTTTTCCCAACTCATCTTTTATTAGCTTCCAGTTACTGTTCCAAGTTTAAACATGGTCATCAAAAGTTGTTGGTGGAATATGGAAATTTTGTGAGTGATTGTCACAATCGAATCATCACTAATATATATTTACCACGGCTAAAAATAGAGACTATTTCTGATTGCCCCTGTCAACAATTAATCAAAGACTCCGACAACCCGAATTTATATCGTTGTTTCCGTGTGTTATGTTTTCATACACTACTAAAGTATTTCAATAGCAGAACTGCGTTCGGAGGTATGAACATCGGAATTTATTAAATGTTAAGGTATATTGTTTGACCTTGCACGGCCTGCTGCAATTGCGTTGGGCCTTAATTTAAATAATTCCCCGCGTAGGATAAAAGACTTTTAATGAAAATGCATATAATAAAGTGAGAATTGAGGAGTTGTACTGAAACGGAGTAGTTCTTTATTTATTTATTTTTTATGGGTAAAAGAAAAAGTAAATTATACTGATATCGCTTGAAGTTTATTGAGATCATGCATAATCCTTGGTTTTCAAATGTTTATAATAATCTTTTTTATAAGGATATATGATATAATATTTTTCAAATAATTCAAAAGCGTTAGTGTAATATTTTTTAAATAATTAAGAGTTAGTATAAGAATAGAAAAAAGAGGAATATTGAAAGAAATTATATAAAACTTCAAATAATGTTGTGTAATTTATTCTAAAAGAAAATAGTTTGCAGTACCTAGGAAATTAAGACATCAGAGTTTATGAATTTTCAAACTTCTCTTTCTCTTGCTGAACTTTAGGTTTAAAGTGTAAACACTGTGTCCAGGAGTAGTTGGTGGAATAAGGAAAATTGCGTAAGGGATTGGGTCAAAATTGAATTATAACAAATATATATTCACAAGGCAACAAATATAACAAAGTTTTTCAAAATTTTTCTAGGCCATTTAATGCAAATTTAAATTTTTTTCCCTTTCCTTTTATAATATAATTAAAACTAATGAAAATTCATCAATATTTAAGAAATATCTTAAATTCTGGAATTTTAGTATTTTTTTAAAATAAATTTATTATTTTATACCTAGAAAATAATTCTCTTGAAGTGAAAAGACCATTTTGCCTTTAGCATTTTTTTCATTAAAATATCCATTATTAACATATTATTTGTCAAATTATTTAAAAATACCAATAAAATATTAAAATTTTTTCTTTTCTTTAGAATCAATTTAAAATTAATATAATAATAATTATTATTTAAACAATAAATTGTGAATTAAACTCTAAAAATTTCTTTTAAATTTGTGTTAAGACTAGTACCAATTAGCTTACTTTTGTACACTAATTTTATAAAATTCATTATAAATTCTCTAAGCCACTTTAATTTAGTACTAATAAGGTAAAATAAAGTTTTTAACCACTGTTTTAATGTTAACCTCTTAAATTAATTTATTTCAAATTTCCTAATAGTTAAGTTCTACTAAATCTTCCATTTTTATTAAGTGAAGGCCTCCATGAATTTCAACAGCAACCAGCAGCCCACTAAGAGTCCAATTTAGCAAGAGCTCACCAAAAATTTATATCTTAACATTTGTTTGGTATTTTAGGAATTTTAAACATTTTTAAGCCATTTAATTTATAAAATTTTTCCAAAATTAGTGAATTTTGGACAGAAGCTACTTGTTTCAACACATCACAACAGTTCTTCACTCATATAAGAGTGCACGAAATTTTCTTGACACCAAGAAGTTAAGAAATCAAGCCAAACAAGTCATATTTTCAACCATTTTCATACAACAACATAAATTATTTTTAATGATTATAAAAATTAAATAAAAAGAAAAAATAACTTAAATTTTCAGCAAAATATATCCTACTCTTTAACATAGATTTTTCATGAATGCCAAATTACGAGTTCTTTGGGAGGGGTGAAAATGAATAAAGCTTAAACTTTTGAAACAAAACCTTTGGGAAATCACCAAAAGATGTCCACCAAGCATTTTCATGGATAAATTTTTTTTTAAAAGAAGAATGTTATAGAGGGGGATCTATTCTACCATAAGAAAAGAAGAAAAGAAAGAAACGAACTTATTAGCAACAAAAGACAATCAAGTCAAGAAGAAGAAGAATAGTCTTGCTGGGAAAGATCCCTCGAGTCCTTAACCTTGGTGGGTTAAATTTAGAGTTTTGGATGTGAAGAAGAAAATGAAAAGTGATAATGAAAGATGAGACTGTGTTCACGACCCCAGGAGGAAAAAAGAGTGAAGTTTTAAGACAACTTGGACAACAAGTCAATGCCTTTAAAACTTAAACATTTTAGAGTATCATAGAAGCCAAAATTTAAATAAGAAAATACATGCCTTACCCATGTGCCCCTAAAGTTTCGGCCAATGGGAGCCTAGGGATGCATATATATGGTGCATTCAATGCAATTAAATGAATGTAAGAACAATAATTAAAGTGTTTTGTGGTAATTTGAATGAAATTTTTCTTAAGAATAAAGTTTCACTAATATTTTGATAAATCTACTTACCATTAATTAGATGAATTAATGACTTACTATTAAAGATTTAAAAATATTAGGAATGATTTGAAATGACTCAAAATATTTTTCTGACTCTTGGAAAGTTTACTTGGTTGCATATATTTGGAACCAAATTAAAATAATGCTATTTTAATCAATGATGTCCAAATTATCTAAATTTTTTTATAGGGATCTAATTATAACTAAAATGATCAATTATAATTATTTCTATAAGATTTTTGACTATTTGCTCACTTTCACAGTGTAATTCTATACTGTCAGTGTACAACGCAATCTCGTTTTAATAGAATTTTCTACTAGAACTTCCACAAAAAAATCACACATAATTACTTAATTAAATTTTTCTATGAAATAAATTTAATTTTCTCTTATAATTATTTTCAATCACTTTTGTCTTTTCTCCAGGGGGTTACATTTTTCTTAATTTTGTTGTTTCCGGTCGCATACTGGATACTTGGGCTGTGTACATAGGCTTCTTTTGTATGTAGGCTATGGCATAACTTGTGCTTTACTTGTTTTTGTCAATAAATTTTGCTTATTCAAAAAAAAAAATTCAATCACTTTTAATCACAGAATAGGAAAATTGCCTGTGTTACATGAATCATAAGATTTTTGATTAAGAATAATGAAAAAAGTGTCAATGAAGCTTTGCCATAAAAAATTTAATAAATATATAAAGGTCTAAATTGCATAATGAATTTTATCAAATAATCTAACTTATGTAAAGAGATAGAGAGAGATCAAAGAAGGTATAAACATAAATGAGAAAAGATTCTTTTGTGCAGATATTAAGTTAAAGCCTCAATATAACTATGAAAATATGTATTGTGAAAAATATAAAAAAGATAAAAAGGGCATAATCACACCACAACCTAATAAAGCCAAATTGTATAATCTGAATTTGTGGGATGTCTCCTACTTAAACATGCAATAAGATATGTGCATGAGTTAAACTTTAGGCATATGAGATTGATCGTATGTCAAGAAATTGTGGATAAATCAATTTATTTGATTAACTAAACCAACTCATTTAGGATGAAATTATAAAAGAATTAGAAAGAATAGATTAATATATTTTAGTTTTGTCCAAGTTCAAATAATTGGAATCAAGTTACTAAAAAGAAAAATAATTTTTTTGAGCTATGTGATTCTGTAAGGTAGGAGGTGTTGTGGAATCACTTCTTTGGAAGAAACAAACATGTGGTAAAGACAGCACCGCGAATGGGGTTCAAAACATATCAACATTTAGAGCCTCCAATGACACCCATAATTAGGTGGAGAGGAAGAATCTTGTGGTGGGAAGTAAGATAATTTGGATTTATATTTGTCTATGTGTTAAGGGCAACCAAAAACCCTGTGTGAGGTCTAGGATTAGGTGAATTATTCACCTAGATCCTGATGTTAAGTAAACTAATTTAGACTCACTAATTAGAATTATATTATTTTCTACTATGATTGGTGTCTTTATGTATGTAATTGTCGTAATATGAATTGACTCTTGATAATTGAATTGATTGATTGTCTAGTTATTGATTGATTGAGAGATTTTATTGAATGAATATCATTGAGTCTATCACATGCATGATGGTTGGTCCTTCAAATTGAAGTTGGTATTGTTCAAAGAAGTGGAATTATTGACGTTTGTCAAGTGAAACAATAATGACTCCTACTAATGGCAAATCATGAAACTAGTATTGAAATATTATATTCTTAGTTAAATTCTTGAATGATACCAACATTAAATAGATCCAACTATGATCATATACCATTATTGTTAGGCCTGGAACCCCGAAGTTAGCTACACCCTATGACGAAATGCGAACTTTGTAGTGGAGGCTAAGGAGACCTCGAGGACGCCTAGCACACATCATCCCATGTATGGCCAAAGGGTCGTGACTCTGGGTTGTGGTCAAGGCGATTTATGCATTGACGTTCCTAACAAATCACTATAATTTATCCACGATCAGTGTAATATATTAATATATACCTGTTATTACTTAATTTTGACGAATATTGATTTGCATCCTCAAGTCAGTGGAGTAAAAAGTCCTAATCATGCTACTTCATTGTTAGAATGTTCTCCATGGAGATGTCACATATGACATTCATTTTGTGCATTCCATTGCAAATTGTGTCAATTGATCCTACATCCATTTGTTTGTGATTTATTGTCACTAGATTGTGTTACCTATAGTATATTCGTGCTTGGAACTCACTGTTGTTGTGATAGAAATCCTATAATTGTTTGTGCATTTCTAGTGTTAAGTTTCTTAGCTACTAGGCATTTTTGTTTTCCTTTCTTTCTTCCTTTCTCCTAACGTGGTTTGTGTTGGAGTAGTGAGCAACATCTTCCTTGGCAATAATCAATATCGATGTGGCACAATAAAAGCTTGGCAAGACCTTTCCACATTCTTTTCTTGTAGCAACTCTCAACTACTATTGTACAAGTTAAAATTTTATTATTATTAGATATGACCAACTTTAGAACGTTTTAACTCTATTTTTAATATCTTTATGTTATTATACATATACCATTCACAATGTATTTTCGAAAATAAAATCACTTTGCGTTTTTTAGGATAGGATAGATGTTGCGTAAGCACTACTTACTGTTGTCATTATTGTTGTTGTTATTATTATTAGGGGCATTACATGATTGTTACTTGATAGCACAAAGAATTGACACTTTCAATCATTATTGGTAAAAAATAAATGCACCTTTTGAGAATCCTGAAGACCATTACATGGTAGTTCCTATTTTTTTATTGTTTTTCTTTCATCTATATTGGATACCATTATTTAGTTGAATCAGAAATGATTCTATTATCTTTGTATTCATAATTCAATATATACAGATATCTGTGTATATTCTATGCCCCTACTTCGATTATTTTTTCATACAATTTGGAATACTCAAATGGTCGATTCTTTCTTTTGTTTTTTTAGTTTTTGTTTAAATAAACAAAATATTTATTGATATAGAATCATCACATTATAGGTTTAGTGCTTAGGGTGATATGGACTGTCCAGGTGGAGCCATAACTTGGGTTCTAAAGGATTAACCATCTTCGCCTTTCAAGCTTGATGCTCGAATTGTGAACTATCTCAATTGGGAAACATTCAGGTATTGATCAATCCACAATTGAGGAGCTGGTGTGCCCCTCTTTTCAACCTATGATGTTATCTAGGTTAGTTATCCTAATACGACCGACTTATTGCAAAAATAGCTCCATTAATCCCCATTAATATGTTGTTTTTGTTACCCCAAAATCCCTTCAACTTTGTGAACACCCAATTTTATCTAGGTAAGTAAAAAAATAAATAATACCAAAAAATGAGAATTAAAAGAAATAATCATGTTTGAAAAAAAAAAAGCAAAATAAAAAAATAAAGAAGTTCTTGGGCTAGTGGCCATGACCCAACATAAAGGAAAGGTAAATGAAGAAAAAATAATCATAAAACAGAATAGGAGAGATGGAAACGTGACTATGGCAAGGGAAGAAAAATGAACGAATACATTCCATGCCACATTTATTATACATGGGCATTGCATAAGTCACTCACATCATGAGGGTTTGATCCTTATAGTCTTATATGAAAAGTCATTACATGATGGGTATGTCACACATTCACCTCCCCTCACAATACATAAAGGAACATGGCTGTATAAAATAAGGCACGTGAAATAAAAGGGAAAGGGGTGGAATCGTCCAGATTGATTAGGATAGGGTGAGTCACTTGACTTGTCCCCTCTTTTTCTCTCCAATATGATGTCACTATAAATAAGAGGTCTCAACACCAATGGCCGGGGGTCTGGAAGAAAGGGTTACTCAGCTGAATTGAAGAGAGAATTTGGTGTTCACCATTTGGAGGATACAGTGGTATCTCCTCTTTCCCTGCACCCATACATCTAGCTCTTATATTAATATGTGATTCCTTTGTATATCCATTTGCCTATACTCACTGATCACATGTCTGGTGAAAATGAAGTGCATACTGCTCTATTTTGCTTTTTTTCTTTTTTTTTTCTTTTCATTTGTTGATCTCTATTGCTATTCACTCGCATAGCAGAGCGCCGCTGGAGCTGCAGTGCGTGATGCCGCAACGAAGCAGCATTTAGGCATTTAGTTTTTTTTTTCAGCTTTGAACCAGGTTGCCCTCACGGTCCATGAATAATGGGCTGGGCCCGACACTTTCCTTGTAGAGGAGTAATTTGAAAACTAGTAAAAAAAAAAAATTGTTTACGCTATATGTTTAAATCAGTTTCTCTAGTTACTTTCTTTTTCTCCTTCTTCTGAATTAAAAAAATAATTTACTTCCAAAAACTCAATAAAAATAAAATTAGCAATTTTTTTTTTTACATTTTAGCCAACATAAAAATTAGTTAAAAGCACAATTCTTAATTAAATTAAAATTACGTATTTACTAAGATATAGGTTATTAGTGATAGCCATTTCGAATCCACTCCCTGTTTGGCTATTATGAAAACCTAAGATATTAGTAATAATCATTTTGGATCTACTTCTTATTTGATTATTACAAATACCTTGTTTAAATAAAATATTTTCAATAAAAATAAGGTTATTAGTAATAGTCATTTCAAATCCACTTCCTGTTTGACTATTATGAAAACCTAAGATTATTAGTGATAGTCATTGTGGATCTACTTTCTATTTGATTATTACGAAAACCTTGTCTAAATAAAATATTTGTGTTTAGATCTTGAGTCTAATTAAAATCAACTTAAAAGAATCACAAGAACCAATTTTAAAATTAAAATCAATAAAGCACACAATGATTTAATCAATCTAGTTGATCTAGTGTTAATTGATGTTGATTAATGTTTGAAAGGTTAATTGATGTTTTAAAGATATTTAAGATTTGAAGAAGCTAAGTTTGTAGGGCCTGGTTAATGAAATTATTTGTGTTTTATATTGTTGTAGTATATTACATTGATTCTGTAATAAATTAAATTATTTTGGGGAGAGCTAGCAATACACTCTCTCTTATTGTTCAAAATTTATTGAAAATTACAAAATCATGAATAAGGTTCATTAAACAAGAGTGAGACCCATCCAATTTTGTATGTTTTAACAAATTTTAATCAATAAGGTGTATGAAAATACATTCATTCTATTTTAATCAATCACAAGGACTTTGTAATCAATTATAGTGTTCTTCAAAACAAGCCCAGGTGGAGATGAATGCAATACTGAGAGAGGTGAAAAGGCAAGCATTGGATGGGGACTCTCTCTAGTGCCTACACTTCCCCATAGGAATGGTGGAGAGGATGATGGATAGGTCTAATTAAAACAAAGCCATGTACCTAATAGAACAAGCCAATCTAGAGGGAAAACACTTTTAGATCAATCATTTTGCTTTGATTGTTGTCTTTCGAATTAAGGAGATAAATAAATTCTTCTTTTGAAACATATTCTTTTGCGCAACATTAGCCTTTCCGAAAATATTTAAGATGTAAAGACAAAAGCAAGATACAAGATGAGGGTTGAATTGTGTTTTGAAAATCTTTTTAAAGACTTTTTGGTAAAACAAAAACATTTTAGGTTTAGATGATGAAAAACAAAAGATATGTGTTGGAGTAGGACAAAGCTTCGTCCTGTACAACGTCCAACGACGTAAAACCAAACTTTTATGAAAACCTTTGTTTAAAAGCAAAAAGCTTTTATGACACAAAGTCAATTCCTCTTCTTTTAAGGATTGGTACAAATACCTGAAAAAACAGAGAGTCAAGATAAGTATTAGAGATTTTTATAGTACTTCCTTTGATTCCTAATATAAGATATTTGTAACAGAATTACACAAACTAATAAAAATAGTTAAATTAGTTAGTTTTACTAGTCTTTTAAAAAAATATTATAATATTTCAATTTTACCCTTGTTAATTATCATTAATTTGTTGTGGGTAACATGAAGACATTAAAGTCTAAAAACATTATGCACTACTATTAAATAAAGACAAAAATACTCGGTTTATAAGAGGGACAAATAAAAAAAAAATTAAATGTTTTATAGGAATTGTAAAATACCTTATAAAAGGGACCATCAATAAAATTTAGATAGTATCTTATATTAAGGAATAAAGAGACTAATTATCTCATCAACTAAGATTGTGTCTCTAGTTTTGAAAATTTGACAAAATTTGAAAAATTTAATAGCAATTGAGGTCAAGTTTTTCAATAATGGGAAACATTGTTTTTCTTTCAAATTTTAGGTGAAACATTATATTTTAATTGATAAGTTTTGAGTAGAAGACGGTTTAAAATAGTTTAATAGGATTTGTTCGCACAAATTTTGAGAAAAAAAGATGAGAATTTAAAATTTTAAATGGAAGAAAACAGATAGAAAAACTTGATTATAACAATTAAAAAATTAAGGAAATAAATTCAAGTAAAAAAAATTTGGGAAACTAAAATTATAATTGACCATATAATATAGAGATTAAAGTGTCCATAAATTTTTTTTACTTAATTTTTTTTCGTAATTCCTCAAATAATCAAGGGCATGAATGTTATCCCAAAGCTTATTTTCATAGATTATTGAATATTAGATTGATTTTCATTTTTTTTTCCTCTTCATTTTCCTGAAAGCCTAAGCCTCAAACTACTTTTTTTTCTATATTTTTTACATTTAAAGAATACACTTGTGAAAATTGAAAGAGTTTTTGACATGAAAACTAAAATATCAAAAGTTCGAATATTGGGTTCTTGCTAATTGTTTTTTGCGACACAGATAGTCTACATGCATCAACAAATACGATAAAAGTACCGCAATAAGAGCGTGGTCAATTTTGGAAGTTACCAGACATCTCACAATTAAAATAAAATATATAAAATTTGGTTAATTTTAACAAAGCATTAATCATAAATTAAAATAGAACACATCAAAAAATAAATTAAAATAGAAACATCAAATTTTTAAGAATTTTATCTAATTATTGTATTGTCAAGGATGTACTAATGTGAGATTTAAAAAGAAGAGCAAATTACACTATTTTTTCTGAAATTTCGTCAAATTTTTCCTAAAATGCATATTTTTTTAGGTCAAAACTTAGATCTAGTTTCTTGGATGTTTTTAGTGCTGTTCTTCAATTAAAATTGAAGTACCTCAATAATCTCCATTGATTTTTAATATATGCAAATTACCAAAGTAAAACTTTAAATTTAATTCGAGAACAACATTAAAAACAGTCAAGCAACTGCACTTAATTTCATCCCTTTTTTTTACCCTATACTAACATTTCTTAATTGTTTGTAAAACTTTATACTAACACTCCTATACATTACATTAACTTTTCTTAATTATTTGAAAAATATTACACCATGTATCGTTGCAAAGGGTTGCCATAAACATTAAAAATAACAAGTGATCATCTGCAATCTCAAAAAATCTTGGAAGTTAGTGTAATTTATTCTAAAAGGAAAATGCAAGCTTACGATTCCCAAAGATTCACGATCCTATGTGCATGCGCCTTGCAATTGCAAAATTGTGCATGGGTTGATCGAGGAAAATTCCTCCTTCGGATATTGTTGTATCCGTAGATTCTAAATCTATCTGGGACTCATTCATAAAATGTGATGTCTTAATTTCATAGGTACTACAACTGCTTCCGATTCAGTAGAAGTCCTGATGTAGTCTCACTTTATCATATGACATATGTGCATTTTCCTTAAAAGTCTATTTTCTCTACCGGGAATTATTTAAATTAAGAAGCGACATTTGCCGCAGGCTGCGCCAAGTCAATGGATATATCTTAACCATTAATGAATTCCGTTGTTCATATCTCTACTTATAACGTGCATACATGTTTATAAACTAAAGCAACTTTTACTTTTTATAATTTAAGTAGACCAGGATTATGAAAACAGAACAGAGTATTCTAAAAAAGTAGACTAAGTGAGGTCCAATTAGCTGAAAAAGACGTGTTTGATGATAGTACGATGATGTCACTTTATATTAATTATTTTCCATCAACCAAACAGCTGCACTATTCTACATAGAAAAAGGAAAGGGAAGCAAATATAAAAAGGTTGGTTAGTTGAGTTTATACTTATGACCTGTAGTTTGGTTTATGTATAGCTGCACCAAATTGTGTGAGCTGAGTATTTCTTGCACTCACTATTAATATATTCTCTTTTGTTTATAAAAAAAAATAAAATTATGAAATTGACATGGTCTTGCTAGATTCCAACATAACTAAAAAACGATTGAACATATAAACATAAACCTTTTAGTCCCTAATATTAATGATCTGTTCATATAATTTCAGATTGTCTTGTTTATCTAATAAATTGACTAGGATAGTGCCATGCATTGATGAAGATGAGACCCCCAATCCTTTTTTTTGTTTTCAACATGGGACCCACCATATATCATGGAGATTGTATGTTTCCAAAGATCTATCAATGATCATCTATAGCCCATACCATGCTACTAGCAACCAGACAATCATATAAACCTTTAAGTCCCTACTATTAATGATCAGCTGGTATGATTTCTTACTTAGAAAACTATCAATCATTTTGATTAACTTTGGTACACACCAATCAATTGAATCCTTTACTTAATTGTACATTAATCAATTTAATGTCTATAGTCCATACCATGCTACTAGCAGCCAGACAATCATATAAACCTTTAAGTCCCTCCTATCAATGATCAGCTGGTATGATTTCTTACTTAGAAAACTATCAATCATTTTGATTAACTTTGGTACACACCAATCAATTGAATCCTTTACTTAATTGTACATTAATCAATTTAATGTCTATAGTCCATACCATGCTACTAGCAGCCAGACAATCATATAAACCTTTAAGTCCCTCCTATCAATGATCAACTGGTATGATTTCTTACTTAGAAAACTATCAATCATTTTGATTAACTTTGGTACACACCAATCAATTGAATCCTTTACTTAATTGTACATTAATCAATTTAATGTCTATATAAATTATTTTTCTTCCCTTGATACAAATCTGAAATCTGTCAAAAACCATAGGATTTCACTTGCAAGGATAGTCAATTTTTTAAAACAGGGGATCAATAGTAACAATAACAAATATTTCTAATAAATGGAGGACTGTAAGCTAATCAACTTCACTTATTATCATTTTATTTTCTCACATGGATAGACTTCATTGAGCATACACATCTTCTATGCTAAGTTCAATCATCACACATCTATATTATACAAGCTCTGCTGTTTGGGTTTGTAGAAGAGAAAGCATTGAATATTAATTATTGAAACTTTTCTAACCCAACCAAAGCAGTGAAATCGATACATGTCCCACAACAATTAAATTAAAATGCTTCTAATAAAAGTAAAGTTAGCCCAAAGCAAGAAATAAAATAAAGGCACAAAATTCAAATTTGAAATAGTACTTACATAATAGTAAGCAGGTGAAGCACTCAATACAGTCTCTTTAGAAGAACAACAACAGCAGTAATTGCCTATCACACCTTATCTCCACCATCCAAAAGTAACTATTGCCACTAGGTGCATCATTTCACCTATATCAGCAAACACATGTAAAACCCCTTCAGATAACTAATTGTTGACAAAAGTTTAGGTGTGTGTTATGGCCCAAAATTATTTATCCCTTATAACCTATAGCTATTAGTAATAATCAAAACTCAAACAAAGGCAAAAATCATAGTTTGGAAAAAAAAAAGAGCAATTAGGGCTCCATAGGAATGGAAAGACACACACAAAATAGAAAGGGAAGAAGGAAAGCATTGTGTAGGAATCAAAACAAACACACAAAATAGAAAGGGAAGAAGAAGAGCATGAGACATACCTACATATTTTACAGCTTCGACAAAGAACGAAGGTGACTTCGATGGAAATGTGTTGAACGATGACGAAGACGAAGAGCAAAGTGTGGAAAGCTCTCTTGTGGCTGCAGAGGTGTTGAGGGAAGTGTGTGCTGTGACAGAGAAGAGAATGCAGGGTGTGAGAGCACGGGTACAAGAATGCAGCGAAGAAGCCGTGAACGTGAAGTCAATTTGCACGGGGAAGAAAATGTTTAGGAAATAAAGCGTTTATTAAATTAAAGCGCTCACTATATGTTTTATAAGAACACAAACTATGTGCTTAATTAAAAAAATGCTTTCTATGTGTTTCGATAATAACATATAGAGAGCATTCTCTTGAAAAAAATGCTTTCTATATATTTTTATATATTTAAAAAATAAATATTTTATACTGCGCTTTTCACAAAAAGTGTTTTATTATATTTGCTTTATAAAAAACAAAATCAAAACTCATATATATATTGCACTTATTTAAATAAGCACTCTCTATTTATTGTAAATAGAGAGCGCTTATTCAAACAAGTGCTCTCTTATTCTTCCGTGTTTTAAAAGATAGCACTTTTTTCAAGAAACGCTTTCTAAACACTGTTGTCTTTCTCCAACTTTGGCGTAGTGTTTCTTCTAATCTTAAGCTAAATTTAATGAACTAAGATCACTTAATTTAGGCTCTTATTCATACGGTCATGGTTGTATGTGTTGTGTCTCTCAATTCTTGTTATCTTACACTTAGTTATCTTAAGTGTCTTATGCTTTAATTCATGTTTTTAAACTTTTAAAGTTTAAAGCTTAAATTTTCTTTACAAAATTATTCTAGAAATATTAAATGAGCTTCCATAAATATTTCATAATTTTTGGAGTTCCCTAAGTATGTGCAATTTAGCTTTCAAAGTTACTCGTGAGCACTTTGAGCTAAAATTAAGGGATCTCTGTAATTTACAAAAAAATTCCCACAACCTTAAAATAATATTTTAATCATGTTTCCATGTTAAAAATATTATTTTATAATATTTTTGTATTTATTTAATATTTTTTTGCCCTTCCTATCTATATTTTTAACTATTAGGATTTCTAATTAATTTTGTAAATATCTAACAAATCTAAGTTTAAATACATTTCTTCGTTCTAGGAAAGTTTTAATTTCTTAGGGTACAAAATTGATATTTAAACTTCCATGCAATATTTTCGTATATCGGAACGACAATAAATACAAAAAAACAAGATATAAGCGTATACTAAATATAAAATATTATTATTATTATTTTCCTAAAATTGAGGGTGTTACATGGTGGACTTTCCATCTTTGCGTGAGAATGTTGCAAAGTCCGAAACCTTGTTACCCCTTGGCAAAGGTACCATTTGTCTATCCATTCCAGATAGGGTTTCTTGTATGCTTGAGCTAACACCTCAAATTGTTTTTGAATAGCCTCAACTATCATGTTAGGGTCTATCACTAAAGAAGTAGCCAGTCTTGGTTCCAACCCATATAGGCATGGAGTTTTAGGGGTAGCCAGGACACTTGGCCATTTACCTGCCCCTTGGACGATAGCCTGAAGCCCTTGAGGCTCATATGCAGGCTAGTAACAGACTTGCCCCCATGGGGTGGCTGGTGGCCAATCCG
>CM014732.1:37811076-38142299 GCA_004329165.1 Spatholobus suberectus
TGCTGAGCAGTTATCAGGATTATCGAGCTTGGTCAGAAGAATATCCCAGCTTGGGGTTGCTGCCCTGACCATTGGAACTTTCATCACTCGATGCCTACCCCAAGACCTCCATAAGTGTGTCCCTACCTTCATTCCTCAGCATACCAAACTATAGCTTCCCTAGTAGGGTGTCATGCCACTACATGTCACTTGCTTTACATTACTCACTAATCTATCAAATTCTACTTCTCAAATAGAAGTTTCCCTAATCATTTAATTTAAGCACCAGTACAATTAATATTTCTGCCTTATATTGTAGAAATTGCAAATACTAAAATTTTAGCAGAATAATAATTTAGTAATCACATAAAATTTTAGTAGAATAACGATAGATAATTATAGTTTAATTACTAAAATTTTGGCAGAATAAAAACTAAATAAATACAATTTAATTTTCTAAATTTGAGCAGAATAATAACATAGCAAGTATAATTTAATAATTTAAATTTGAGCAAAGTAACAGCTTAGCAATTATAATGTAATAGTTTAAATTTGAGCAAAGTAACAACTGAATAATTTAATAGGATAAATTTGAGCAGACTAACAACTTAACAAAAATTAAGTTTAACATCAAACAACATAATAATAATTATACAACTTAAGCCTAAATGGGGTTTAGGGAAAAACCCTTCCTACCAACATGCAAAGTGACAATAATTTAGACCAACCCCACTCCCCCCATTACCTCTAAGGTGGTTGGTGAAGAGGATGAGATTGTGGTACAAAGCTTCTAGGAGAGAAATTCTATTAGTTGAAAACTAACAAAATTTTAATATAAAAACTAAGAAAAAATTTCTAAGAAAAGAAACTCTCAATGTGGCTTTGGCCAACTTTAGAGAGTGGAGGATGTGTGAAAAATTTCCAGAATGGGAGGTATTTATAGAGGAGGAACATGCTTCGGTGTCCCCAAAATTTCATTATCCATTATGTAGCATTATGTCATAAATCTAATTTTTTATTTATTTTTTATCCAATTTAAGGACACAGACACCATTTAGGGTGGTGAGTCACCCTCCTAGCTTGGGATGTTCTTATATGAGTTATCCTCAAGCTCCTCAAAGTAAATTTTGTCTACAAGTGATTAATTGGTATCGATAAAGTC
The DNA here is from genome assembly GCA_004329165.1 of Spatholobus suberectus. NCBI lineage: Eukaryota > Viridiplantae > Streptophyta > Magnoliopsida > Fabales > Fabaceae > Spatholobus > Spatholobus suberectus. The sequence continues at coordinate 37,812,218 of CM014732.1, forward strand.
GCTTAAACTCGAAAAATTAGCTTTTAATATCAAAATAATGCATTTTATGTGAAACTAGAAATCACATTACTTTCTGTCAAAAATAAGTTTCTAATTATTAAGTTTAATTTTAGTAGTTTATTTCAATTTTTAGCTAGTTATTTTGTATTTTAAGCTAAAAATCATAATAAATCCATTTTACTTCAATAAATACCAAAATTTGTATGAAAATTATTAAATTAAATAGTTTACCAATAATAAACTAAATTATCATTTTCACCCTTTCTAGATGTTAAACCAATACTGGTTAGGCATAATAGACACCTAGGGGCATTTAGTCATTTTACACAAGAATTCCAAAAAATTCCAAAATTTTTTTAAAATTATATTTTAATATATATGACATGATTCAAGCTCAAATTGACATTTAATGTCAATTGAATCTTTTTCTCATGTAAGCTCTTAATGTTGAGAAATAGAAAAAAAATCGTCATTTTCTAATTTCTCCGAGCTTCGGCTTAAAAAAATTATAAAACTTAAGATTAAATGCCTTTTAAAATTTTGAGCGTAATGGTGGGGATCATAATTTTGAAATTCCTTCCTGATTTTCAAATTACATTGTCAAATATTAGAAAAATTGGTTGAAAATTGAAATAGGATTGTTATATTTATCACTATTTTTTCTTTCAAAATAAGATTTTCATAATTAAATATACATAATATAAAATTCTTAAAATATTTTGAGGTCAAAAAGTCTTTGGTTGGTTCCCATAGTCAACTAGAGGTATTTTGTCATTTTACAAAATTATCTCAATAAATTTTCAAAAAATTTCTAAAATTATTATTAATTATCCTAAGTACATTGGTGTCTTGAAAAACAATTTTTAAACACTTCTAACTATTTTTGTTTATTAAATCTATTATTTGGCCTTTTAGTGACGAAATGGTTATTTTACCTATTTTCGAGTTCCGTTCCTCAAAATTATTAAAAGTCTTAACTAAGTTCTACTCACTAATACAAATGTAACCGTAGAGATTAAATTTTTTGAGATTCCCATTTGGTTCTCTACAAATAAATAATTAGGAAAAATAGTTTAATAGGCAAAAGTAGGGGTGTTACATTTTACACTTCCCTTACCTTAGGAGTCACAAAGTTTGAAGTCTTGGGAGTTTGAGAAAAGTAAAGGAACCTGAGGCTTTGAGTAAGCTTCTTGAAAGAATCATCACAACACCACCAACAAAGGTTTTCCACGAAAAAAAATGAAATAAAATTGTTAGAAAGGATAAGGAGAGTTCGATCAAGTACGAAAAGGAAGAGAACTGAAAAAAAAAAAACTCCCCACAAAGATCTTACAACCAAGTACCAAAAGCAATAGATGGAGACTTTGGTTGGAGAACCACCTTGGTCTTAAGCCTTTAGAGCTTTGGAGGCAAAGAGAAAAGTGAAACATAGAATTACTACACAAGTTCCTTTATGTTCTTTATTTCACAACAAGTCCTTAAACTTAATCTCTATTCCGTAAGATTTTTTCACCAGAGTTGATTGGATTTTACCTAATCTAATGTAACCTACCTAGGTATGACTTCGTTAGTTCACTTCCTAACATTTTAAGGTACTAGAAACATGATTTAAAAATTATTCTGCGGTCAATAAATTAGAGTGCAGGACAACAAACTAATTCCCTCATTCAACATGCTTAGTTGTTTCAATTGGCAACCAAAGTTGTCCCAATTTGTTTCTATAAGTTGTAGTTGATGAGGCATCTCTTATTAACTAATTTAACATGTTTTAAATCAACAAGACAGCAAGTATCTATTGCATAGTAATGATAGAAAAATCATTTTCGCAGCACTATTTACTTAGCAATTTTAAGTGCCATAACACATCCAATTTAGGTTCGAAGCATGCCAAACTTTGTGGGAGTCATATGTAACACCCCTACTTTTGTATATTAAATTATTCTGTATGTTTAAAAATTGTTTTTTAAGTCATCAATGTATTAGAACAATTAATAATAATTTTAGAAATTTTTCTAGAATTTATTGAGATAATTTTGTAAAATGACAAAAATACCCTTGGTTGACTGTTTGGAACCAATCGGAGACTTTTGATCTCAAAATATTTGAAAATTTTATATAAATATCTCTCATTAAAAAACTTTATTTTGAGAGAAAGTAGTGAAAAATAATAATCCTATTTTAATTCTTCCACTGTTTTTTATATATATTTGGCACTACAATTCTGAAAAATTGGAAAGGGATTTTGAAATTATGACTCCCACCATTTTGCTCAAAATCTCAAGAGCTATTTAATCATGATTTTTAATAATTTTTCCGAGCCGGAGCCTGGAGAAATTAGAAAATGACAATTTTATCCCTATTTCTCAACATTAAGAACTGACATGAGGAAAAGATTCAATTGACATTAAAATGTCAATTTGAGCTTGGAATTATGTCATATATATTAAATATAATTTTGGAAATTTTTGGGAATTTTCTAGAATTTCTGTTAAAATGACCAAAATGCCCTTGCGTGTCTAATAAGCCAGCCAGTACTGGTTTGACACTCAAAAAGGGTGAAAATAGTAATTTTATTTTAATTATGGGTAAAATATTTAATTTTATAATTTTGATACAAATTTTGGTATTTATTGAATTAAAATGGATTTTCTATGAATTTTCTAGCTTAAAAATATAAATAAAACATATAATTTGAAATAAATTATAAAAATTAAAATTATTATTAGAAATTATTTTTGATGAAAATTAATGTATTTATCCAGTTTTGCATTAAAATACATTATTTTGATATTAAAAGCTAATTTTTTTCAAGTTTAGGCATTTTTGTCGGTACCGGTTAATTCACCTACAGATAAAATTGACACATGGAGGCTTGGGACAGCTGGTGGGAGCACGTCCCCAACCCTAAATAGGTGATTCACCACCTATTTGAGATATGTGTCCCTAAATTGGATTAAAAATAAATAAAATTGGATTATGACATAATTGTGACATAATGGATTGATGTAATTATTGGACACCTAACCCCCCTCCTTCTTCTATAAATAGGCCTCAAAGTTTTCAGATTTTCACTCATTCCTTTCCTCTCCCAAGATAGAGAGCTTCTCTTTCTAAAGTTTTCTCTCTCTAAAATATTTTTTTTTATCTAATTTTATGTTAAAATTTTGCTAGTTTGCAACTAGTAGAATTTCTCCTCCTAGAAGCTTTGCACCAACAATTCCATCCTCTTCATCAACTATCTTAGAGGTAATGGGGGGAGTGGGGTTGGTTCTAAATTACTTTCACTTTGCATGTTGGTAGGAAGGGTTTTCCCCTAAACCCGTTTAGGCTTTAATTTTAGTATTGTTATTATTGTTTAAAGTTAAACTTTAATTTTTACTAAGTTGTTACTCTGCCCAAATTTAGATTATTAAATCATAATTACTAAATTGTTACTCTGCTACAAATTTTAATTATTAAATTATACTTGCTAAGTTGTTACTCTGTTCAATTTTAGAAAATTAAAATGTGCTTGCTACGCTGTTACTCTGCTCAATTTTAGAAAATTAAAATGTATTTATTTAGTTGTTATTTGCCAAAATTTAGTAATTATACTATAATTGCTATGTCGTTATTCTGTTAAAAATTCTGGTATTGTGCAATTTCTGCAAAATAAGGCAGAAATGTTGATTGTACTGGTGCTCAAGTAAATGAGACCAGGGAAACCTCTGCTTGAGAAGTTAGGAATTGATAGTTTAGTGAGTAATGTAAAGCAAGTGACATGTAGTGACATGGCACCCTGCTAGGGAAGCCACAGTTTTGGTACGCTGAGGAATGAAAGGCAGGGACCCACTTGCGAAGGTCTTGGGGGTAGGCATCGAGTGGTGAAGGTCCCAATGGCCAGGGTAGCCCCCTTGAGCCGGGATATTCGCCTGACCAAACTCGATAACGCCGACAACTGCTCAGCATTCCAAGATTGGTTTGAGAGTATACTTCTATAAATGGATATCCTAAATTGTTATTTTGTTCCTCAATGATGACGAGGACTGTACCATGTGATGGTGTTGAGAGAGGTATATGTACTCCCAGTCACTTCCCAGGTTCTGTTGAGAACTATTACCCACTAATGGGAAGTATGGATCCATACCTAATCAAGGGTAGTCGGATATAACTTAGAATGAACCTTAGGATCTCTTGTGTTGTCAATTGTGTTTTATCTTTGTTTTATGGTAGATTTTCTACCGCACATGTAAAAGTGATTTTAGAACAAAACATCTCACTCCATTATTTTCTTTTGTGTATGATTGGTCGTGATTATTGAAGACGACATTAATGCTCTGTGATGCTGAGTACGAGATAGAGAACATCTCAACGGGGGAAGACCTGAAGACCTATAGTATTTTCTTTTGTATAAGGGATAGGGTAGATAAATACTGCTCTGTATAGGATCTTTTTTTTTATATATATAGTGGGTTAGGTAGTATATGTATTTCGATGTACTTTGTTTTCTGACTGTTATGTATTACTCAAACCATGATGTACAGTTTTATGAAATATATGTATATATCTTTCATATTTTATTACCATTTCCAAATCTGTTAAGTTTGGAATTTCTTTTAAAACTGGAAAAATTTTACACGCATTTTTATTTACTTAAACTTAATAACTAAATTAATATAAATTATATTTAAAATTAAACGGGTGTTACATCATATATATACCAAAATACATCATTGAGGATGTGTTTAGCACACTAAAAATGTGTTGGAACTAGGATGCACACTGCTGCCACATGCTGCAAAATTATGCAGTAAAATGGCTCAAAAAATGTATCATACACACTTGAAACTTCATGTTTTAGTTGCATACAATTAAGGTTAGGAATTAACAATTTTTGTAACCTTAAAACACGTTTAAAAGTGACTTAATTGCATGATAATCAAACTGAACTCAACACAGATTCGCATTTTGGACAGAGTTGGTGTCTTCAAAGTGTCATTTCAAGTTATAACTTTACCATATCATGCAAATAGTTTAGGGCTTCCATTGTTCAACATTAAGAACATAAAATGATGGTTCAAGACTTAAACTCAGAAATTTCGTGTACACAATGGTTGAATGCTTGCTCTATTACAACAGCAAAATTTTTAAGCAAAACACTTCAAAATCAAGCACATACATAGCTTCCATGCATCATATACTCAAGAACTAAGGGAATCTCATAATACATAAATTTCAACCTTAAATAGGTGAGAAAACCTCCTCCTTTACCTTGGGTGAAGTTTTCCACGTGAAAATGGGTAGGAGAAGGGTGAAGGTAGTTTGATTCTCTTTGCTCCTTACAAGCTTGAACCAAGGGGGAGAGGAAATGGAGTGAGTTTGCTTGCCAAAAATAAAAAAGAAATCTGACCTAGGCTGCTTGATGGTTGTGTCTCTCTTTGGGCACAATATGTTCTATTTATAGTAACAAGAGACTAAGGTTTTTGTAGTTAATTACATTACTAATTGCACTATTAATTTCTTCTAATCTTAAACTAAATTTAGTGAACTAAGATCACTTAATTTAGGCTTTTATTCATATGATCATGGTTGGTGTGTTGTGTCTCTCAATTCTTTTTATCTAACACTTAATTATCTTAGGTCTCTTATGCTTTAATTCATGTTTTTAAATATTTAAAGTTTGAAACTTAAATTTTCTTTACAAATTATTCTAGACATATTAAATGAGCCTTCATAATTTTTCATAATTTTGGAGTTCCCTGAGTATGTGCAATTGAGCTCTCAAAGTTACTAGTGAGCATTTTGAGCTAAAATTAAAGGATCTCTGTAATGTACAGAAAAATTCCCACAACCTTAAAATAATATTCAAATCATGTTTTCATGTTAAAAATATTATTTTATTGTATATTTATATTTATTTAATATTTTTCTATCCTTCTATATCTATATTTTCAAGTGTTAGGATTTCTAGTTAATTCTGTAAATATCTGACAGATCTAAGTTTAAATACAATTCTTTGTTCTAGGAATGTTTTTAATTTCTTCGAGTACAAAATTGATATTTAAACTTCCATGCAATATTTTCATATATCGGAATGACAATAAATACAAAAACAAGATATAAATGTATACTAAATATAAAATATTATTATTATTATTATTCTAAAATTGAGGGTGTTACATGGTGGACTTTCCATCTTTGCGTGAGAATGTTGCAAAGTTTGAAACCTTGTAACCCCTCACCAAAGGTACCATTTTGTCTGTCCATTCAAGATAGGGTTTCTTGTAGACTGGCCTGTCAATGGGCTTGAGCTGTACCTCAAATTGTTTTTGAATAGCCTCAACTATCATGTTAGGGTCTATCACTGAAGATGTAGCCAGTCTTGGTTCCACCCATATGGGCATGGGGTTTCTAAGGGTAGCCACGACACTGGGCTATTTGCGTGCCCCTTGGACGATAGCTTGAAACTCTTAAGGCTTATATGTAGGCTGATAATAGACCTAACCCTAGGGGGGGTGGCCAATCGATTGACTATTACCAAACTCCTCAAATGTGTTGACACCTCCCATATTAGTCATTTGTCCTACTATCTTAGGGTTTGACCCCATTACTATAGAAGGAGGCAAGCCGATAACACTAATAGCATTACGCGATCGTCGAGCCATTTAGACAATATTAAACTAGAACTGTGGTGGCACGCCAGCCTCAAACCCTAGTTGCCCTATGGGAGAAGAGGCAAATGACTGATTCGGCTAACTCTTTTGAATAGAGGTAGTCGAAGCTTTATGATGGCAACTCTGCCACTACTCCTCCTCCCAAACCTTTTGTATCTCATTTTACACCATCGGTTTGGCAATATCGATCCCTCAATTGCCTGGATATCTGCAACATGATGTCGTGAACTTTCATCTCCATCTGTTGATGAATGAAAGAAGGACTGGCCATTGGCTTTGACTCCACGGCTGGCATCCCAAAGAGGGTGGTCACGATACATCCTAGGGGGTCTATCTCTCTATCATTAGTTGTCTCGTCCTCCAAAATAAAGTCCAAAATACACAAATGACCCCGTTATAGCAGTCGTTATGGGAGTAGCAGTGGTACCCACGACTATCGTTTGTGCAGTGGTAGCCATGTTTGACTGCAAACTAGGTCGAACGTTGGATGTGTTCCTCTCGGAGACGATTCCATCTTTGTAAGATCTTTCCTCTAGCAAAAACAAGGGAAACCTTAATTTAGGGGAAATTGGGGTCCCACTGGGCATGCCAAAATTATGTTGGTATGGAAAATGCAATTGGTTAGCTATAGGAACAACTAATCACCAAAGGATGATTCACTTTAAGGTGATTGACTTGAGGAAGCGATTTTGTTCCTCAATTGGTTCCTAGTCCACTCTATAAAGCTTTCGAGCAGTTGTAAAATTGAGGTTTTATGTTACGCTACTCTTATGGTAATTACAGAAAAGGAAAGCGATAAAAGGCCTGAAAAATTAAAGGAAAGTGATAAAAGAAAGCTATAAAGTAGCTATAAATGCGAAATTAAATGGCTATAAAAGATCATTTTGATTGATTAGTCAGGGACCCCTTTGACATAGAGATTTCTAATATTTAAACTAAGGTTGTCAGCTGACAGTCATTCCTAGGAAAATTACCACCCAATTCCTTATTTTTTAGGAGATAATGCTTAGTTCTCAAAAATCGCCCTACAACCAATTCAAACATTCAAATTCCCTCTTGAAGGTCGGTCCCTATGTTAGGTTTTTTCCCTTGGGCCAAACTAGAATCTGCTTAATTTTGGTTCGTGCTTGTCAATGAGAATAGGCTAAATCAGTCGTCAGTCAATGGAAATAGCTACACTTGATATTAAATATTTTAGCACCAACAGATTATTTTCAATATTAGAAGCTAATGTTCGAACCCTATATCTAGATATCTTATAGAGAAATGATTTTTGGACACCCAATTTTCTAAACACCTAATTAACATTTATCATTTTTTCTCTTCTTATCACATCACATCATCTATCATACTATACTTTTTTCTCTTTTATCTCTCTCTCACTAGGTGTCAAATAGCATTTTGAGTGCCAAAAGTCATTTTTGTATCATATAATATTGTTTTCCTAACAATCATGAGCACATTATTATAATATTGTTACAATACTACACCTCATATATTGTTATAATATCACTAGAATATTATATAATATTTCTTTATAAAACTAGGAATATTGGCTGGAGAACAAGTATAAATGTAAAAATCACTTCACAATGCCTTTTGAATAACTCTTTTGACATAATGTTAAAGAACTCAGGTCTGACTGTAAAGATTATAGCTAGTTTTAGGCTTTGATGGGTGACGCCACTTTGTGGGGAGCTATCCATCGATAATATATATCTCGTTCGCAGTTGTGAAGTTGAAATGGTCAAATATGATTGTCATATGCAGACATGAAGTACTAGCACTACTCTCCCTTTGATGCACCTTGCAAGATGGCAAACATTTATGAAAGCCTTAAGCAAGCATCCCCACGAAGACGCAAGCAACAAACACAGAAAATGGTTTCTGTAACACCCATTTAATTTTAAATATAATTCATATTAATTTAGTTATTAAGTTTAATTAAATAAAAATGCGTGTAAAATTTTTCCAGTTTTAAAAGAAATTCCAAACTTAACAGATTTGGAAATGGTAATAAAATATGAAAGATATATACATATATTTCATAAAACTGTACATCATGGTTTGAGTAATACATAACAGTCAGAAAACAAAAGTACATCGAAATACATATACTACCTAACCCACTATATACATCAAAAAAGGATCCTATACAGAGCAGTATTTATCTACCCTATCCCTTATACAAAAGAAAAATACTATAGGTCTTCAGGTCTTCCCCCGTTAAGATGTTCTCTATCTCGTACTCAGCATCACGGAGCATTAATGTCGTCTTCAATAATCACGACCAATCATACACAAAAGAAAATAATGGAGTGAGATGTTTTGTTCTAAAATCACTTTTACATGTGCGGTAGGAAATCTACCATAAAACAAAGATAAAACACAACTGACAACACAAGAGATCCTAAGGTTCATTCTAAGTTATATCCGACTACCCTTGACTAGGTATGGATCCATACTTCCCATTAGTGGGTAATAGTTCTCAACAGAACCTGGGAAGTGATTGGAGTACATATACCTCTTTCAACACCATCACATGGTACAGTCCTCGTCATTATTGAGGAACAAAATAACAATTTAGGATATCCATTTATAGAGGTATACCCTCAAACCAATCCTGGAATGCTGAGCAGTTGTCGGGGTTATCGAGTTTGGTCAGGCGAATATCCCGGCTCAAGGGCGCTAACCTGGCCATTGGGACTTTCACCACTCGATGCCTACCCCCAAGACCTCCGCAAGTGGGTCCCTGCCTTTCATTCCTCAGCGTACCAAACTGTGGCTTCCCTAGCAGGGTGCCATGCCACTGCATGTCACTTGCTTTACATTACTCACTAATTTATCACTTCCTAATTTCTCAAACAGAGGTTTCCCTGGTCTCATTTAATTTGAGCACCAGTATAATTAACATTTCTGCCTTATTTTGCAGAATTGCACTATACCAAAAGAATAACGATATAACAATTATAGTATAATTACTAAAATTTTGGCAGAATAACAACTAAATAAATGCATTTTGATTTTCTAAATTTGAGCAGAGTAACAGCTTAGTAAATGTATTTTTATTTTCTAAAATTGAACAGAGTAACAGCTTAGCAAGTAAAATTTAAGAATTTAAATTTGAGCAGAGTAACAATTTAATAATCATGATTTAATAATTTAAATTTGGGCAGAGTAACAACTTAGTAAAAATTAAAGTTTAACTTTAAACAATAATAACAATACTAAAATTTAAGCTTAAACGGGTTTAGGGGAAAACCCTTCCTACCAACATGCAAAGTGACAGTAATTTAGAACCAACCCCACTCCCCCCATTACCTCTAAGATAGTTGATGAAGAGGATGGAATTGTTGGTGCAAAGCTTCTAGGAGGAGAAATTCTACTAGTTGCAAACTAGCAAAATTTTAACATAAAAACTAGATAAAAAAATATTTTAGAGAGAGAAAACTTTAGAAAGAGAAGCTCTCTAGCTTGGGAGAGGAAAGGATGAGTGAAAATCTGAAAACTTTGAGGCCTATTTATAGAAGAAGGAGGGGGGTTAGGTGTCCAAATAATTACATCATCCATTATGTCACTATTATGTCATAAATCCAATTTTTATTTATTTTTAATCCAATTTAGGGACACATATCTCAAATAGGTGGTGAATCACCTATTTTAGGGTTGGGGCGTGCTCCACCAGCTGTCCCAAGCCTCCATGTGTCAAATTTTATCTGTAGGTGAATTAACCGGTACCGACAAAAACGCCTAACTTGAAAAATTAGCTTTAATATCAAATAATTTATTTTAATACAAAACTGGATAAATACATTAATTTTCATCAAAAATAAATTTCTAATAATAAATTTTAATTTTTATTAATTTATTTCAAATTATATGTATTTATTTTGTATTTTTAAGCTAGAAAATTCATAGAAAATCCATTTTAATTCAATAAATACCAAAATTTTTATCAAAATTCTAAATTAAATATTTTACCCATAATTAAACTAAAATTAACCATTTTCACCCTTTTTAATGTCAAACCAATACTGGCTGGCTTATTAGACACGTAGGGGCATTTTGGTCATTTTACACAGAAATTCCAAAAAATTCCCAAAAATTTCCAAAATTATATTTTTATATATATGACATAATTCCAAGCTCAAATTGACATTTTAATGTCAATTGAATCTTTTCCACATGTTAGTTCTTAGTGTTGAGAAATAAGGACAAAATTGTCATTTTCTAATTTCTCCGGGCTCCGGCTCGGAAAAATTGTTAAAAATCAAGATTAAATAGATCTTGAAATTTTGAGTAAAAATGGTGGAAGTCAGAATTTCAAAATTCCTTTCCGATTTTTCAGAATTGTATTGCTAAATATTATAAAAAAAAAACAGTGGAAGTATTGAAATAGGATTATTATATTTTTCACTACTTTTCTCTCGAAATAAAGTTTTTATAATGAGAGATACTTAATATAAAATTTTCAAAATATTTTAAGGTCAAAAGTCTCCGGTTGGTTCCCACAGTCAACCAGGGGTATTTTTGTCATTTTACAAAGATTATCTCAATAAATTCTAGAAAAATTTCTAAAATTATTATTAATTGTTCTAAATACATTGATGACTTAAAAACAATTTTTAAACATACAGAATAATTTAATATATAAAAGTAGGGGTGTTACAGTTTCCAAATAAAACAGTGTTTGATTTTTTATACTTTTACTCTCATTAAATAAGTTATTTAAGAAATTGTTTTTACAGAAGCTTTAGCAATCTCCTAACATCTATGCAACTAGAGACATCGGGGTGAGTGTCTGTGCCAACTTTAATCAATAGCAAGGTGCGGGTCATTACCAGAGATGACATTAATATTACCTGTTATTATCATTCTTGTCGATAACCATTTTCGTGGGAGAATGATCTTCTTGCAAGTTTATAAGCACGATCATTCCATTATAATATCTCTAATGAAAGTTTGGATCATCTCATTTGCATATATCTTTTATCACATTTGCCGGAATGTTTGTTAAATGCAGAAACAGTGCACGCTAAACATATTTATTCAAGAGGTGACCATGTATTCAATATTGTATTTGGAATGGATGTAAGAGGATGTCGTACAATCCAGTTCAAACTTTGAACAACCAAAACTATGCTCAAGTCTATATCGGATACACATGGTTTGGAAGCATAATGGCAACATTACCTACAATTGCTTATCGAGACATTTTTATGCTACTCGATCTCCTTTAACATGGTTCTATCCTTTCAACACTCCTTATTAGTTAATCTAATTCATTTTATACACAAATTGATGATTCCTTATTGATATTCTTCTAGATTTAAAATGATGCCCAACATGGTGTTGCTTGAAGGAGGGGGATTGATTCTTTCTCTTTAGTTATATTTTTTTTAATTGATCATTGTTAATGACATGTTTGATTGGTCACTCATTTGTTCTCGATTCATAGAGATGTTGTCTGCATCATTGTTGCATACATATATGTGCGTTATTATTTACTTGAAAGTTGTGATGAATAATATGATGACATGTTATATCAATGATTTACTTGCTTAAATTCATTTGGTATTATCATGGCATGCTAGTATAGAGAATTCTTGTTATATATGTTGTTTTTCTTCCCGGTAGCTTATCCTTGCATTATATGTGCTAGACTGTGATGATTACGATAATCTTTATCGCAAGACCAAAAAGCGATACCTCCCCAAGCAGACCCCTTTAGCATTGAGCCGATTCCTACTGTCCTTGATAGTTGAGGCAGATCGAGTACTGATGCAAGAGCCCATGAATCATGTTTTGAAGGACAATTGGTGACACGATAAACACCCAAAGGGGTGTATCATCTTAACTGTATTTGTGATGATTCGAGTCGACTTCTCTAAGTTTGCCCGTAAGATACTTTATCCTCCGTCCCTTATTCCTCACAAGTGTTAATATCACTAATTTTCGATTGAGTATCAAAAAATGGTCCTTCAAGAATATTATGACTATATGTTGGAAATTGGTATTTTAATTTATTATTTTGGCTAAGTGTCAAAATATGGCCTTTCTACTATTTTCACTTTAATAGGACTGTGATGGAAAAATTAAAGATTTGAAGAATCAAAACCGTATAAGCCATCAATGGTGGAGATTAAAGACAAAATTGATCAACGATGAAGATCCCTAAAAGTTATTAGGAAGTTATTGATAATTAGGAATTGTTGTCTATAAATACCTGTTTGTACCTTGTAATACAAGTTGAAAATTGTAAACACCTTACATATACTAAGGCCCCAACATTCACAAATCGACACCTTACTACAATGTCTCAACCATTTCAATTCCAACAATTAATTTTCCAGCATTTTACTTTTAAAGACTTCACATTTTTGCAAATTGTCTTTCACTTCTTAGTTTACATTCAAATTTCGATCTTTTACACTTTCAATCATTTACATTCCAACACTCTGCATTTTTCTTCTCTTCAATTTACGTTTCAGCACGTTTAAATTCATGCCATTCAATTGCTTTCATATCAATTTCATGCTCTTTAATTGCTTTCCTTTACATTCAATGCAATTTATTTGCTCTCGATTTTCATGTCCAATCATTTCAATTTCAACACTTTCCAATTTATTTGATCCTTTTATTTCACAATTTCTTCTCAATTCTTTCTCTTTTATTTATAATTTGTTCTCATGATCAATCTTCAAGATTGATCAAATTTAACCATAAACCCATGGCAAAGGACCTACAAAGGAGGATAAAAGCCTCCAAAAAGTAAATGTCCCCTTCCTCAAATCTAGAATGGGATTATGTTTATTGACAAAAAAAGGCACAAAATTTCACGGTCAATCGTAAGGTAAGGTTTAGGGTAAGGAACAGAAAGGAGTATAGGAGGCTGTTTTGTGGAACAGGTCATGGACGAGGTATACATCAATCCATAGTTGAGGAATTGGTTTGCCTTTCTCCTTGACTTATGATGTTATTTAGGTTAGTTATCCTAGTGGGGTTTGACCTAAATCATTCACTTGGGGGACCACATATATTGTGAAAACAACTCCATTAATCCCCATTAATATGTTATTTTTGTAACTCTAAAATCCTTTCCATCAGTTACTAAAATCTGCTTAAATAGGCTCGTGGTAGCAGATTAGGGCAAGTAGCACATTCAAATCATAGTAACTCACTCTTGACATTTAGACACTTGAAGACCAAATCTAACCACAACTCCAACAAGAATAGGTTCTTTTATTAAACTCACAAACAATGTATTAAACCAAACAAACTCCAAACAGAATAATTATGGTATATAAAAATAACCCACATACATTTTATTTATTACATTGGTAATTATTTTTGAGGTATATTGCATGTGGTGATTAAAACATCAAAGTCATCAATTATCCAATAACTAGTGTGAAATGTTCATCCATATTCTCAAACTAGTTGTTGTCGTACCATGATTGCTTTTGAAGGTAATCAATTGTGCTCTTGTCCACCTGGAAAGCTTTGGTGAGAACCTCAGGAGAAATAGGTGGATTAGCTTTAAACAAAGCATTTGCAATAGTGATAGTTCCTGGATTTTGACTGCTAAGAGCAGCAATGGCAACAGCATTGCCATATCCAACATTCAGTTGGAAATGAATGAGACCAATTGGAAACACAAACACATCACCCTTGTTAAGCACTTTGGTAAAGAGACGATTTCCATCTTGGTTGGATGAGACAAATCCAACATAGAGAGTTCCCTCAAGGACTATAAGGATCTCTGTGCCCTTGGGTGAGTGTGGGGAGGGTTCAAACCCTTAGGTGCAAAATCTATGCGAGCCAAAGATATGCCAAGCGTGTTTAGTCCGGGTAGTTCAACAACAGAGACAGGAGTCACTTTTGCATTCAGTGGGTTGTCAGTATTCCCCGGTTCCACATGTTTGAAGAAATCTTCAGCCTTGACAAGCTTAGGGTCTTTGCAAAATTTTCCATTCACAAATACTACAAATTACAAGGCAAAGTTTTTAATTAATAAAAATCAATTACAATAATTCTTATATATATATATATATATATATATATATATATATATATAAACAAGCTTAAAATTTGTGTTGAGGAATGTTTGTACATACCACCATTGGTTTCATTGATTGCCACGCAAAAATCTTGCAGAGGACTAGGGTCATAGGCAGAGACAACAGAGGATGTCAAAGCCAGGATGGCAACAAGGAAGTAGACGGCTTTCATTTTTTTTTCTCTTAGTGCTACTCTTAAATGATTCTGCTATATGTGATCGCTTGTGAGAATTGAATTTTGATTCATGTGAAGCTTGCTATTTATAAGGATGAAGCATTGAATTGGTTTTGCAGTTTATCTTTACCGTAATTAATTCTTTAATTGATGACGAACCATTCCTTAACAACTACATGCGTGCTTGATCAAAGAGTAGACCAAGGAGATGCTTCACAAGGAAAAGCAGTGTTTCGGTATTACCTCGTCCACTTGACTTATTGTACCCATTCCTGTAATATTATTTTATAATGGAAGCTCGTCAGCGAAATCAAAATTCAGTTTAGACTTTGTCTCAATTTACAGACTTGATGATAATAGTTTAAAGTATTTAAAATATTACTTCTTTTCCCAACTCATCTTTTATTGGCTTCCAGTTACTGTTCCAAGTTTAAACATGGTCATTAAAAGTAGTTGGTGGAATATGGAAATTTTGTGAGGAATTGGGTCACAATCGAACCATCACTAATATATATTTACCCCGGCTAAAACTAGAGACCATTTCTGATTGCTCCTGTCAACAATTAATCAAAGACTCCGATTGCAACCCGATTTCAAATATGGAAATCAAAGACCGTTTTCGTGTGACATGTTTTCATACACTACTAAGATAGGAACATCGGTAATTCGGAATTTATTAAATGTTAAGGTATATGCTTTGACTTTGCACGGCCTGCTGCAATTGCCTTGGGCCTTAATTTAAATAATTCCCCGTGGAGGAGATAAAAAGACTACTAAGGAAAGTGCATATAATAAAGCGAGACTTAGGACTTGTACTGAAACGTCTGCAGTCAATTTTGTCACTTTTGTGATTGCATGAAATCTTAAACATAAAAAATAATTATTATATATTAAATAACAAAAGAAAACATAACTCAAAAAAACTTGAACTAGATGTATAGTTACTTTTAGACTGCAGAAAATCTTAATCCAATATAGATTTGAATCCAGGGATACGATGAGATCCGAAAGAGGGAATGGGATTTTTCTCAATCCCTAGCCTGTACACTTCGTCCACTTGGCATTGCTTATACTTGTTTCCTGTTATATTATTTTTTCGTAAACTTAATTTATATGCCTTATTACAGTCTTTGATAAATTTTGGCCACAATTACGTTGAATTAGTCTCTCAAAAATTTTGTTACTAAATTGGTCTCTCAAAATTCTTTTTGTTATTGTTTTAGTTCTCCTCTAGAAGGATTCGTTTAAAGGCCTAAACAATTACAACGGGATGTGCAAAGTCAATGGATACATCTTAGCAATTAATGAATTTCCAAGTTTATCATCTTCAAACATTGTAGAGTTATTGAAATACTTCAGTAGTGTAAGGAAACAAGTTGAAGGAAACAACGTTATAATTTGAATTAATTTAATTTCTGATTGTGCAGAGCCTTCAATTGATGGTTGAGATGACAAATCCGAAATTGCCTCTCTTTGTTGCCTTCAACGTTATATATTAGTGATGATTCAATTTTCACCCAATCCCTCTCGCAATTTTATTTATTCCACCAACTGCTCTCGAATACGGTGTTTACAGTTAATTTAAACTTAAAAGTCAGCGACCTTGACATTGACTTCACATTTTTATTTATTTTTTGAATCTGGGATAAGTTTTGAAACAAGGGATATCCGATGGAGGAATTTTGACATTTTCGACCCCTGGACACATGCAAATAAATATGAACACCCTTAATAATAATAAAAGTCTTTTTTTGGTACAAATAATAATAGAAGTGTTGGTATGTGAATGTTCGCCTTTATATATTTCCAGATTGTATTTTAAAATTTTCGGTTTTAGTTATTATATTGATACATGATCGATACAGAAAACAATTAAATAAATAATGTTATCTATTATAACTATAATTGCTAATGACAATTTCAAATAGTCATGTTTTTCTTTTTATTTATATTTTTATGGTGATATTACACTAATTTTATACAATTTGCCCTACTTAATTATGTAGCGTTTTGTAACTTTTAATACTAGCCGTGTTCTATAACCATGTTATTTCCCACTATAATTACTAATATTCCATAGACTTATATTGTGACGTTTAGATGTTTGAGGAACTAATTTAATCGAAAAATTAAATTTTTGAGAGAATAATTTGAAGATAAAAACTGTAGAAGACGAAACTGAGCTAAAATTTTTAAGAAACTATAATGATGCAAGTTACTTTGAAGGACCATATTAAGGATTTCCTCTAAAAATATATACATGTCACCAATGTGTTTGCATTAATTGTTTTAAGTAGAAGGTATTTAGATCACGTATTAATCATATGGTATTGGACTCAATATTAGATTTATATACAGATATAGGAAAAAATAGCCTAATGGAAAGAGAGGGAGCAGTAACCAATGTTCGTCCGATGCATGGAGAATTGTAGTAATAATATATTTTTTCATCATAGATTGATAAATTATTTAAAATTATTGTAAATAAAATTTTGTAAACATATAAGTATAAAATTAAAATGTACATTAATTATTTAATGTGATAATAAAAGATATGGATATTACTACATGAGGACTTGTTGTATTATTTAGAAAAGATAAATCAATTTTTATAAGCGTGATATACTAAGTGGGCTTGTATCATTTGGGGGATACAATGAACATTAATGTTAATGAGTTAAAAACTTTTAAAACTAAAAAGTTTATGGATTGTTTCAGTGGTACCATAAAAAAAATAATACTTTTATATTTTTATATATGAACCTCAATAAACTGAATTGAGGGAAATATTTCCATAACGTTACAACTAGTCAACTTTTTCTTGGGAATATCTATTGTAAAAGAAGGACTTATAATCCCATCAAAATACTAATGAGTTGAAGGAGGAAAGGAGCTTAACGAAAGGAGGAGACAATATTTATGCTGCTAAAATATTCTTCCAAATTTTGCAGAAGTTGAGTTTGGAATCTATGCCTAAATTAAAGATTTATCAATTATAACTCTTTATTCTATTCATGTCATTTCTTATGATGCTCTAAAAAGAGGCTATCTTTTATGATCCAGTAGGTCTTCCCTAGCAATTATTGAGACCACTCGCTTTGGAAATTAGAGGAACTAAGTGTAAGTGGGAGTTACTTGAATGGGATGAATCTTCTGCATGCCAAGTAAATAATGCAAGCTTATTTCTAATTAACAGCTATTAATGGTGTTAGAACCATTCCAATTCTTTCTGTGGAAATTATCTCAAATATAATTTTAGCGTGCACATATACTTCTTGTTATTTATATTTTGTCTCGTAAAACTGTCAGTTTGAAGAAATCTAATATCATTAAGTGTTCCAAATAAATAAAATATGTAATTTTCTCTTTGTTAATGTTTGTCTGTATCATGAAGGAAGGGAATCCACGTTCAGAGCAAGTATACCGAAATTCTCTAGAAATCTTTCATGGGAAGGCAATGATGGCCAGGTAATGATGGTCAGGTTCTTCCCATCAGTGGCCAATGTAACACGTTAATGATTCGGAAAATTTTAGTCTATATATCGTTTTTGTAAAATATTGTTACATTATCTAATATATTTATAACAATATTTAAAAAATATATGTGAAAAAAATTATAATAATAAAAATGACTCATTTTTCTATTTAAATTATAAATTATATTGAAAGAATATTTTTTAAAAATACGTTAGGAGCTTTTCCAAAAATTTAAAAAAATCACAAGATACATAACATACTTTTTCTGTAAATAGACAAAAAAAAGGAAATATAACTAAATAATATTTATCATGAAAATGAATTTTTAATGTTTTATAGAGCAAAAATAAATAACAACGTATATGAGAGACATTAAGCAGGATAAGGAACAAACTCTAATTTAAATAATTGAATCGTTCCTTTGCAGTATCCTTAATTTAAATAATACTGCTAGAAATTTTCTGATTACATATGAATTTTCATAAAATCAAGATAGTGTGAAATATATTGAAAATGAAATGAAGATGACTTTGTGACAACGTGTTTGATGAAGATTTATACTGAGTGAAAAATGAAGATATGAAGAATATGACTTTGTGACAACGTTTTTGATGAAGATTTTTATACTTGAAGTGAAAATTTTGAAGACTTGAAAAAATTGGTTTGTTCAAATTTATGAAAATTACAAAATCATGAATAAAGTTCATTAAGCAAGAGTGAGACCCATCCAATTTTGTATGTTTTAACAAATTTTAATCAATAAGGTGTATGAAAATACATTCATTCTATTTTAATCGATCACAAGGACTTTGTAATCAATTATAGTGTTCTTCAAAACAAGCCCAAGTGGAGATGAATGCAATACTGAGAGAGGTGAAAAGGCAAGCAATGGATGGGGACTCTCTCTAGTGCCTACACTTCCCCATAGGAATGGTGGAGAGGATGATGGATAGGTCTAATTAAAACAAAGCCATGTACCTAATAGAACAAGCCAATCTAGAAGGAAAACACTTTTAAATCAATCATTTTGCTTTGATTGTTGTCTTTCGAATTAAGGAGATAAATAAATTCTTCTTTTGAAACATATTCTTTTGCGCAACATTAGCCTTTCGAAAATATTTAAGATGTAAAGACAAAAGCAAGATACAAGATGAGGGTTGAATTGTGTTTTGAAAATCTTTTTAAAGACTTTTTGGTAAAACAAAAACATTTTAGGTTTAGATGATGAAAAACACAAGATTTGTGTTGGAGTAGGACAAAGCTTCGTCCTGTACAACGTCCAACGACGTAAAACCAAACTTTTATGAAAACCTTTGTTTAAAAGCAAAAAGCTTTTATGACACAAAGTCAATTCCTCTTCTTTTAAGGATTGGTACAAATAACTGAAAAAACAAAGAGTCAAGATAAGTATTAGATATTTTTATAGTACTTCCTTTGGTTCCTAATATAAGATATTTGTAACAGAATTATACAAACCAATAAAAATAGTTAAATTAGTTAGTTTTATTGGTTTTTTAAAAAAATATTATAATATTTCAATTTTACCCTTGTTAATTATCATTAATTTGTTGTGGGTAACATGAAGACATTAAAGTCTAAAAAAATTATGCACTACTATAAATAAAGACAAAAATACTCAGTTTATAAGAGGGACAAATAATAAAAAAAATTAAATGTTTTATAGGAATTGTAAAATATCTTATAAAAGGACCATCAATAAAATTTAGATAGTATCTTATATTAAGGACTAAAGGGACTAATTATCTCATCAACTAAGATTGTGTCTCTAGTTTTGAAAATTTGACAAAATTTGAAAAATTTAATAGCAATTGAGGTCAAGTTTTTCAATGATGGGAAACATTGTTTTTCTTTCAAATTTTAGGTGAAACATTATATTTTAATTGATAAGTTTTGAGTAGAAGACGGTTTAAAATAGTTCAATAGGATTTGTTCGCACAAATTTTGAGAAAAAAAGATGAGAATTTAATAATTTTAAATGGAAGAAAACAGATAGAAAAACTTGATTATAACAATTAAAAAATTAAGGAAATAAATTCAAGTAAAAAAAATTTGGGAAACTAAAATTATAATTGACCATATAATATAGACATTAAAAGTGTCCATAAATTTTTTTACTTAATTTATTTTCGTAATTCCTCAAATAATCAGGGCATGAATGTTATGCCAAGGCTTATTTTCATAGATTATTGAATATTAGATTGATTTTCATTTTTTTTTCCTCTTCATTTTCCTGAAAGCCTAAGCCTCAAACTACTTTTTTTTTCTATATTTTTTCCATTTAAAGAGTACACTTGTGAAAATTGAAAGAGTTTTTGACATGAAAACTAAAATATCAAAAGTTCGAATATTGGGTTCTTGCTAATTGTTTTTTCGACACAGATAGTCTACATGCATCAACAAATACGATAAAAGTACCGCAACAAGAGCATGGTCAATTTTGGAAGTTACCAGACATCTCACAATTAAAATAAAATATATAAAATTTGATTAATTTTAACAAAGCATAAATTATAAATTAAAATAGAACACATCAAAAAATAAATTAAAATAGAAACATCAAATTTTTAAGAATTTTATCTAATTATTGTATTGTCAAGGATGTACTAATGTGAGATTTAAAAAGAAAAGTAAATTACACTATCTTTTCTGAAATTTCATCAATTTTTTCCTAAAATGCATGTTTTTTTAGGTCAAAACTTAGATCCAGTTTCTTGGATGTTTTTAGTGCTGTTCTTCAATTAAAATTGAAGTTTCACCTCAATAATCTCCATTGATTTTTAATGTATGCAGATTACCGAAATAAAACTTTAAATTTAATTCGAGAACAACATTAAAAGCAGTCACGCAACTGCACTTAATTTTATCCTTTTTTTTACCCTATACTAACATCTCTTAATTGTTTGTAAAACTTTATACTAACACTCCTATACATTACATTAACTTTTCTTAATTATTTGAAAAATATTACACCATGTATCGTTGCAAAGGGTTGCCATAAACATTAAAAATAACAAGTGATCATCTGCAATCTCAAAAAATCTTGGAAGTTAGTGTAATTTATTCTAAAAGGAAAATGCAAGCTTACGATTCCCAAAGATTCACGATCCTATGTGCATGCGCCTTGCAATTGCAAAATTGTGCATGGGTTGATCGAGGAAAATTCCTCCTTCGGATATTGTTGTATCCGTAGATTCTAAATCTATCTCGGACTCATATTCATAAAATGTGATGTCTTAATTTCATAGGTACTACAACTGCTTCCGATTCAGTAGAAGTCCTGATGTAGTCTCACTTTATCATATGACATATGTGCATTTTCCTTAAAAGTCTATTATCTCTACCGGGAATTATTTAAATTAAGAAGCGACATTTGCCGCAGGCTGCGCCAAGTCAATGGATATATCTTAACCATTAATGAATTCCGTTGTTCATATCTTCAAACGCTGTTCTGTTCTTCAAATACTTTAGTAGAGTAAGAAAACAAGTAACACGAAAATTTCCATATTCCACCAATTGCTTTTGATGACCATTTTTAAACTTGCAACAGTAACACGTAGCCAATTAAAGGTGAGTTAGGAAAAAAAGTAATATTCTAAATACTTAAAAATATCATCATTAAGTCTGTAAAACTGAGACAAAGTCTAGACTGATCTTTGATTTAGTTAACGAGCTACTCATTATAAAATAATATTACAGGAACAACAACTGGGTGCAAAGCCAAGTGGACGAGGTAATACCGAAACACTTGCTTTTTCCTGTGGAGCATCTCCTTAGTCTACACTTTGATCAAGTACGCATGTAGTTGTTAAGGAATGGTTCATCACCAAATAAAGAATTAATTACAGTAAAGATAAACTGCAAAACCAATTCAATGCTTCATCCTTATAAATAGCAAGCTTCACATGAATCAAAATTCAATTCTCACAAGCGATCACATATAGCAGAATCATTTAAGAGTAGCACTAAGAGAAAAAAAATGAAAGCCGTCTACTTCCTTGTTGCCATCCTGGCTTTGACATCCTCTGTTGTCTCTGCCTATGACCCCAGTCCTCTGCAAGATTTTTGCGTGGCAATCAATGAAACCAATGGTGGTATGTACAAACATTCCTCACAAGTCTGGCTTCACAAATTTTAAGATTGTTTCATGATATATATAAATCATGTTAGGAATTATAGCAATGATATTTTTAATTAAAAATTTTGCCTTGTTAAATTTGTAGTATTTGTGAATGGAAAATTCTGCAAAGATCGCAACCTTGTCAAGGCTGAAGATTTCTTCAAACATGTGGAACCGGGGAATACTGACAATCCGCTAGGTTCAAATGTGACTCAGGTCTTTGTTGATCAGCTACCAGGATTAAACACGCTTGGTGTATCTTTGGCTCGCATAGATTTTGCACCTAAGGGTTTGAACCCTCCCCACACTCACCCGCGGGGCACAGAGATCCTTATAGTCCTTGAGGGAACTCTCTATGTTGGATTTGTCTCATCCAATCAAGATGGAAATCGTCTCTTTACCAAAGTGTTGAACAAGGGTGATGTGTTTGTGTTCCCAATTGGTCTCATTCATTTCCAACTGAATGTGGGGTATGGCAATGCTGTTGCCATTGCTGGTCTTAGCAGTCAAAATCCAGGAACTATCATTATTGCAAATGCTTTGTTTAAAGCTAATCCACCTATTTCTCCTGAGGTTCTCACCAAAGCTTTCCAAGTGGACAAGAACACAATTGATTATCTTCAGAAGCAATCATGGTACGACAACAACTAGTTTGGGAGTATATATGGATGGTCAATTTGTTGTGATTGGATAAGTGACTTCAGTGTTTTGATCATCTTAAACAATTGACCAACTCCAAATAATTAGCATTGTAATAAATGCTACTAAAGCTCAAGCTTTAGGCTTATCAATAAAAAATTATTTGCTATTAATTTTTATAAAACAAAAAAGTCACATAAGTTGACAAAAAAGACTTAATATATAGCTCTTTTATTTAAAGTAAAAAAATTTCTTTCAAAATTTTTTTAGGTCTTATTTACCATTGGGCTGACCTTGCTAGGGTGGGTGTTCTTATTTATTTTGATTTACTAAAGGAATCGATAACACTGAAATAAGAAAAAGCGCACAAGAAGGGGGGGTTGAATTGTGCGTTTTAAAATCTTTTTCAAAACAAGTAGATCAAACTGAAAAACGTTTTCAAACGTAGGGATAGAGAGAAGAGAACACAGAAGTTTTATACTGGTTCACTCAACCTAAGCTACGTCTAGTCTCTTCACCCAAAAGGTATCCACTAACCAACCTTAGGTTACAAGTATTGTTCGCAGCCTCTTCAGGCTTTACAACGCAATCACCCTAGATTACTTAACCCAAGTATTCTTTTACACTAAGTCTCTCCAGGCTTTCACAACACAACAAGTGTTTTAAAAGGAAAGGTTAACTCATGTAGTGAGGATTTGAGAGATTAAGCTCAAGATCACTTTGAGGATCTTTACAAGATTTTTGCTATCAGTCCACTGGACGCTTCTATCAAAGTATTACAAAAATCTTTATGTTCTTGTTCTTTTTCACAGACTTCACCTTTTTTTATTCACTTCACTACATACTTCTTTGTTGGTGCATGTATATATATATATAGTTTTTAGGGAAAAGATCCGTTGTAGAGGACTTTTGACTCGTTATGCAATGAGAAGCGTGCAAACTATCTTTTTAGAAAGGTCAGCATGGCAGTTTTTAGACTTGCACTAAAAAGGAAGGTGCAGGATTACGCTGGCGGTCTGTTCTTCTGAATATTCTTCGTTTGTCTTGGCAACTTGATAAGTTGACTTGCTTTATCTATTCTGCTACGCTTTTGCACTGAAATGATGTTGATGTTATTTAATGCTTCAAACAAATTTGAACGTTAGTTCACAGAAGTAGTAATATGTTAGTTACAAGGAAGATTTAGCATAAATCAAATTAACGTTCAAACTAAAAACTTAGCCATTTGAATATATGATCTTAGAGGCTTGTATGAGTTTATTCATCGGACGGTCGCCTTCAGTTTGTTCAATTGGTAGGTCCTCTTTGGCGAGTCTTCTGGACGGTCTTTAACACGTCTATTAGACGGTCGTTAACACGTCTGTTGGATAGTCTTTAACACGTCTACTAGACGGTCTTTAACACGTCTACTGGACAGTCTTCTTAGCTGTGACGAGGTTAGTCTATACGCACAAAATTAATCATTAATAAGCTTGTTATCTTCAAAACATTGAGAGTTTAGACGCTTCTACGTCTTTGGTTCCAACAAACACTGCACTACCAAATTCAAAGTTTGCGTTGTAGGATTCAAGGCTTTTAATAAATCTGTCACTTGTGTAGAAAGATGATTCATTATCTTGAGTTGGAAAAAGAGAAGAGAATCACTTTCTCGTCTGAGATCTTAAGTCTTTGTTTTATAATCCTTGAAATATTTCAAACACTTAACAAATTATCCAATCTTTAACATATATAATCTCAATTGCGAGTTCGTAGGTTATTTTTGAAATTTAATCAAGGTAGCTAATTGAATGAGCAGATAATAAGAAAAACAATTGAATCAAATCTATCTCTATATTATAAATTAAAATAGACAACTTGGAGAGTAGTGCTCACACTCTCTTTTTTCTCTCAGTTAGACACTTTTAGTATTTTCTCTCATCTCCTTCGGAGGTGCATTTTACACACTACTCTTGCAATTACTCAAAATATTTCTCTCAATCTTCTAAAATTACTCTCCTTTTATTTTTATTGATAGATTTAATGTTCTTAACTATATGTTTCTTTTAATGTATTCTCTTTTATTTTTACCTCTAAATTGAATTCCAATATCTTTTTAAAGAAATTATCAATAGTTAAAAATAATTTTATATAGCAATTTAAATTATTAATCATAAATTCAAAATATAATTTATATATTTAAAGTTTGTTATTTATTATGAATTTTAATTATAATATAATTTATATATTTAAAAATATTTATTCTTAATAAATTCTTAAAAATAAACATTTGTTTTATGTATTGCACAAACTAAAATCCTAGTAATTAAAAGAAACAAAGGAAGTCATACTTGATTAATCAGTAACCCTTCATGCTTACAAGCATTGGTTGAGTAAAATGTTTCAAGTGAAATTTGCTGACCATGAATTCTACTTAAGGCTACCCTAGCTATTTATAGGTAAACTATGATAACCACTAATTTAGAATAGGCAAATAAGAAAATAAAAAAAGAAAAGAAAAAGGCAAGAGTATCAAGCTACACTCATCTTAAAATTGTTAACACCTACTAAGTTATTTAAATTCTTATTTAAATCACTTGTATAAAAAGGTTTTTTACATTGGTTGTTTTCAATTCTCTAGACCGATTCATGGGAGATGTAGAATCAACCGATATAAAAAGTGAAAACTTTTTAGATTGGTTTCAAAATTGATGTAGAAAATGACTTTTTACATCAGTTGTACCAAGAACCGATTTAAAAAGTTCTCACTTTTTACACCGGTTATAGTAACAACCCCTGTAAAAAGTATATTTTTTAAACAACAATATAACTACATTGAATCCATGCAATTAATATTTACAATATACCAATTCAAAAACTACAAGAACAAAAAAGGAAAGTATTACAAAAAAAAAATAAAAAAATTTCATTTCGTTATTTATATAAATGATACATTGTGTATTGCTCGTAAACAAATGGACAGTTAGAGAGCACGATTTAGTCCATTAAGAATGAATATCGTCTAAGAGCTTGCGTGCTAGATCATATGGGAACTTGGGATGAAGTTCTACCACTTGTGGGGTTCACCTACAACAACAACTTTTAATCTAGCATGAGATGGCACATTTGAAGCCCTATATGATAAGAGGTGTAGGACACCTCTATGCTAGCATTAAGGTGGTGAGAACATGATAGTTAGACCAAAGTTATGAAATAAACAAGAGAATACACATGAAGGGGGGGCTTGAATTGTATGTTGTGTATTTTTGAAAACTTTTTTGCAAGCAAGTTTTTGTATGCAATATAAAAGATCGTGCAATAAAACAACGTGAAAAACAAAGGATAGAGAAGGAAGATATCACACATAGAAATTTTATACTAGTTCACTCGTAACTAAGTGCTATGTCTAGTCCCTTCAACCTAAAGGTGTTCTACTAAGGTAATTGCTTATACAACCAAATATTCTCTAAGCCTCTTCAAACTTTACAACAAAATAATCTTAACCCAAGATTATTTCAACCCAAGTATTCTTTAACATTAAGTCTCTCTAGGCTTTTGCAAAGATTGTTCTTTGAAAAGATAACTTATAAAAGTGAGTGTTTACAATTTAAGCTCAAATACAGATAACTTTGTAATTACAAAGAATATGAAAGTTTTTAGAGCACAAAATGATCGTTCAAAGAGTGACAGAGTTTTTGTACAAGTTATGTTGCTTCGTTACTTCGTTCTTTACTCTTGAGTCTTCTTATAGAAGCTTAAGAAAAATACCCGTTGTGAGATAGAGCTTCTTCCCATTCTGAATGGATTTAATGCACAAGATAGCGTATCATGTAAAGTTGAGGAGAGAGAGTCTAAAGCTTGCTAGAAGTAATGGCAGTTTATACCGAAAAGAAGTTTCTCTTTCCTAACATGCGTAAGGTGCTTCTATCTTTTATCTCTATGTTGAACTACTTTGGTACTTCTTTTGATAAGTTGACTTGTTTTTCCTTTTTAGCTTGTACCAAGTATCAGAGCTTTTGTTTGATTTGAGCCTACTTCACAACATTTGAAAAGACAATGCATATGTATATTCATTGTTTTTGTTTTTTTGTAGGATAGCTTCATCCAAATATATAAGTGATATAACATATATTGTTTCTTATAAAGTGCGTTTATGACAAAATGATTTTGGACGCTTTTTAAAGGATCATGTATGGAAGCTTCAAAACAAGTGGACTCTTAACTATAAAAACATTGAACGGCTTATTTAGCAGATATAGGTCTCTCATATACAAAACGAATAAAAACTAAGTTAAAGGCAGAGTGGTATATCGACGTGTTTTTATGGATGCTTAAGGTCCCAAAACAATTATATACTGCAAAACAAGAAATGTTAGACTATCATAAAATTTAATAGTCTTTGTTTTCGTCAAAACATTTAGGGGCTAGACACTTCAAACATCTTTGCTTCCAACAAGTTAATGCAACAAACATCGAAGAAGATCAAGAGAATTTAGGAAAATATGAAAACTGCCTAATAAAGTCGTTAGAAAAGTTATGCTAACAAGTGAAGGAGACCTATTGAATTTGAGGAAAGTGATAATGTCTTCATGAGTCACACCTGTGACTAGGGTAGGAACAGCGATAAAATCTAGGAAACTCACTACTAAATTCATTGACACTACCAAATCCTTCATCGAGTAGGTCTTGTTGCTTATCAGTTAGCCTTACGTTTTTTTTTGTCAAGCATACACAATGTCTTTCATGTTTTCCAATTAAGAAAATATGTTCTAGATCCATGTCATTAAGCCTGATATAGTACAATTAAGAGATAACTTAACTTATGAGACTCAACCTATAAGGATTGAGGATAGGATGAGGATAGAGAACAAAGAAACTAAGAGGAAAAGGTATCGATATTGTCAAAGTTGTGTGGAGTGATATGATGAGAGACATGATGTACGATCTATTTTTATATAATCTATGAATAAGTGATTGAAATAATTAATAGAGATAATTAAATTTAATTTCCAGTGATACAAATTTAATTAAAATGTGTGCATGTGTTTTTGCCTGGATTTTTGTAGAGATTATCTGCAGAAATTGAGTCTGTTTTGTATCTAACAGTTTAGGAATTCATTGTGAAAGTTGGTAGACAATGTAGCAACCTAAGAATTTAATTATAATTAATTGATTTTAATTATAATTAGGTTCTGAGCATGGTTTTGCAGCTTTCTTTGTCTTTTGATCAAAATAAGCTTTTTATTTTAATCCCATCATGTTTTGGACACAAACACAAGCATAAAGGGAGAACTGATTTCCTAATTCTTACAGAGATATTCCAGTAACACTTTGAGACATTTTAATGAGTCGCAAACTCATTAAATATTTTTTTCTAAATAATAGAATGTATTTGATTCAAGTTTTGTTAAGAATCCTAAATTCTCGACAAAAATTCCTAAATTTTGTCTGTGTCATCTACCAGTGCACTGAATTAAAATTTAATCTTCCCCTTTAGTCCCTACACATATCACGCTCAACAGACCAACACAAGGAACCAACTTTGCTGTCTTAAAAACTAAATTGGTTACGTTTGAACTAAACCATGTAACTAAGTGTACTTGTCATTGTACTTTGACCATCATGGATTTTCTTACAACATGTACCATGCATATACTAAAACCACCTCATGGACCACGGTTTTTCCCTCCCTTTGATCGGCCATCCCTGTCTTCATAGGGAAGCTTCACCATTTTTTTTAACTGCTTAATTCATAAGTAGTTAGTATTTTGCCAATTACTCCTTTACCCACCTTTTTCCACTTAACCTTGGGTAAATTGGTAAAACCAAATCACACACCCCTATTCCTTTTATTGGGTAGCAGAAGACCCCTTCCCCTTTAAGTTGTTTCATTTCATTTGGCTAAGTGTTGGAGTGAAGATATGTTAGAATGATAGCTTGGACTCTTGGTAAGTTTCTAACCTTTTTCTTCATTCTCCTTTCAATCTCTTCCAATCTTTTCCTATCCCCTCTTGCTCTTCCCTATTTCCTTGAGTTTAAAAATAACCCTCTTCCATTTCTCTTGATCAAAAATGCCTTTCTTGTTGGTTCATTGATAGAATACAAAGTGTAAGGAGGCACAAGTTCATATCTTTGCTAAGTGTTTGTGTTTTGGACGATCAAGGAAAGCTAACATTTTTGCTTGCTATTTGGTGATTTGGATCTGTTGTGATGTTGTTGTTGACTATATTTCACGTTTTTGTTGAAAGATTCATGATATATGTTGAATGGTTTTGAACTTGAAAAGTTGATTTTTAAACTATATGTTGTTTGTTATGTTTTATGACTAGACCACAAGTCATTGTTTTCGAAATATGTGGAGCTCCAGTTTATAAAATGAGATGCCACTTGTTGGAGCTTAAACCAAACTTAAAAGCACTCAAAAAGGTTAAGAATAGAAAGAGTTTTGTCCATTTCAAGTTGGACTTGGCTGTCTGGAAAACAAAATCTGATAGTACTTATGTTTTTGTTATTCTGGATTTTTGTGAATGCTCTTTGAAAAAACTTTTTGAACTACCTAAAAGTACACATTTCAAGATTTAAGATGACATATTATTTGAACTTCTTAAAGTTTGGTTGTTATTTTAAATGAATTTTACAATCTAACTTTAATGTACTGGATGAGTTTGTTTTTCTATTATGGAACACTTTTAGAAAAAAAATTACTATAAATTGTATAAAACGAGTTTTGAGGTGTTCTATATCATTTTGGAAAATGGATTTAAATGGCTACACTGTGATATCAATATTTGTTGCAAAATATTTTTAAATGGTTGAGAAAAATGTGCAAATATGTTACTATTCTTCCAAAGGTTTGTTCTAATTAACCTTTGTCTCTTGTTTATTTTCTAGAGAGTTTTGTAGATTTTTAATGAAGCTGGAACTTAATGACTTTAAAAAATAGACTTAATTACCTTTAAAACAAGATATGGATCATACTTAACAAAAATCATTTGGGTATAAAATTTTCATGAGCAATCTATTGTAAAACAGAATCCCAAATCTACTTTGTTTTGACTTTGTTTTAAACTCCTTTCCACTTATTTGGCTTTTTCGTGAATTGTTGGCTTTTAAAAGTTTCATATGACTTTATTAATAAATAAACCCGAGTTTCATAACAAAAATTTAAGTTTTTAATATTTTTAGAATATATTTAATATTTTTACTTAATTAAGGAAATAAAGAGTTATAAAAGCATGTCTTTGAGATTTTCTTAAAATAGAAAAAAATAGCTAATAAAATTAAAGTTGTTGAATATATGAAATATTTTATGATTATATGAAACAACTAATGAGATTTTTATCAAATTAATAAGAGATTTTAAGTTTCAACTAATATATGTTATGATAGAAACATTAAGGAATTTTGTAAAGTGAAGAAAATGGTGAAATTTTCAAATGGTGAAAATTGATATGGTGATATGTTGCTTATTAAATTGTACAATGTTGATCATTGTATGATGATATGTTGAACCCATTGAAAAGTTTTTGAGTTGTGGTTGTTGATGTTGATATTGTCCTGCATCCATGCATAAGTTATGAGCATTAGCACGTAAGGTGTTAAGGAGATGGGTATCCAATGGTGTTGGCTTGAGAATATGTGGATGACACAATCCCACAAATGACCAGGACCTTGCAATCTTGTGTCATAGTGGCGAAACCCCCATATGTGCATATTCTTGACTAAAGCACTATATTCTTACTTATTAGGACTGATATCCCCTAAATGGCAAGCGTGAAACCATTGTTAAGGGATATGTTTGACTGGTCACTCAAAGTTGTTCTCCATGGAGATGTTGATGTCACTATTGTTGTTGTATACATTTTATTTGCATTATTCATGACTTAGAATATGTGATGAATGATATGACTGTATGTTGTATTGTGAATATTTATTTAATTATGCAATTATTTGCTTAAATTGATTTGCATGAATTACTATTGTGTAAGTATGCCTTAATTAAATAAATGCATTGACTGTAATGATCGTGGTTATCCTTTATCACAAGAGCAAATGACGATACCACCGAGAGCTGACCCTTTCAGTGTGGAGCTTGTTCCTAATATTTTGGACAGCATAGCGATTGGAGCATCGATACAAGTGCCCATGAGGGGAGGTTTGGCGAACTCTTGGTTACATGCATATTATGCTCTAAGAGGTGTGATCAGTACCCGTGGCTATTAGGGATAAATTTATCCAATTTCTCTCGAGAGGTGTTGTATCCTCCATCCTTTATTCCTTGTAAAGAAGGGAATGCAAAGGAGTATCGTCGACTGTTTAGGAAAGTTAGACAAGGGTGTGGAGCAAGACGTGGTCACCCACTAGAGGAAGGCAAAGACTCACCCTCTACCTCACCCCCACTGTCCTTGGTGGGCAATGCTATTTATCTTTTTTTGTATAGAGGTGACCAATGTTAGGGAGTGAGCGTATGTATATCCCCCTCCCCTTTTTATGGATAGTTGTATTATGGGTACATCTGTACTTCACACACCTCACTTTTTTTAGACACTTTATTTATGATGATTTGGCTATAATGGTGTGGGCATATGACTATTCCTTTGGATATGTGTTGTATGCATGGATATTATGATTGCTTACGTGTGTGTGTCTGTATCAACGTATTTATGCATGTATGATAATGTAGTAGATGTTGCTTATGTTTTGACAAATGCAAAAAATTTATTCACATTTTCATAATCAAATTAATCAAGAGTTTTCAATTAAAGTGAATAAAAGGGATAAGTTGTTTTATTGTCTCGTAGCGATGTAGAAGGGTCGTTACACATCACGTGAGAGTAGGAAAACAAGATGCATGCGAGAGAACAATATCTGCATATCTTCCCAAGTAAGTGAAATTTTGAGGACAACATTTTTCTTGTTGTAGAGAATTTTAATACCCTAATGTTACTTAAATGGCCAATCAAACTCAAAGCCGAGGGGGGTTGTTGTTAGGATCACGATAAGTGTATCGGTCATACAAATAATATAATGTTAAATAAAGTATTGTCTCCACACAGATTATGGTTTAATCTCAATTCAACCAAACAATTACTTGCGTGTTTAAGAATTAAAAAAGGATTAAGAATTTTTGTAGTTTTTGGGATTAAAGAACAAAAGAAAACAAGAATGCAATAAAAGGACGTTTAGAGAATTAATAAGTAAAAACAGTTAGGTTTTAGAATCCCTGGTGATTTTCTCCTAATGTAATTTCTTTCCTTTCTAAACCTATTCCTATTAGGCAATTTACCTTCAATTTCCCTAAATTAATTCAACCTTAATTCCTTAGGCAATAAACCTTTTATTCCTAATTTTGTACCCTAATCCCTTGGGCAAGCAAACTTAGTAACAAGCATTAAGAACAAGAAATTAAGACAAAGGCATACAACCTCTCTTCTTATCCCTAGGTTCGAGAATTATATGGTTGTTAAAATGGAATGGTTCAAACCCCAATTTCCTAATTGCAAGATTTGAATTACAAGTCAATTTCAATTGGGTGTCAAGCATAGAAAAAGCATTAAGCACAAAATTAACAACTAAATTGCATTATTAATCAGAGGGTTCTAAAGGAAAAACAAATTACAAAGGATTTCAAACATGGTTCATCCTAACCTAACCAAAAGGGGTTTAAAAACTCATAGAGTTGCCCAAAACAAAACAAAAATAATAGAAAAAAGATAGAACAACCATGAAACCTTAAGAAATTGAACCCGAGTTCCTAAGATTCGAAGTCGCAGGTGGAGTCTTTGAGCTCTTCCTCACTCCTAGTCCTTAGAATAGCCAAAGAATGCCTTGTAGAGAGGCTTTCTTCTTTTTTTAAACTCGTTTCAGACCATTTTTTCTCTTTTTTTCTTCATGCATCAGGCCCATGAAGAGCATCTAACAAGATGCGGGCTAGGCAGATGTTTCTACCCTGAGCATGGCTTTCCCGTGTTGAGCAGCCACAACCCTTGTATGCTTCTATGCGTTGACCCTTGTCCATCCAATGCTGTTCTCCATGTTTTCTAGATTTTTGTTAGTCCTAGCATTGCATTTTAAGTATGTTGAGGTTTAAAAACCACCATTCTTTCATCCTTGGGCCTTCTTCAAACACACAAATTATTAGGACAAAATGTGAAATTTTGAATAAAATCGGAAAATGTATGTACAACATAGAATCTTTTCATTATTGAGCAATTTTCTTAAAAATTTTCTATGAACTAATCTAAAAATCAAGTAAAACGACTTTATAAATCTACTTCAGTTGTAGATTTATCATGGGTAAATTGAGTTTGTTCAAAATCTTTTCAAAAAGTTTTTTCCTTTATAAATGAAGGATGTGATTATAGAAAGATAGAGTGAAATCCATAGACAATTTTATTGATAAAGAATAAAGAAAACTAAAATCGAACAAACATAATAAAAAAAATATAAAAGTTTAAGCATAAAGTGAAATGCACCTGAGATTTTATATTGGTTCAGCCACCACCTATGGCCTACATCTAGTCTCTAAGCCATGCTTAAAAATTTTGGACTAATTGATTAGAGTATATAGTAGTAAGCATTTTACACTCAAGGAAACCCTTTTTGACAACCCACCTTAGGATGCTTTTTGTAATGCTTGGCTGCTATCAAGATTACGACTAACCCTACAAACCAATGTAACATCCTCGAAATATTACTTAAATAATTATCTAATAATTTTCGATTTGTTTAATTGTCTTGTGATATTAATCAAAAGTCTAGATAGAGATTTATAAATTTTAAAAGCTTTGATTTAGCTTCAATGAATAAATAATATCTAGACTTAATAATAACAATAATAATAAAGGTAATAATTGAAATTATATAGAAATGTCTAAATAAATAGCAGAGACATTTCTAAAGTTGAGAAAAATATATTCTAGTCTTAGAATAATATTAGAAAGGTATCTAAGAAATAAAAATAATTTTGGTAATTTTATAAATAAAATTAGATTTATTGCAATTAATAAATTAGAATAAAGAAAGATAATTAAGAGATAAATTGTAGAATACTCAAAAAATTTAAGAAAAACAATTTTTAAGGTTAGAAAAATGATTAGAATTTTATCATGAATTTTTAGAAATTTTTCAAAATTTTTTATAATTTAGCATATATGAATAAAAAGTGTTCACAGGAACTTATAAAGCACAATTAGAAACACTAAATGAGCTTTAAAAATTACAAAAAAATTACAAGAGGTTTCTTAGTGTATCTAGACCTTACCTGAACAAGAAAAACACAGACTAAAACCTATGTAGTAGTTTTCTAAAAATAAGTTCATAAATAACTCATAAAATGACTTATAAAATAAACTAATTATTTTTAGCTTTGTTTGCAGAGATACCTCACATGTTTGACCAGAGTGAGACTAGATTAAGTCCAATGCCATTAACTTCAACTCTCTATAAGCTCGTTGAGTCAAAATTAAAACCAACGCCGGTCATTTTAGTGACACATGTCGACATTTAGTGGTCCAAGAATTATAATTTTTCTCCTCCTTAGCTAATTACAACCGTGACCACCACTTCTCTCTCACAAGGTCTCATTCTTTTCTCTTCTTCCTCAACAAACCCTCTCCATTTCTCTAAAAATTTCTCAAGTTTCTCTACCATCCAAGCTTTCTCTCTTCCTTTCAAGACTAAGGAGACTTCATGGGTGGTGCAAGAAGCTTAATCTCTCCCTCTTCTCCTTACAATCACACACCCTTCTCTCTTTGAACCCTAGCCCTCTTTGTCAAATTTTGCAATTCACACCGATCCAAGCCTCCAATTTCCAATCCAATCAATGATTTAACACTTCTTTCTCATGGGATTTAAAAGCCCTATGGTAATTTTCGTCTTCTCCACCTAATTCAAATTTTAGTTAATATTCATTCTCTTATTCAATGTTGTTTTGTAAAATTAATCGGTGAATTCTTTGACTATGTCGGTAGACATGGTAGGAAAGGCAATATTAGACCCATTAGAGCTTGATTAGCATATGGATGATCAAAACCCTCTCCTCCTCCTCTCATGGCAGCCACGGTCATCAATGGGTAAGGGGGTAGAAACTAGATTAATTTGATTTCAAGAATGATAATGGCCTAGACGGTGGTTTTGATGAATTATGTGTTATCAATTTCAGTTGTATGACCCTTGAAGATTCTAACTATGATGTGCTTGCATGATTGGCCACATAGAGCTTAGTTGGGCCTTCTATGATGTTATTGATGATGGAATTGCTTGAAATATATGTCAATTGCTTGATTACAATGCTAAAAGATTAAATTACAAGTTGCTGAATTCTACTGCAGTACAACAGTCTCTTTTTTTCGTGTATAAATTCTTGTGTGGTTGGAATTTTGCATGATTTTTGGTATAGAGATGCCTCTGTATGTCTAAAATATCCCTGTAAAATTTCGTATTCTAATTCCATGTGATGAATATTTGGAAAATTTTTGATTGACTGTTGTTCTGTCAAATTCTGACAGCAACCAGCCACGAAAAAGTGATCAATTGGACTCTTAAATGATTTTATAAAAATTAGGAAAAATTATATTTAGAAACTAGACATATTGATGGTTAAGATTGAAAAATATGGTTCGAATAAAAATTCATTTGCTATGCCAAAACAATCAACAAAAACAGGGTATCACAATATAATAGAAAACAAAAAAAATGCCTATGATGTAATTGATATTCCTAAAGCTTAGAT
Organism: Spatholobus suberectus; assembly: GCA_004329165.1. Taxonomy (NCBI): domain Eukaryota; kingdom Viridiplantae; phylum Streptophyta; class Magnoliopsida; order Fabales; family Fabaceae; genus Spatholobus; species Spatholobus suberectus. The sequence goes on from CM014732.1 coordinate 37,848,069, forward strand.
TTATGTTTTATAGTATGGGTAGATAATTAGAATCATCAAATTGGTAATCAAAAGATAATTTGGGATAGAACAAGTGTAGATTAATTAGTATCTTTTAATTATAATAAGCATTGGTTTGTTAATGAGATCTTTTTGTTAATTGGCAATTAATAGCATAAATGGTTAATGATCAACGAAAATATGTTTGAGTGAATCGAATTGACTAAATGATTGATTTAGTCTGTGATGGTGGCATTAAAAATGAAATGCAATTGAATTGATGAAAGATGTGATGTGAATGATACCTATAAATGGCCAATTGATTGTGATGACAATTTTAATAAAATGAATGAAATTGTGGAATGGATATGTTGGCCATGGTTTCCCTCTGTTGATTTATTGTCCATGCCTAATGAAAGGATGTGATGGAATGTACCAAAATAGAGGAGGTTTTGTTAAATTTTATAGAAAAGTATGAATATTTATAATTGAATATTATTCTTGTGGATGTTTATACATCATACGCATATATATTGATGTTGTGAACCATGCATTGATGGCATGTGTTATGGATGGGGAAGCCACAGTTTGGTACGTTGAGGAATGAAAGGCAGGGACCCATTTGTGGAGGTCCTAGGGGTAAGGTATCGAGCGGTGAAGGTCCCAATTGCTAGGGTAATGCCCTTGAGCTGGGATATTTGCCTAACCAAGCTTGATAACCCCGACAACTGCTCAACATTCCAGGATTGGTGTGAGAGTATACCTCTATTTGGACTATGAATGTCCTGAGCTGAAAGATTGCTCGTTCCCTCGATGATGAGGAGGATTGTACCTTGGTGTGAGAGAGGTATATGTACTCTCAGACACTTCCTATGGATATTGATGAACACTTAGTAGATTATAGGCCCACATGTATTGCATTAACGAATGTCTCAATAAAACCCCAAATTGGTGTGGTATGGGATGCATCAATTACGGATGGTAGTAATACAGACGGACTTGTAGCGCTATCATTTGGATTTATTGAGTAACTTGATAGAAATGATTAATGGATTAAAAAGAAAGACAATAGTTCATACATCAAATCTTTGTTTGTGTATAGCATGGGAATGGGATGCATTATGTGTGCGTAATGACTATGATATTTGCATATGCTTTGATAATTTATTATGAATTGTGAATGTGCTCTTTACTAACTGCTATAATGTTTAAGACATGGTTTTATAATTTATTGTATGATATGGCTCTATTAATGTCTGTCATACTAATTATGTGATATGAACTATGGTTTGGGTGAGTCTCTGGGTTTATTTGATTTCTTGGTTTCAAATTGTCTGGTTCTTGCCCCTGATTAATCTATCCCTTCCTTCATCTGGGGATGTTTGGAACGGAAATAGGGAGCGGATTGCCTTTTGATTTATACGTGAGCAAGTACATGGCTTAGGAATGCGTGGTATTGACAAAAGAGTCACACTGGCTTGAGGCATACATGGATCATAAGGCTTACAACCCTTAACTAAGATGGTATCAGAGTGGTGTGGCAGAAGTGTAGTTAAAGATATAAAAGACCTATTCCTATGGAACAACGAGTTCATGGTTTGATTCTATACTACTAGATGTTGAAATAATCTGGTGTGGTGTCAAAACTGGCATTCCCTTGGGATTAGAATGGTAATGCTCTAATTTGAAGAAGTATCCAGTTGTGTAGTAGACCGTGCTATAATGTCATTAGAATTTAATGTAAACTCTTTTTGTGTCAAGAATATGTAGCTGCATTTTTGTAGAGTTTTAAATTGTATTTCATTTTTATTGGTATTTGTTATCATAGTATTTTATTAATGGTTTGGTAGTAAAACTCTTATTTCGTTTTACATGGAAAAAGATTTCACATTTTATATTATGCTACAATTTCGATTTTAAAGTATTTAAAAAAAAATCTATCTTAATTTCTACTACTGAGCTATTAGAACTCAAATTTGAGTTACAAAAATGTTGACAGTTAAGAGTGTTACAACCAACACAAGATTTTTTAACGTGTTTTGTCATTACTCACATCCTTCCTAAGAAACTTCTTAGGGGGTCACTCATCCTAAAATAACTCCAAGTCAAGCACACTTAATTGTGGAGTTCTTAAGTGATAGGCTACCAAAAAATAGATGTATCTTATTAGTATAAGTAGCACTTATTAATTCCTTTAAGTTATCCTCTACAGTCTCATATTTCTCTTTTTCAGACTTAGGCACACATATATATCACCTTCTCACCTAATTTCACACTCTCCAAAAATCACTCACACATCACTGCACACTCACAACAACACACTCATACATAGGCACAGGGAATGAAATTCCCTCCCCTCCATTCTTTCAACCGAAGTCATGATTGTAACCATTGCTTAAAAAAAAAAAAAACAACAACAGCACCATTGTTTCAATTCCCTTTTCTCCTGCAATTCATCGACTCCCCCCTTTCTTCCACGAAACAAATCCCTAACCGACTCTAGTGTGAGCGATCTACTTTGAGGTTGAAAATGAAAGGAGTGCGATGGTGGGATCAAACATGAATCAGATTGAAACATATTTTAGGAGCAATGCGTTTGTGCTGCTGCGGAGGTTGCGCCACCGTCGCCTCTGCTTCTATGAGTTAGAAATTGAAGGGAGGTGGGGGACGTAGGAGATGTTGTTAAGGGATTTAAGTGGCAATCTGGTTTCTGACAGCAGCAAGGTTCCTTTCACTCGCGTAGCAGAGCGTCACTGGTGCTGCAGTGCGCGACGCCGCAACCACTTGGGACTGTGAACGAAGCAGCATTTAGGATTTTGTGTTTCTAATTTGGTTTTTTTTTTTTTTTTTCAGCTTTGGACTAGGTTGCCCTCATGGTCCTGTGAATAATGGGCTAGGCCTGGCACTTTCCTTATAGAGGAGTAATTAGAAAACTTGTAAAAAAACAATTATTTATGATATATGTTTAAATAAGTTTCTCTCATTACTTTCTTTTTCTCCTTTTTCTAAATTAAAAATAGAATTTACTTCCAAAAACTCAATAAAAATAAAATTAGCATTTTTTTTACATTTTAGCCAACATAAAAATTAGTTAAAAGCACAATTCTTAATTAAATTAAAATTACATATTTACTAAGATATAGGTTATTAGTGATAGCTATTTTAGATCCACTTCTTGTTTGGCTATTATGAAAACCTAAGATATTAGTAATAATCATTTTGGATCTACTTCCTATTTGATTATTATGAATACCTTGTTTAAATAAATTTTTTGAATAAAAATAAGGTTATTAGTAATAGTCATTTCAAATCCATTTCCTGTTTGACTATTATGAAAACCTAAGGTTATCAGTAATAGTCATTTTTGATCTACTTCCTATTTGAGTATTACAAAAATCTTGTCTAAATAAAATATTTTCACAAATAATAAAAATGAGTTATTAGTGATAACAATTTTCGATATACTTCCTATTTGGTTATTACGAAAACTCTAGGTTGTTAGTGATAATCATTTTGGATTTACTTCCTACTTGATTATCATGAAGGCCTAACCTAATAAAACATTTTTCATAAAAATAAAAATTCTCATTAAAACCAAAAAAAAAAAGATTAAAATTCAAAACTAAAAAATATCAACACACAAATTTTTTCTACCTAAAAAGCTATGTGAGTCTAGTTTCCCATTTCACTGAGAGATACATAGAAGTAGGGGACCACGCTTGTCGATCTTAAAAACTAAAAATAAAAAATAATAATAATCCTTTTTTTCTAAAATAATAAAAGTTGTATAGTAATATTTCTTGTTTTCTTTTAAGGGGTAAAATAAATAATTTTAATGTTATCTTAATTTTACACAGTTAATTAGAGGTAACCGTCTTTATGATGGACGTCGTAGGGTGCTAACAACTTTTCTATGCGTAATTGACTCCCGAATCCAATTTGGTTTCAAAGACCGTTTTCTTTTAAAGGGTTTTTCCTGATGTTTTTCCTAATAAACATTGTTGGCTACTCCTATGTTTTTAATATTTTTTTCGACGTCCCACCGTGGCCCTAGTTTTGACACACTTGTTACTAAAAATCTGCTTAAATAGGCCCGTGGTAGTAGACTTTGGGCAAGTAGCACATTCAAATGCATAGTAACTCACTCTTGACATTTAGAGACTTGAAGACCAAATCTAACCACAACTCTAGCAAGAATATGTTCATTTACTAAAAAAACAATGTATTAAACCAAATCAAACTCCAAACAGAATAATTACAGTATATAAAAAAACCAACATACATTGTATTTATTGCATTAGTAATTATTTTGGAGGTCTATTGCATGGGGTGATTGAAACATCGAAGTCATCAATTATCCAATAACTAGTGTGAAGATCGTCCATGTTGTCAAACTAGTTGTTGTTGTACCATGATTGCTTCTAAAGATAATCAATTACTTTCTTATCCACTTGAAAAGCTTTGGTTAGAACCTCAGGAGAAATAGGTGGATTAGCTTTAAACAAAGCATTTGCAATAGTAATAGTTCCTGGATTTTGACTGCTAAGAGCAGCAATGGCAACAGCATTGCCATATCCCACATTCAATTGGAAATGAATAAGACCAATTGGAAACACAAACACATCACCTTGTTAAGCACTTTGGTAAAGATATGATTTCCATCTTGATTAGATGTGACAAATCCAACATAGAGAGTTCCCTCAAGAACTATAAGGATCTCTGTGCCTCGAGGGTGAGTATAGGGAGGGTTTAAACCCTTAGGTTTAAAATCTATGCGAGCCAACGATATACCCATCGTGTTTAGTCCCGATAGTTGGTCAACAAAGACAGGAGTCACCTGTGCAATCATTGGATTAGCAGTATTCCCGGGTTCCACATGTAGGAAGAAATCCTCAACTTTGACAAGCTTAAGGTCTTTGCAAAATTTTCCGTTCACAAATACTACACATTACAAGGCAAAGTTTTAATTAATAAAATTAATTACAATAATTCTTGACAATATATATATATATATATATATATATATAAACTAAAAATTTGTGTTGAGGAATGTTTTTACATACCACCATTAGTTTCATTGATCACCACACAAAAATCTTATAGAGGACTAGTATAACACCCCTACTTTTATATATTAAATTATTCTGTATGTTTAATTTTTTTTTTAAATCATCAATGTATTTAGAACAATTAATAATAATTTTAGAAATTTTTCTAGAATTTATTGAGATAATTTTTGTAAAATAACAAAAATACCCTGGTTGACTGTAGGAACCAACCAAAGACTTTTTGACCTCAAAATATTTTGAAAATTTTATACTAAGTATCTCTCATTATAAAAACTTTACTTTGAAAGAAAAGTAGTAAAAAATATAACAATCATATTGTAATTCTTCCATTATTTTTTTTTAATATTTGATAATGCAATTCTAAAAAAAGAAATTTCAAAATTCTGACTCCCACCATTTTGCTCAAAATTTCAAAAGCTATTTAATTGTGATTTTTAATAATTTTTCCGAGCCAAAGCCCGTAGAAATTAAAAAATGACAATTATGTCCCTATTTCTAACATTAAGAACTGACACGAGGAAAAGATTCAATTGATATTAAAATGTCAATTTAAGCTTGGAATTATGTCATATATATTAAAATATTGAATTTTTGGGAATTTTCTAGAATTTCTGTGTAAAATGACCAAAATGCTCCTACGTGTCTAATAAGCTAGCCAATACTGGTTTGACATTCAAAAAGGGTAAAAATGGTAATTTTAGTTTATTTATGGGTAAAATATTTAATTTTATAATTTTCATTAAAAATTTGGTATTTATTGAATTAAAATGGATTTTCTATGAATTTTCTAGCTTAAAAATACAAAATAAATACATATAATTTGAAATAAATTAATAAAAATTAAAATTTATTATTAGAATTTTTTTTTATGAAAAATAATGTATTTGTCCAGTTTTTCATTAAAATGCATTATTTTGATATTAAAAGCTAATTTTTCAAGTTTAGGCGCTTTTTATCGGTATCGGTTAATTTACCTACAAATAAAATTTGACACATGGAGGCTTGGGACAGCTGGCGAAGCACGTCCCCAACCCTAAAATAGGTGTTTCACCACCTATTTGGGATATGTGTCCCTAAATTGGATTAAAAATAAATAAAAATTTGATTTATGACATAATGCTTATATAATGGATGATGTAAATCTTTGGACACCTAAACCCCCCTCCTTCTATAAATAGGCCTCAAAGCTTTCAGATTTTCACTCATCCTTTCCTCTCTCAAGCTAGCCAAATTCTTAGAGAGCTTCTCTCTCTAGAAAAAAAAATATTTTACTTTGTTTTTATGCTAAAATTTTACTAGTTTTCCAACAACTAGTAAAGTTCTCTTCCTAAGAGCTTTGCATCAACAACTCCATCCTCTTCATCAACTATCTTAGAGGTAATGGGGAGAGTGGAGTTGGTGCTAAATTATTATCACTTTGCATGTTAGTAGGAAGAGTTTTCCCCTAAACCCGTTTAGGATTAAGTTTTATTATTGTTTAATATTAAACTTTAATTTTTGCAAAGTTGTTACTCTGCCCAAATTTAGATTATTAAATTATAATTACTAAATTGTTACTCTGCTCAAATTTAAATTATTAAATTTTACTTGTTAAGCTATTACTTTGTTCAATTTTAGAAAATAAAAATGTATTTGCTAAGCTATTACTTTGCTCAAATTTAGAAAATCAAAATGCATTTATTTAGTTGTTATTTTGCCAAAATTTTAGTAATTAAATTATAATTACTATATTGTTATTCTGCTAAAGTTTTATATGATTACTAAATTGTTATTCCGTTAAAATTTTGGTATTATACAATTTCTGTAAAATAAGGCAGAAATGTTGATTCTACTAATACTCAAATTAAATGAGACTAGGGAAACCTCTGCTTGAGAAGTTAGAAATTGATAGCTTAGTGAGTAATGTAAAGCAAGTGACATGCAATGGCATGACACCCTGCTAGGGAAGCTACAGTTTGGTACGCTGAGGAATGAAAGGTAGGGACCCACTTGCGGAGGTCTTGGAGGTAGGCATCGGGTGGTGAAGGTCCCAATGGCCAGGGTAGCGCCCTTGAGTCGGGATATTCGCCTGATCAAACTCGATAACCCTGACAACTGCTTAGCATTCCAAGATTGGTTGAGAGTATACCTCTATAAATGGATATCCTGACCGTTATTTTCCTCAATAATGATGAGGACTGTACCATGAGATGATGTTCATGAGGTATATGTACTCCCAGTCACTTCCTAGGTTCTATTGAGAACTATTACCCACTAATGGGAAGTATGGATCCATACTTAGTCAAGAGTAGTCTGATACAACTTAGAATGAACCTTAGAATCCCTTGTGTTGTCAACTATGCTTTATCTTTGTTTCATGGTAGATTTCCTACCGTACATGTAAAAGTGATTTTAGAACAAAACACCTCACTCCATTATTTTCTTCTGTGTATGATTGATTGTGATTATTGAAGACGACATTAACGCTTCGTGATGCTAAGTACGAGATAGAGAACATCTCAACGAGGGCAGACTTGAAGACCTATAGTATTTTTCTTTTTGTATAAGGGATAAGGTAGATGAACACTGCTCTATATAGGATCTTTTTGATGTATATAGTGGGCTAGGTAGTGTAAATCTTTCGATGTACTTTTGTTTTCTGACTATTATGTATTATCCTCAAACCATGATGTACTGTTTGATATATATACATATATACATAAGCGATTTTTATCATTTTACTTCTATTTTCAAATTCTGTCAAATTTAGAAATTTTCTATTATAAAAAAAAAATTACCAACATTTTCATCAACTTAAATTAATAATTAAATTAATATGAATTATATAAAATTAAAGGAGTGTTACAACTAGGGTCATAGGCAGAGACAACAGAGGATGTCAAAGCCAAGATGGCAACAAGGAAGTAGACAACTTTCATATTTTTTCCTCTTAGTGCTAGTCTTAGATGATTCTGCTAAGTAATTGCTTGTGAGAATTGAATTTTGATTCATGTGAAGCTTGCTATTTATAAGGATGAAGCATTGAGTTGGTTTTGCAGTTTATCTTTACCGTAATTAATTCTTTAATTGATGACGAACCATTCCTTAACAACTACATGCGTGCTTGATCAAAGAGTAGACCAAGGAGATGCTTCACAAGGAAAAGCAAGTGTTTCGGTATTACCTCGTCCGCTTGACTTTTTGTACCCATTCCTGTAATATTATTTTATAATGGAAGCTCGTTAGCGAAATCAAAATTCAGTTCAGACTCTGTCTCAATTTACAGACTTGATGATAATAGTTCATAGTATTTAAAATATTACTTCTTTTCCCAACACATCTTTTTTTGGCTTCCAGTTACTGTTCCAAGTTTAAATATGGTCATCAAAAGTAGTTGGTGGAATATGAAAATTTTGTGAGGTATTGGGTCGCAATCGAACCATCAATACTATATATTTACCACGGCTAAAAATAGAGACCATTTCCGATTGCTCCTGTCAACAATTAATCAAAGACTCCGATTGCAACCCAAAATTATATTGTTGTTTTCGTGTGACATGTTTTCATACATTACTAAGATATGAACATCGGTAATTCGGAATTTATTAAATATTAAGGTATTGCACGGCCTGCTGCAATTGCCTTGGGCCCTAATTTAAATAATTCCCCGTGGAGGAGATAAAAAGACTACTAAGGAAAGTGCATATAATAAAGCGAGACTTGGGACTTGTACTGAAACGTCTGCAGTCATTTTTGTCACTTTTGTGATTGCATGAAATCTTAAACATAAAAAATAATTATTATATATTAAATAACAAAAGAAAACATAACTCAAAAAAACTTGAACTACGTGTCTAGTTACTTTTAGACTGCAGAAAATCTTGATCCAATATAGAATTGAGTCAAGGGATTCGATGAGATCCGGAAGAGGGAATGGGATTTTTCTCAATCCCTAGCCTGTACACTTCGTCCACTTGGCATTGTTTATAATTGTTTCCTGTTATATTATTTTTTTGTAAACTTAATTTATATGCCTTATTACAGTCTTTGATAAATTTTGGCCACAATTACGTTGAATTAGTCTCTCAAAAAATTTTGTTACTAAATTAGTCTCTCAAAATTCTTTTTATTATTGTTTTAGTTCTCCTCCTGAAGGATTCGTTTAAAGGCCGAAACAATTACAACGGGATGTGCAAAGTCAATGGATACATCTGAGCAATTAATGAATTTCCAAGTTTATCATCTTCAAACACTGTAGAGTTATTGAAATACTTCAGTAGTGTAAGGAAACAAGTTCAAGGAAACGTTATAATTTGCATTAATTTAATTTCTGATTGAGCAGAGCCTTCAATTGATGGTTGAGAGGACAAATCCGAAATAAGGACTTCCTTTACGTCATTAGTTTGACACATTCATTTTCAAGGAAGCATATATGACACAAATAATACATCCTCCTTGCATTTTTGCTTCTTAGCTAGAAATTATATGTATAAAACATCCACGCAGTTTTGCCAGACTGACCATGTTGTTCGAATCAATGCGACAAAAATTGGATGAAAGGTGGTAAGATGGTTAAGAAAACAACAAAGTAAGTACAAAGTGTGCAAACACCAGGATCATTCTCAAAGAAACATGTTCGTGGTTATCTCTCAGAAGGCGTTGTGGTGTGTGAAAATATTGAGAAAAATAAAGTAAGAAAATAATGAAAATGGAGGGGGTTGTTTTGTTGAAAATAGAAGTGGAAATAATGTAAAGAACTTTAATATTAAAAAATAATCCTTAGAATTTAATATGCAGTGCAGCAACTACCCTGAACTATAAAATATTTTTCAATTCATGCTATTGTTAAGTGCTGAGTTTAGACCCAAATGAACAAGCAATATTATTAAGTCTTGAATCTCTATTGAGACAAGCACCCATAATACGATTAAGTCAACATAAAGGATAGTTCAAGACTAATATTAGTGAAGAATCCCAAGCCTGACAAACAAGCGCTATTAGAAACCCGATTCCTCAAGTACAAGAATTAAGCTATGCTCATCATTTGCGAGTCAAGTAGAGTAAGCCTCTCCTCAACTATAATCTCAAATATGCTCAGAGTTATTAAAATGATGTATTAATGGAATCGGCACAAGCGGTTTCGTCCATTAAAACAAACAAAATTCTTGACATAAAAGTGAAAAAAAACAAATTAACTTAACATTAGATAGAATTGAAAATAATGAAATGTCTCAAGTAGCAAGCCATTGGTATTAAGATCCTAAGGATTGATTACAAAGTTTTAGCCACACGTGGGCATGAAAACTAAAGCAATATCAATCAACAATGAAAATCTAAAACTTTTGAACTCCTCTTACAATAAAAGTTATCCTATTTATACTAAAATAACCTAGACCTTTCTATCCCTTTTACAAATCGGCCCAAGCCCAAAACAAAGCTATAGTAACAGAACTTGCATGGAATCAGATGTGAACTTTAAGGAATCGCATGTTAGCGTCTTGCTCGCACTAGCTGCATTCGCCTGTCAAGACTTGGCAGCAATCATCCTACTCAACGCAACTTTTGTCTGTCTAGATTGAAGCATTCATCCTACACAACTTTGACAAGAATTTGCTCAGTTAGGACCAATAAACAAAACAAAACATTAGGATGATTTTGGACATGTTGTGCTTTTGAACCAAAGGATCTTGATGAGATGATTTTACCATATTAGGGGACACAACTAGTTGATTGCTCAAAGAAAAGTTGAAATCTACATGTAGTAGAGTATATCTCATGCATGGGCATTTGTTGGGTTTCAATGATGACATCTGATTATTATATGTTGTATATGCTGATATGAAGTTATTTGATATATGTGATGCCTCTCTGTATATTATATTCGCTTGTATTTTATATATATGTTTGTGTCATTCACTCATACTCTTATAGTACTTGTGTCTATATGTTCACCTTTGTTATCTTTTTGTCTATGTTCTATCGTTGTTCATGATGATCATGTTTGGGAAGCAAATGGCTTGTCAACATGTCATTCCATAGGGACCCTATGAATTGAGTTCATGGAGGACATAGGGGAAGAACATGATGCTTTGCAGTTCAACTTTGAAGGTCGACACGTCAATTATACAGGCAACACCATCATCACCAACTTCTCTTTTGACCAACACGTGTTCTCATTTTCTATACACGTCTATGAATATGAGCCTACTAATCGAGTAGATGTGGAAGGCGCTGTACTATACTCCAAGGGATGGATTTGTCACTTCCTCAACTAGAGGTCCGTGTCATTAATTAGCGATACACATATCGAGTTCCAAGGAGGATCCTTCAGAGGCCTCCTAGTTGCTCGTGTTGTATTTTGATTTCTTCTCCATTGACATCAATTTCAGGATTCTATACTTATTTTATTCGAATGAAGGTATGTAGCACCCACGAGTGCATAACAGTTTACATTTCTCTACTTATCATATATGATGACATTCAGTATTTATTTTTATTTTTATTTCTTTCAATACAAATTGTTCACAAGCAGGTTTTTATTTTAAAGCGAAGACATGTCAAAAATTGTTAAGGATTACAGCTGTGAAGAAATATAGAGCGGGTGAGATGGAGAGAATTGATTGAAAACTGCAAAATTAAAATTTGAGCAAAAGAAGATACGAGAAAGCAATATGTGCTTTTTTAGAAACTGAGAATTAAATTTGTAGATAGATATTATAATGTTTTAGAAGTTCTAGCTTTAAAGTAAATGTCCCAATATTTCGAAACACCAGGGAAGCATAAAGAATGTCATAAAACCAATGAGACACCCCATTAAGGAAGAAAAAACAAACAGTATACAGCAATGCGGATGGCTGTTGCAACATGAGTCCAAATGTTGTTGTTAATTATATATTCATTGATATTTAGTTGGTAAACCTATAGTATAACTCAACAAAGGATTTTCTATAACCTGCTATGATCAGCTTAGTGACAATAGATCGAATTTAGGTAGTATTCGATTTACTCATCATATGCTCAACACGGTTAGATCTATAAACAATACCGCTAAAGTCATGACTCATCCACATCTTATTTTGCAATGCTATTGATTGATAATGGCACGAGTAGTGCGGTTTGTTTCCAGTAGATAAACAAATGAGCATGAATATACCAAATGTAAAACATCTACTTCGATAAGAGGGGCAGAATATCGTTATTTTATTGAAGTCACAAAAACAATGTAGAAAAGAAAATTAAATTATACAAAAGAACATTCTTGGCACATAAATATTTCCCACATGCCTTTTATTCCTTATTCATAGTAACAATATATTTGGAGAAGATGAATTGAATGAGATGGTCCAAATAATGATTAAATTATCCAATCAGAATGAAATGACGATCATCTATATTCCTAAGCTAGTTGTGGGGGTACCAAGATTGCTTTTGAAGATAGTCAATTACTTTCTTGTCGACCTGGAATGCTTTAGTGAGAACTTCAGAAGAAATCGGGGGATTGGCCTCAAACAAAGCTTTTGCAATAGTGATAGTTCCTGGATTTTGACTGCTGAGACCAGCAATGGCAACTGCATTTCCATACCCCACATTCAATTGGAAATGAATGAGACCAATTGGGAACACAAACACATCACCCTTGTTCAACACTTTGGTGAAGAGACGATTATTGTCTTGGTTGGACGTGACAAATCCAACATAAAGAGTGCCTTCAAGGACTATCAGAATTTCTGTGCCTCGAGGGTGAGTGTGAGGAGGGTTTAAACCCTTGGCTGCAAAATCTATGCGGGCCAAAGATATTCCAAGTGTATTTAGTCCTGGTAGTTGATCAACAAATACCTGTGTTACTTGCAAGCCAAGTGGGTTAGCAGTATTCCCAGCTTCCACATGTTTAAAGAAATCTTCAGCTTTAACAAGTTTGGGGTCTTTGCAGAGTTTCCCGTTCACAAATGCTACAAATTAACAAGGCAAAATTTTTAATTAGAAAAATCAATTACAATGATTCTAGACATGATCTAACGAATTTAGTGTAAGACTAGTGAGGAATTAATGTTTATATATATTCTTACCACCATCTTTGGTGTCATTGATAGCCACACAAAAATCTTGCAGGGGACTGGGGTCATAGGCATAGGCAACAGAGGATGCCAAAGCTAAGACGGCAACAACGAAGTAGACAACTTTCATTTTGTTCTCACCGCTACTCTTAATGAATCTGATCGAGTATGAAATTGCTTGTAAGTTGAGAGATTTGAATTTTGTTGCATGTTAAGCTTGCTATTTATAGGGATGAACCATTGAACAGGTTTGCAGTTTAACTTTATCATAATTAATTATTTATTTCGTGGTGAACCGTTCATAACATTAACAACTACATGCGTACTTGATCAAAGCGTATTAAGAATTCTTCAATATTATCTTGTCAACGACGACCTTGTACCTAGGCTAATATTATTTTATGATGGGAAAAGCCCATTAGCTAAGTCAAATATGAGTTTAGACTGTCTCAATTCTTAGATCTGATAAGAATGGTTTAAAGTATTTACAGGATTAGCTCTCTCCCATATACTTTTTTTCTTTTTTTTTGGTTTCCTATTATGTACTCCAAGTCGTCAAAAGTAGTTAGTTATATTTATAAGGCAGAAAAGGGAGACCATCGTTTCGGATGTCAACAATTAATTAAAGATAAAAGGTCACTCTTAATGCATCAGAAATTATAGACCTAGGCTTTCAGAAAAATGAAAAAAAAAATCTAATATTCATTAATATATCCATGAAAATAAATGAAATATATATTTATTCAATCCATGTAAATAAAAATATACTTTGGGATAACGTTCTTTGAGGATTGAATTATGAAAATAAATAAAGTAAAAATATATTTAATTGTAATTTTGATCTCTTTACTTCAATTATTTTTTACTGGAATTAATTAATTCCTCAATTTTTAATTGTTATAATAAAATTCTTCTATCAATATTCTTCTATTTAAAACACTTAATTATTTACATATTTTTTTCTCAAAATTTTATGAACAAAATTTATTAAACTATTTTAAATGGTCTTCTACTCAAAATTATCAATTAAAACCTCATATTTCACTCAAAATTAGAAAGGAAAAAAAAAAAACATTTTTGCATCTTTCGAAATTTTATCGTAATCACTGAAAATTTTCAAATTTCATCAAATTTTCAAGTACTAGATCTTTTAAATCATTTTTTTATGCTTAATCCATCTTAAATCTCAAATTATTTCGATAAAAAAAAGATTTGAGGGTTTTATTAATAAATAGAAGGTGAGATGAAAGAATTTAATTATAACAATTAAAAACTTATGAGAATAAAGATTTAAAAAATTATTGAAGGATTAAAATTATACATTAGTCATAATAAAGTAAAATAAAACAATTATGACAAACAAAAAAAAGACCACTTTAAGCTTCATGTACGTGTCAAAATCTTTGCCACTTGATTGATTAATGGAGCTTGAGGTAGAGGTACACGGAGTAGAGTGGTATTGTACTTTAAGCTTTTGATGTTAAAAGAAATGTTGCTCAAGAGGCAAGTTGAGAACTTCATTGCTTTGTTTTGTTTTCGCTATTTTCAATTGATTTTAATTTTAGTTTTGAGAGATTGATGTGATGATATATGGTAATCTTTAAGGATTACACTAAGGAGATGATCAAAGGTCAAATAAAAAAGAGAAATTTATTAAGGTTGAGCAATGATCGGGTTTGGTCGGATTCGGGCCTAAAAAGTTCAATTCCTAACAACCGAACCCTTCATATTTTGGCCCATTTCCGACCGCATGCTTCATCTGGTAGGGCAGGTCTAAGGTTGAGAGGGTCACGGTTTGAATGGGTGGGTTCAGGCAATTTAACATGGTGGTGAATGACAATCAAAGGGATTTCTCGACAAATTCTAATGAGAAAAATAGCAAACCCAGATCGGATAATAGAAGAAACGCAGATCAGATAAAGTAAAAAGGCAAAATCTTTAACCAAAAAATAGAAGAAAATGAAGGCAAAATATCATTGGTTATGATAGCAAGACATGAATAGATCTCAACATCTAGTTGCAACATGAAAACCCCGCTCCGCCACCCTGGCATGCACAGCGTTTTCCTCCACCATGGCCTTTGCAAAATGGCGTGTTCCCCTCCCTTGTGTTGTACAATGTTTTACTCCACGTACCATATGCTTTGCAAAATAGATCATAGTGTTGTACAACATTTCCCCTACCATGTGCTTTGCGAGGATGGCCATGGGTGTTTAGAATGCAAATCAGAGGCTTGATTAAAAAATGAGAAATCAGAAAAGAGAGAAAACCAGATGCAAAGAAGAAACCAGAAACCAGCAAGAATCATGCTGACTACTAAATGAGAAAAGAGGTAAAAGGAAAACCGAAGTTGGAGGGGAAGAAAACACACTAAGCCACTGACATTGAGTGAAGTGAGTCTTGATTGACATGCTTCAATTTTTAATTTTTCTATGGGTTCCTGACTAGTGACTGACTGAGGGAGTGCACATTAAGTGACTATGGTTTCTATTTTTCTAAGCATTTTAACATATATTTCGGTTAGATTTGGATATGAACGAAATATATTGAAGAGAACCAAATCCGACCGATAATACCCATTTACAACCAATTTTTTAAGTCACACCACCAGTTATTCGAACCATTCTGACTTTTACACTTTTCACCAACCTTGGTTATTTTGGGTTTCGCTCGGATGGTGTTTTTATGCTCACCCCTAAATTTTATCATACTTTTTTCTAGCTTTTTTAATAATAAAAAAAAGGGGATTATGCACTGAGCGCTGCCCTCTTATGTGATTAGTGCATTGGGGCATGCACTATGCATTACCAATGTATTCAGCACATCTCAACTTTACCCCTTAGCAAAGTATGCACTAAGTGCAGCCTGGCACGTGCTTAGTGCACATGTCCAGCTTAAATGGCACACACAACGCTCCAATTTCCACTGTGCACATAATTTTCTTCCAAGCCGCTTTTCTTCCCTACCCCAAGTATGTTATTATTGTCTCAATTTTACAGTGCACACGAAATCAATACTTGGTTGATTTTTGCAAGCTTGGCACTTTTTGTATCTATTTTGCATAGTCAAGTCTTTGAATATTTAGATAAGTGTGCACCTTTGGAGTGATTTTTGTTAACAATGACATTAACAAACCTACATGTAATTGTATTTTTCTCACTATCATAACCTTGTAAGGTTTTTGGCCTAAAAATTAAATTTCTTTCTAGTGTGTTTTGAATAATATATAACACATGTAGATTTATAATTAATTTTTGGAAAATTACAAAGAGAAAATTTAGCTTCTTAGTTTCTTTTTCAAGATTTAATTGCATTTTTTTTAATATTTTATTGTTTTGGAAGCTAATTGCATGGTTAATTAAATTTGAAATAGAAGTTTTGTTTAAATTCCTAAAATTCTCACGCAAAGTCAAGACCTCAGCGCATCGCTAGGTGCTGCGTTACTCCAAGATGCAGCACTAAGTACTTCATCATAGCGCTAAGTGTCACAATGATACACAACTTCTGTTTCAAAGTACTGAGTGGTTTTATAGGGCACCCCAAGCACTAGATTAACTGTAGATTCAATCGAGCAACACCAGGAGCTACCATTTCAACACTAGGTGTAACACTTGTTTTTCTGCTACTTTTTAATTAACTTAATTGATATCATTTATGAGTAAAAATATTAATTAATACACAAATTTAATTAATTAGTTTTTTTTTGTAAATTTTGTGTAAGTTTTAACTGTTAATTCAATTGAAATTTAGATTGCATTGTGAAATAGACAATAAAATATTCTACTAATTTCTATGAGCAGACAGTCAAATATTTCTAGGAGATTAATATAATTAGTGATTATTAATCATAATTAATGTTTTATGAAATTTTGAAGTGATTCTCATACTCTAGAATAAAATATTATTATTTGGTCTAATGTCAAATACACGTTCCACGAAGAGCATTTTTGGAGCATAGATGCACCTAGTACCATTCACCACACTCATTAAATTATCATTTTACCCTTTATTTGTCTTATGTAGCCTAATAGGACAATAATGCACATTAAACTTAGTTAACATGGAAATTTCACCAAAATGGTTAAGCATATACTTCTTACAACTAGGTAAAAATGCTAAATGCTTACTCCTATTTGGTCAATTTTTGAATTAAGCCTTCCCATTGGCTCTTTCGATGCTAACTATCCAGTCCCAACCTTTTGGGAGGAAAAATAAATCAAATTTTATTCATTATTTCAAATTTTTAGTGAAGTTAAAAACCTAGAAACCCTAAAGTCCCCTCATTTGAAACCTAGGTCTCTCTTTTTAAGCATTAGAAGCTCTTTCCTTCCTCTTTTTTGCTCTTGGCCAAGCCCTTCTCAAACCCTTGGGAGGCATTTTTCTTCCCATTTCTAGGGGTGTTCAAATCCAAATCGATCCAAAATAAAATTGAAAATTGATCCAAATAACCGAAAACCAAAGTAAACTGATTTTTTTTGGGATTGCATTATATTGTTTTATAGTGTAACCAATCGGTTCGATTTGGTTTTCGGTTAGTCACTCTGGAACTGAACCGAACCAAAATATAAGTAGTGAACTGATCTCAATGTTATACGACTAAGCGTTTTATTATGTAAACGACTTTGCATTTTGTATTTTAATTGATACTTTTTTTATTCTAAAGATAGAATACCTTTGCTCATTAACACTCAGTCATTTCCCCCACTGGCACTCAACACTCACTTATGAAAACCTAATTTGACATGCCCTCCTTAAGTGCCACTTTTCAGTTCTCCTGCTCCTTCCTTAAGCTACAAAAACCTCGACTCATCGCCCCCTTTTGGCTTGCCATCGACTGCCACCCCCCACCCCACTTTCGTAGGTAACTTCTTCCTATCTTTCTCTACATCTCTACGTCTCTAGTTTTCTACACCTCTTTCCTACTCATATTTGGGTTGGTCTCTCTTTGATTCTTTGTTGATGACATTGTAGTCTCTTTCATCCCATTTCAGATTTGTGAGTTTAGCCAACAGGAAGAATAAGTTATCAAACCTCCTGTCGTGATGTTGTGGTGAGTTTTAAATTTTCATTGCTTCTTCTTTGGCTTTAATTTATTCGTTTCATTGTTTTTCTTTTTGTATCAATCTTCTTTTCTTTTCTATTTTGCTTTTTTGACTTTCTTTATTTGTAATTGGTACTGAAGCTTGTGTGATTCCTGTAACACCCTCACTTTTACTTAATTAATTGTTTTATTTATTTATTTATTCTATATTTAATTCTGAAAAATCGGGAAGGAATCTAAAAATTCTGATCCCCACGATTAAACTCAAAATAGCGAAAACTATCTAATCGTGATTTTCAATAATTTTTCCAAGTTGAAGCCTGGAGAAATTAGAAAATGACGATTTTGTCCTTATTTGTCAATATTAAGGACTGACATGGGAAAAAGATTCAATTGATATTAAAATGTCAAATTGAGTTTAAAATCATGTCATAGGTATTAAAATATAATTTTGGAAATTTTCTGGGAATTTTCTGAAATTCCTGTATAAAATGATCAAAATACCCCTAGTTGTCAGATAACCAACTCAGTATTAGTTTGATATCCAAAAATGATGAAAATGATATTTTTAGCACATTTATAGGTAAAATATGTAATTTTAGAATTTTCATAAAAATTTGAGCATTTATTGAATTAAAATGAATTTAATATGAATTTTCTAATCTTAAAATATATAATATATATATTCATAATTCGAAAAAAATTAAAATTTATTTTTAGAAATTATTTTTGATGAAAAATATTACATTTGTTCAGATTTATATTTAAATTAATTATTTTGATATTAAAAGTTCTTTTCTTCAAGTTTAGGCGATTTTATCGATACCGGATAATTAATTAACAGTCAAAATTTACACTGGAAAATGTTGGGACAGCTGCTATCCCACGTTTCTGATCTACCAAGAGGTGATTCACCACCTACTTATATATGTGTCCCTAATTTTCAATTAAACATAAATCAAAAATTGTATTTTTGACATCATGGATGATCTCATCAATGGACACCTAAGGCCATTTTTTTTCCTATAAATAGCCATGAAACATGAACCAAGCTCTTCACTCCTCTTCTCTTCCGTAAGTCTCCATAGAGAGTCTCTCTCTCTCTAGAAATTTTTTTCTTTTTACTTTGTTTTTATGCTAAAATTCTACTAGTTTTCCAATAACTAGTAAAAATCCTCTTCCTAAGAGCTTTGCACCAACAACTTCACCAACTCTTTGAGGTAATGGGGGAGTGGGGTTGGTTCTAATTTTCAATTACTTTGCATGTTGGTAGGAAAGGTTTTCCCCTAAACCTTTCGATGTTTAAGTTTATTAAGTTTTATAAATATTATAATGTTTAGTATTAAATTCAAGCTTTTACTAAGTTGTTATGCTGCTCAATTTTAGATAATTAAAATACATTTATTAAGTAGTTATGCTGCTCAAATTTAGACTACTATAGTATAATTATTAAGTTGTTATACTACTCAAATTCAAACAAATATAGTAGAATTACTAAGTTGTTATATTGCCCACATTTAGAAAAATTATTTTTAGCTGTTATAATAGATAATTAAATTATTATATTATCAAATTTTAGTAATACTCAATTAGTTTAGCAAAAATAGTAGAAGAAATAAACCATAAATCTCATAATATGAAACTAACGATAGAAATTATTTTATGAGCTATTATGAATTTATTTTTAGAAAACTACTATAGAAATTTCAGTTTAAGTTCTTATCGTTCAGGTAAGGTCTAGACACACTAATAGACCATCTGTAAAAATTTCATAAATTTTAAAGCTTATTTAGTACTTCTAATTGTGCTCTATAAGTGCCTGTGGACACATTTTTCTTAGAAATACTAAATTTCAAAAATTTCAAAAAAATTCTAAAAATTTATAATAAAATTCTAATTATTTTTCTAAGTTTAAAAATTATTTTTATGGAATTTTTCGATCATTCTATGATTTATTTCTTAATTATCAGTCTTTGTTTTAATTTGTATATCTTTATTTTTATTGAATTATTGCTTATGTGCTTTAATTTGAATTATGAATTATGTGAATGATATGTATGGATCAAATCTTTGTAATATAAGGCAGAGATATTAATAGAAATTATACTGGTGCTCAAATACTTGAGACCAGAATGAATATTTAGAAATTAATAGATTAGTGAGTAATGTAAAGCAAGGGATATGCAGTGGCATGACACCCTGTTAGGGAAGCTACAGTTTGGTACGCTGAGGAATGAAAGGCAGGGACCCATTTGTGGAGGTCTCCGAGGTAGGCATCGGGTGGTGAAAGTCCTAATAGCCAGGATAGCGCCCGTGAGCTAGGATATTCACCTGACCAAGCTCGATAACCCCGACAACTGCTTAGCATTCCGACATTGGTTTGAGAGTATACCTCTATAAATGGTCGTCCTGACTGATATGTGTTCCTCATTAATGATGAGGACTGTACCATGTGATGATGTTGATGAGGTATATGTACTCCCAATCACTTCCCAGGTTTTGTTGAGAAATATTACTCACTGATGGGAAGTATGGATCCATACCAAGTCAAGGGTAGTGTAGTATAACTTAGAATAAACCTTAGGTTCCCTTCATTAATTGTATTTAAATTCCTACCATACATGTGAAAGTGATTTAGAACAAATGACCTCACTCCATTATTTTTGTTATGCATGTTCAATTGCGATTGTTGAAGATGACGACAATGCCTGATGTTGCTGAGGACGAGTCAGAGGATATTCCTCCATATTTGAAGACCTAGTTTATAATATTTTCTTAAGGGATAGGGTAGATAAATACTGCTTTGTATAGGATCCTTTTTATGTATATATTGGGTTAGGTAGTATATGTTTTTTTGATGTACTTTTGTTTTCTCTTTGACTATTATGTATTACTCAAACCATGATGTACAGTTGGATATATATATACATTAGCAGTTTTTATTATTTCACTTCTATTTCTAAATTCTGTTTTGCTAGTATAAAAAAAAATAAATTTACTCACATTTTCATAAACTTAAAGTAATAATTAAATTAATATGAATTATATTTAGAATTAAAGGAGTGTTACAATTCCCAAATTTCCACCAATGCTTGTGCACTTTATAGGCTTGCTATCTTTAAGTTTTAGCAATGGACTTGATTTTGAATCATTTGACAACGAGGAGTGTATATCTATATTTATGGCACTGATGTATTTGTTTATTTTTGAAGAGGGAGAGTTATTTGCTTTGGGGTCATTGATTGAGGGCCTGTCATTGTGACCTTGCTCATCTAAAATCCCATTGATAAGAGTGTAAAGGTGAATACTGAATAATGCCTTCAATTCTCATGAACTTAAATTCAGTTTGTATTTCATGCTAAAATTATTGGTAAATGTTGTAGGGAGCTAGAAATAAGCAATCTGCCTATAAAGTTGCAGTAGAGTTTCATAGAATTCGAGCATATCTAGTTAAGGGACATATTGTAAAGGCTAGTGGAATTTTTCTTTCTAACATTTACATTGGCGTTAAAAATACCTTATGGACCAACTACTAAGTTCCCAATTTCTTACTTAAATACCTGAAAAAAGGAAAAAGGAGTTTTGAACAATTTACTCTAAGTCTACATAAATTCGTAATCCAATGCATGTTCTAGTATTCAAATGAATAGCTTAATCCCAACTTTGTGTCCAATATTCAAAAAAAGAATGTTTCAACAATTTACTCAAGTGTTGCAATATTTGTACCTAGGTGTAGCCAATTGGAATTGTTATTAGGGGTTGTTTTAGTATAATCTAATTTTAATATGTAATCATTTATAATTAGACATGTATAAATCTAATATGATAGTTTGTATGTAAGCAAGAATTTTTCCTCGTTCAATTTTTTTTTCCTTTGGTTCACTTGATCTTTTTTTTCTTACCTCCAGTTATTGGGATTTAACGTATTCATGCATGATATTGTCGCAACCGGGGTCACGACCGGACGGCGAAAAAAAATTAAAAACAGAGGAGCTGCCACCAAAGTTTATTGAGGAAAAACCTTGGAAAAACCCTTTAAAAAGAAGTGTGGTCGATGAAACCAAATATGGGTTCAGGAGTCAGTTACGTGTAGGGAAGGTGTTAGCACCCTACGACGTCTGTCATAAAGACGGTTACCCTTAATGAAATGTGCAAAATAGATAGCTTCAACAATATTTATTTTACCCCTTAGATTTATTTACAATTTTTATTATCTTTATTTACCAAAAGAATTTTAGAAAAAAAACATTTATTTTGAAAAGAATTAATTTTTATTTATTTTTTGAGATCAACAGGGGTGGGTCCCTGTTCCTACATATCCTTAGGTGCAATGAGGAATCAGACTCACGTAGTTCTTTTTGTAGAAAAACATTTTGTTGGTTGGTTTTTTTTTATTTTATTATTATATTTATTTTATTTTTTTAGTATGGTAAAGGCATACTCAAATAACTAAATTAGAAGTGCATCTAAAGTGGTTATCAATATACCTTTTAAGATTTCATAATAGTCAAATAGGAAGTGCATCCAAAGTGACTATCTAAAATCCTTTAAAAAAAAGTTTAATATTGTAAAACCCTCAATATTGTAAAAAACAAAGTTAACAATTTTGTTCTAGTTTTATTATAAAGGCACACTCAATAACCAAATTAGAAATGCATCCAAAGTGGTTATCAATACATTTTTAAAAATTCTAACAATAGTCAAATAGGAAGTGCATCCTAAGTAACTATCACTAGAAGCTTTATTATTTAAGACATATTTTATTATTTTATATTATATTATATTTTATTATATATTATTATTATTTAAAAAAAGAGATAATCAAGTAAGAAGTGCATCTTAAGTGATTATGATTAAAACTTTAATAATGTCCAAATAAGAAGTACATATTAAGTGGCTATTATCAAGTTTAAATAATTTAATTTTTAAGGGAATTTACTAATTAGTAATTATCAATCAGTTTCTTATTGAAAATAAATTCAAGAGAAACGTATGAGAGCTTTAGCAAAATAAAAAAGCTTAATCGTGAACATCATGTGAAATACCTTTGATTACCAAATATTTTACCCAACCAATTATTTGATCATATTGGCAATTTAAGTTGGCAATTAATTTGACCACGTTGGACTTCCATTGTACCTTACTTTGGCAATTCTTCGATCACAATATCAATTATCCTTTAACTAGATTCACAAATCAAGAGCATATAAAAAGAAACGAATCGAGGGCCAAGCCCAGCTTTACACGTTCTAAATGGACGGCATTGGACCCTAAGCCCATTTCGGATCTGCTGGAAGGTCAGAGGGCACAAGGCCCATCCCCTTGTGAGACCTAGGGGTCTCCGTAGCATGCCCCTCATCCTTTCTTTTTTTGCCATATGCACCGCACTACAAGCACCACTCGGCAGCAAATCTCCGATGATGGCAGACGGTTGCTCTTAGCAAAATCGTGGTGGAGACAAGCGGTTGTGAGACGAGAGAGAGTTTTTTTTGGAGAACAAATGGGTAACTCGAAGACAACCCCAGGTCATGCGAGATGATGACGGAGGTGCGACGTCGAAGCTGTGATTTGCACTACAAAGCGCGGTGGCGCAACGATGCAAATCTGTGTCGCCATGTCTGGATTCGCGCGTCGCCGGAGGTGACTGTGGCAAGACGAATGAAGAAGCCTTGCGCAAAACGTCGATGCGAACAGGAAGCACGACATGGAGGTCGTCGGTGGTGGCATAATGAATGAACGTGTCAGGAACATTTTTACCTTTTTCTTTTCTTTTCTTTTCTTTTTATTTGATTTGTGTTGATCAAGATATTATGAGTTGTATGATGTTGCGATTTGTGTGATGTGTTCTGTGTGAGGACTGTGCCATATTATGCCTACTCCATTTTATGAACGAAAGAAAAGAATCTCTAAATGTGTGCATCTACAAGTGTATATTTGATGGATTATAGAAAAAGACGAATTGCTTTGCCGCAATAATTTTTGCTTCCAATATAGCATGAAATATATCGATCTATTTATGTATTTATCTGTAATTTGGTTGCCAAATGCAATCTCATTCATACATCAATGAAGAAAATGCACACACAGAGCATATTCAACCGTAAAAGATAACAATTATACGAAGGTTTAAACAACAACAATAACACGAGGAGTTATTGCACAATTAGCAGAGTGTATAAGAATACCTCTGCAACCTTCACTTTGCAGTAAACGATTCTCCTTTTCAGTCCAACAGAATCATCTTCTTCCTTTTACTTCTTGAACCAACAGCACCATGGTGTTTCCTCCCTCTCTGTCTTTTCGGTTCTCTCCCCCTTTTTTTAGACTCTGTTCTTCGATTTTTTTTAAAATCACCTTCTCTCCATTTCTTTCTCTTTATTTCATCTTTTTATAAGCTTCCCAAAACTTGTCTCGCACGGCTCTTCACTCTGCTGGCAATTTTCACGCTATTTTTGTTATAATTTTTACTTCCTTTCAATAATGATGGGCCTTAGTCTGTTCTATAATCCCGTGCTCCTTTAAGGCCCATAAAAAAAAAACCCTCTAACTTTTATTCATTCTTTTAGTCTTGATCCTCTCTTATTCTTTCTCTCCTTTCTTATAGTCTAGAGAGAATTATTGACTTTTATTGTATCTTTTTGTCAAAATTAAAAGCCTAAAACATTTTTCTTTGTTTCTTTCTTTTTAATTGAATATGGACCTAAAGCATTTTTAACCTAGCAAGCCTAAATAAAAGAAAATTATTTAACTAATTTTTTTTAATTAATTAAATCTTTTTTCATTTTATTGCATGGATTGCCCGGATAAAATTGGGTGTTCACAGATATATTTAAACTTTTTTTTATATTGGAATTGGAATTCACCACAACATATTTAAACTTTTTTATATATTATAATAAAATAAACAATCACTCACTCTTCCTTTATAACTATGATTTTAATAGCTACACTGACCTTGAATTTCAAAATATCATTCAATACATTATTATCAACAATTACAGTGTAAATTTTATATTTAGTTATCAGGTACAGTGTCAAAAAAATTAGAAAACTGTATTAGGTCCTGTTTAGTAAATAAACAATAGTTGACAAAGATCAAAAGAAAAGGAAAATTGGAGAAGCAGAAGCAAAAGCACCCACATCTAATAATCCTAATGCAGGAGATCCAGGTAATAGAAAACCTTCTAAGACTATATCTTGGGCTTGGGATCATTTTGTAAACGAAGATTCTGCTAAACCAAGCGCTAAATGTAAATGGTGTGGGGCATTTTTTTAATCGATCATGTTTTTTCTAAACTTGCAAGGAACTATTGTTGTTGAAATGATAATGAATCATGTTTTATTTCCTGCTGGCTGAATTGATTAAGCTTTGGTGTTGTACTACCATCCTTGAAGAGTTGAAGTTATTGTTACGCTATTGTTGGCAATTGTTACTGTTAATCTATTTTGCTGTTGGTGTTAGGCTGTTGGCAATTGTTAATCACTTATTCTGTTATGTTGTCGTGTTTTCTGTGGTTTTAGGCTTTATTTAGTTTTAAACATGTACTTTTATGCTTTTAAGATTTTTTTATGCTGCCCAAGTGCCCATGTTTCTATGATTTTAGATGACAGCAACTTAAGCATGTACTGTTTTTTGGCTATTATGTTAAATGGTAGATTGGAAAGTTTTGGGCCTTTTGTCTATTTATGTTAATTAAATGGTAGATTGACAGATTTTGCCTATTATATTAAATGGCAGGTTCATAATGATATTGTGAAATAGAAGCTATTTTGTAATAAGTTCTCTTATAGTGTTTTACTATTTTGATAAAAAAAAATCAAAAGATAATTTGATTTAAAAGAAGAAAAGAAGTTGAGATTAAAAAACGAATTAACTGATCTAATTCAAACTGCATTTTTTGGATTGGATCGGATTAGATTTTTTTTAAAGAACAATCCAAACCACATAGTATTTTAAGCTTTGGATCGGATGACTTTTAGTTCAAAACTGATTCAAACCGATCCACGAACACCCCTACCCATTTCTTCCAACTAAGCTTCTTTCAAACCATACCTCCAAGCATCTTATCACTTCCTTGATTCAAGCTCCTCACTTCTTCTCCATCTCTTTGACAAAGGTAAACATTTTTTCTTCTTTTCTACCCTTCATGTTGTACAAATCACTCTACATGGTCTCTTCTCCATTTCTTTCTCCTACTCACTTGCTTGGATAAAATGGTAGGATTTGTTGAAGTTGTTGGTGGGTTTGGTCATTTCCCTTGAAAATCCCTGGAGAAAAGAGCTCAAGCTTCGATCTTTGGTAAGTGGAGCTTCATAACACAAGTCCTTTGAAGACTTCTGGACTTGTGTTGGTTTCTTTGTGTTGAAATCTTGCTTGGTGAACTCTTTCTCAAGAGTTTTTCCCTTCATATGGTGATTCTTGATGGAAAAATGTATTCTTGTTACAAAAGCTTTGATTTTTTATGTTTTTACGATATGATCTACACGAGCTTTCTTAATGTATATCTTGTTGAGTTATTGGTTGTGTAAATGTGCATTTTGTGATATATTTGGTTGAATACTTGATATGGTATTGATTCTTGGTGGTTTAGGATAAAAAGCCTTAAACTTTCACTACAACAAATCGTGGAGAAAGTGATGGCCCAAAGTTGTCACTACTAGCTAAAAGCCACTTTTTTGCTTTTATCATCGACAAAGTGACGACTTTGTAGCTGTCACTAAAGACCTCGACATATACTAGATTATGTTGACCAAAAGAGGTTGACAATTAAAAGCAACAGCCAAATTGTTGTCTAAGCTGATGCACAAAAGCGACTACAAGACAAAAAACACCATCATTTTCGACGGTGTTCTCTTTTTTCACCCAAACCACCACATTTCTGCCAAACTACCACATGCCACTGCCATAACCATCATTCCCCCAAACTACCATACCCAAACAACCAACCTAAACTACCTTCATTTGCCACATACAAACAAGGCCTCCACCACCACCTACATAGCAAGCCTCTCAAACATCAACAACCATCAAGTCACAATCCCAAGAAAGAGAGAACGATTACATAAAGAAAAGAAAAGAAAGAGAGAATTGCTACAGAAAGAAAGGAAAAAGAGAGAAAAGAAAGAGGAAGAATGGGACAGGGAACCACCATAAGTCACCATTGCAACCTTCCACCGCCATTGCTGCAAGCCACCCAACCATCAATAGCCAACAAGACAAAGAAAATAGAGAAAAAAAAAAGGAAGAAGGGGATGGGGAGAGTGAGGGGGAAAGGGAAAGTGTGATGACAAAATAAAAAGCGAAACAATTAATCGCCATGCTGTCCCTCCATAGTGACGGCTAAAGCGTCGCTTACATTTAAATTTAAAAAAAAAAGGAGGGCGAAAGCGAGAGACCAAAATATTGGGCGAGAGAGCAAATCGTTTTGGTGCTTAAAAACGAGTGATGACATGGTCATCACTTGGCTTTTAGACGATACCAGCGATGACCACGATCTCGCTTATAAATTAAAATATTTTTTTCGAATATTATTCAGTAGATATGGCCTAGCCATCACTTACATTTAAAATATTCTTTTTTTAAAAAATTATTCTGTAGCAACAGCTAGGTCGTCACTTACAACTATTTTTTTTTAAAAGAAAATGTTGGCTTAGCAATGACATGTCAGCATAGAGATGAAGCTAAATTGTCACTATTTGCGATGGTCACCACTTATTTTGTGTTTTCTTGTAATGTTTGATGCCACCATAAGATTTAATGGATAAAAACAAAACCTTTGTAACACCCCTACATCAATTTTTTCAACAGTTTTCTAATATTGGATGATTTATTTCTGAAAAATTGAGAAGAAATTTCAAAATTTTGCCTCCCATTCTTGTGTTCAGAATGTTGAGAACTATCTAATCTTGATTTTTAATAATTTTTCTAAGACGGGACTTGGAAAAATTAAAAAATGACGATTTTGCCCTAATTTCTCAATGTTAAAAACTAGCATGAGAAAAAGATTCAATTGACAATAAAATGTCAATTTGAGCTTGGAATAATGTCATATATATTAAAATAGAATTTTGGACATTTTTTGAAAATTTTCTAGAATTCTTGTGTAAAATGACCAAAAGTCCTTGGGTGTATGATAAACCAAACCAGTATTGGTTTGACAAGTAGAAATGGTGAAAATAATAATATCAGTTCATTTTAGGTAAAATATTTAATTTTAAAATTTTTATGAAAATTTTGCTATTTATTGAATTAAAATGGATTTAATATGAATTTTCTAACCCAAAAATACAAAATAAATAAATAAAATTTGAAATTATTTAATAAAAATAAAAATTAATTATTAAAAAATTATTTTTAATGGAAAATAATATACATTTTCAATTTTTCATTAAAACTCATTATTTTGATATGAAAAGCTAAATTATTCAAGTTTGGGTAATTTTATTATACTGGTTAATTTAACAGCAAAGAAAATAAACATAGATATATTGTGACAGCTCACTATGCCATACGTTCAACCTATTCTTAGGTGACTGATCCATCTAATTTTTCTATATGTCCCTAAATTAAATAAAAAATAAATTAAAAATGTATTTTTTGACATCATTTGATTATGTCATTTTTGGACACCTAGACCCTTTCCATCTTCTATAAACACCCATGCTCTTGGATAGATTTTCACTCATCTTCCTTTCAGTCTAGATGGCCGAAATATATACAGCCCCTCTTAATGTTTTTTTTTTTACTTCCTTATTATGCCAAAATTTTGTTAGTTTTCCACCATTTAGCAAACCTCTCTCCCTAGGAGCTTGGAACCTACATACCACCATCATCTTTTGAGTTACTTTTAGAGGTAATAGGAAGAGTAAGGTTGGTTCTAAATTTTAGTTACTTTGCATGTTGGTAAGAAAGGTTTTTCCCTAAACCTATCAATGCATAAATTTAACTATGATTTCCTTATAATGTTATAATATTTGATGCTAGATTTTAATTTTTACTAAATTGTTATTCTGCTCAAATTTAGATAATTAAATTATAATTACTAAGTTGTTATTCTACTCAAATTTAGATAATTAAATTATAATTACTAAGTTGTTATTATTTTATTATGCTTAAATTTAGATAATTAAATTATAAATATTAAGTTGTTATTTTGCTAAAATTTTAGTGATAAAATTATGATTATTAAGTTGTTATACTAAAATGGTTGATTGTACTGGTGCTCAAATTAAATGAGACTAGGAAAAACTTTTGCTTGAAAAGTTAGAAATTGACAAGTTAGTGAGTAATGTAAAGTGAAGGACATGCAGTGGCATGACATCCTGCTAGAAAAACTACAGTTTGGTACGCTGAGGAATGAAAGGCAGGGACCCATTGTGGAGGTCTTGGGGGTAGGCATCAAGCAGTGAAGGTCTCAATGGCGAGGGTAGCGCCCATTGTAACGCTTGACCACTTTCAGGATTAGTGACTGCCCTCACAAACCAACACAAGACTTTTTAGTGTGCTTTGTCCTCACTCACACGTTTCCTAGGAAACTTCCTAAGAGGTCACCCATCCTAAAATTGCTCCAAGTCAAACACGCTTAACTGTTAAGTTCTTAAGTGATAGGCTACCGAAAAGTAGATGCATCTTGTTGGTATAGGTAGTACTTATTAATTCCTTTAAGTCATCCTCAACTATACAGTCTCATATCTGCACAGTGTAACACCCCTACTTTTATATATTAAATTATTCTGTATGTTTAAAAAAAAATTAAGTCATCAATGTATTTAGAACAATTAATAATAATTTTAGAAATTTTTCTAGAATTTATTTAAATAATTTTTGTAAAATGACAAAAATACCCCTGGTTGACTGTAGGAACCAACCAGAGACTTTTTGACCTCAAAATATTTTGAAAATTTTATATTAAGTATCTCTCATTATAAAAAATTTATTTTGAAAGAAAAGTAGTGAAAAATATAACAATCCTACTTCAATTCTTCCACTATTTTTTTTAATATTTGACAATTCAATTCTGAAAAATCAGGAAGGAATTTCCAAATTCTGAGTCCTACTATTTTCCTCCAAATTTCAAATTTTTTTAATCATGATTTTTAATAATTTTTTCGAGCCGGAGCCCGGAGAAATTAGAAAATAACAATTTTGTCCTTATTTCTCAACATTAAGGATTGACATGAGGAAAAGATTCAATTGACATTAAAATGTCAATTTGAGCTTGGAATTATGTCATATATATTAAATTATAATTTTGAAAATTTTCTGGAATTCCTGTGTAAAATGACCAAAATGCCCCTTGGTGTCTAATAAGTCAGTCAGTACTGGTTTGACATCCAAAAAGGGTGAAAATGGTAATTTTAGTTTATTTATGGGTAAAATATTTAATTTTAGAACTTTTATAAAAGCTTTGGCATTTATTGAATTAAAATGGATTTTCTATGAATTTTGTAGCTTAAAAAATACAAAATAAATACATATAATTTGAAATAAATTAATTATTAGAATTTTATTTTTGATGGAAAATAATGTATTTGTCCAGTTTTACATTTAATTGCATTTTTTTGATATTAAAAGCTAATTTTTCAAGTTTAGGCGTTTTTATCGGTACCGATTAATTCACCTACAGATCAAAATTGGCACATGGGAGCTTGGGACAGCTAGTGGAGCACGTCCCCAAGCCTAGGAGAGGTGATTCAACACCCTAAATGGTGTATGTGTCCCTAAGTGTGCATATTTGTCCCTAAATTTAAATTTAAAACAAATTTAAAACTTGATTTATTGCATAATTGCTTATCTCATTGGTGGACACCTAAGACCCCTTCTTCTTCTATAAATAGCCCTTCCTCCTTCAAATTTTCAGCATCTCCTCTTCCTCTCCCAAGCTAGAGAGCTTCTCTTTCTAAAGTTTTCTCTCTCTAAAATATTTTTATCTAGTTTTTATGTTAAAATTTTGCTAGTTTTCAACTAGTAGAATTCCTCCATCTAGAAGCTTTGCACCAACAATTCCATCCTCTTCATCAACTATCTTAGAGGTAATGGGGGGAGTGGGGTTGGTTCTAAATTATTGTCACTTTGCATGTTGGTAGGAAGGGTTTTCCCCTAAACCCGTTTAGGATTAAGTTTTATTATTGTCATTATTGTTTAATGTTAAACTTTAATTTTTGCAAAGTTGTTACTCTGCCCAAATTTAGATTATTAAATCATAATTACTAAGTTGCTAAGCTGTTACTTTTTCAATTTTAGAAAATTAAAATGCATTTGCTAAGCTGTTACTCTACTCAAATTTAGAAAATCAAAATGCATTTATTTAGTTATTATTTTGCCAAAATTTTGGTAATTAAATTATAATTACTATATTGTTATTCTGCTAAAATTTTATAATAAGTACTAAATTTTTATTTCGTTAAAATTTTGTTATTATACAATTTCTGCAAAATAAGGCAGAAATGTTGATTGTACTAGTGCTCAAATTAAATGAGACCAGGAAAACCTCTACTTGAGAAGTTAGAAATTGATAGTTTAGTGAGTAATGAAAAGCAAGTGACATGTAGTGGCATGGCACCCTTGCTAGGGAAGTTACAGTTTGGTACGTTGAGAAATGAAAGGTAGGGACCCACTTGCGGAGGTCTTGGGGGTAGGCATCGAGTGGTGAATGTCCCAATGGCCAGGGTAGCGCCCTTGAGCTGGGATATTCACCTAACCAAACTCGATAACCCCGACAACTGCTCAGCATTCCAGGATTGGTTTGAGAGCATACCTCTATAAATGGATATCCTGACTGTTATTTTCCTCAATGATAATGAGGACTGTATCACGTAATGATGTTGAGAGAGGTATATGTACTCTCAATCACTTCCCAGGTTCTGTTGAGAACTATTACCCACTAATGGAAAGTATAGATCCATACCTAGTCAAGGGTAGTCTGATACAACTTAAAATGAGCCTTAGGATCCCTTTTGTTGTCAGTTGTGTTTTATCTTTGTTTTATGGTAGATTTCTTACCATACATGTAAAAGTGATTTTAGAACAAAACACCTCACTCCATTATTTTCTTCTATGTATGATTGATCGTGATTCTTGAAGACGACATTAACGCCTCGTGATGCTGAGTACGAGTTAGAGGATATCTCCACGGGGGAGGACCTGAAGACCTATAGTATTTTCTTTTTGTATGAGGGATAGGGTAGATGAACACTGCTCTGTATAGGATCTTTTCGATGTACATATTGGGTTAGATAGTGTCTATCTTTTGATGTATTTTTTTAGTTTTTAGTATTATCAAACCATGATGTATAGTTTTATGATATATATGTATATATAGTCTTATCTTTCATCTTTACTACCATTTCCAAATTCTGTTAAGTTTGGAATTTCTTTCAAAAATGGAAAAAATTTTACACGTATTTTTTTATTTACTTGAACTTAATAACTAAATTAATATGAATTGTATTTAATATGAATGAGTGTTAAACACAGCCTCTAGATCCCTCTCATTCCAATGTGTATTCGATTCATTGATCATGTATCCTTTTCGCTGGAAGCCTACTAGGAGCTGCTCCTTATCTATGCCTTATCTCTTTTGCATTAGTGATCACTCCTCACCCTCATCAGCGCTCGGGATGTTATAGAAGCCAACACAAATAGTGTGCATCCTTCTCTCTCAGTGAAAGCTATACCTTTTATTGTACTATGGATCCTTTAGCAAAGAGTACCCACTACATGTAGCACAAAATCTTGAGAAAGATCAAAGACCACAATTTCATACTAGAGGCTCGGAGAGATATTACTATTTACTAAAATCAACCTAGTAATTCGAGATAATACAAGCAAACTGACAAAAAATCAAAATAAAATAAAATACAGAGCTATTAGAGCAAAACACCAATAATTCATGAAAAAAATAAGCAAGAAATTAAAAACAAACACGTTGAGTAATCCATGGAATTGTAAATGAAAAACATTGAAATGTATGTTTTTGGTTTCCTAAAATGAACAGCAACAAGCAAAAAATCCCGAGCAAAAATTAATGAAATCGAGAACGAATGTGCAAGCGATTGGCAATCCCAGAGTATCGAGTAAACAAAATTAGAATCACGAATGACCAAGCAAGAATTGTGAATTGAGATGGATCAAATTGGAAAGAAGACGAGCGATTTTCAAGAAGGCTAGGGTTAATCGTGAGTTTTGAAGACAAGCGATTCGGTTGATTTAGAGAGTGTGTGGGACAAGCAATTTGAGCGTGTCGAGAAAATAATTAATTTTCAGGTTGATTTGAGGATTCAATCGAGTTTGTAATATTTTAAAAGGGAAATAGGAGATAAAATTAATAATAAGTATATAGGGAAAGTAATTAATTTTGGGCAATTGATGCTTATGGCCACTAGAAGATAATAGATTACCAGCTAATGCTGATTAGCCACAAAAACTATAGCTTGTAAAAAGAATTACTGACGTAATCCTTATGGCTACTAAAAAATTGTCATTAAATGTTAAATTTGGTGTAGTGATTTTAATTCTTCCGAGCACACCAGATTGAAATGAGCACATAAATGAAAGCCAAAATTATATTTTATAGTTTGTTAAAGGTTTAAATATATTTAATTTGAGTTCTTGTAAAATGAATGAA
This sequence comes from Spatholobus suberectus, assembly GCA_004329165.1. Lineage (NCBI taxonomy): Eukaryota > Viridiplantae > Streptophyta > Magnoliopsida > Fabales > Fabaceae > Spatholobus > Spatholobus suberectus. Next base: position 37,881,817 of record CM014732.1, read on the forward strand.
TTTTTATTTTAGTCCTTGTAAATTTTCTTCGGTTTTCATCCCTTCAAAATTTGAAATTATTATTTTTGGTTCTTATAAAATGAGCAAATTTTAGTTTGGGTCCCTATGAAAAAAGTTCTTTAATTTTTATCCCTCCAAAACCTAAAAAACATTGTTTTTGGTCCTTAATGTTTATTTTAAGGTAAATATATAACATACATTTTGGGATCATATAACAACCGCAAGCCAAAGCAAAATCATTTAAATGAAAATGTCCTTTTTAAAAAACTAACATTTTTTTGTATGAATACTTTTACATTTAAGTAAAATTAAAAAAAAAATATAAGAGAAAATATTATTATTTGTTAAGCTTAATTGTACTTTTTGCCCCATACTTTCATGATTTCTCGAATTTTGTTCCCAATTTCTTTTTTGCCTATTTTGCCCCCATATTTTCAAATGTTTATGAATTTTTCCCTTTCGTTAGTTGGACATCCATTTTGTTAGTTGACTGCTGGCACATAAACATTGACCACTAACATGACATTTTGATGATGACGTGGCAGCACACATAGCGCTGACATAGATTGATGACGTGGTGATGACGTTTGATTAGGGGGTAAAATGTACAATATTTTTAAAGTATGGGGGAAAAATGTGAAAAAAATAATAAATGGTAAAAATAATAAAATATTGGTATTTTTTTGTCTTTAAACCTTCCTAAACCATTGTAATCTACAAATACTACATTCTCACAAACCAAACCATGTCATTGTCAATCGCAAACCACCATTTGATCCCCTTTAACCCAACCCTACCACCCAAAACCAAAACCTTGCTAAAATTTGTATAAGTGATGAAATAATTCTTGTAGCTTCTTTAGCAGCTTCTTTGTTGTATTACAAGCTTTCCATCTATTATAACTTTTGACTACAAAAGACAATTCCTTTCTTTTAATCTTTTATTATTATTTATAAACTAGGTCTAAAAGTCTCTTTCTATTTAAACTTCTTATTTTTCTTCCAATGATTAACAAATCTAGCAAAATAGAATTCCTTGAAGCCCAAGAAGTTCTAATGTCTTATTAATGATCAATCACAAATTTGTAGGGAGTAAAATAAATTAGTTTGAAGAAAATATTCTATTTTTATTCTTTTTAAAGAAGAAAGAATGAAAATTACATTTCAAGTTCATTTCTTTGACGATGAACTTGTATGATGGTATTGAAAATTTTAGTAAGAAACCTTATGATATTATATAGTACCATTTCATGGCTTTAGGTGGTAGGGTTGGGTTAAAGGGGATCAAATGGTGGTTTGCAATTGACAATGATATGGTTTGGTTTGTGAGAAGGTTGTGTTTGTAGGTTAGAATGTCTAGGGAGGTTCAAAGACAATAAATATCAATATTTTTACCATTTTATTATTTTTCTTGTATTTCGTCCCCATACTTTCAAATTATTGCTCATTTTGCCCTATAATCACACATCATCATGCCAATGCTACATCATTACCACGTTATCAATCCATGTCATCGTCACGTGTGCTGCCATGTCATCATTAGAGTGTCATGTTAGCAATCAATGTTGTCACGTTAGCGAGCAACTAATGAAATGGATGTCCAACTAATGGAAGGGTAAAATTCGTGAAAGTTTGAAAATATGGGGGCAAAATGTGCAAAAAAAATTTGGGAGTAAAATTCATAAAATCATGAAACTATAAGATAAAAAGTGTAATTAAGCCTTATTATTATTATTATTTATTACATAATGATGAGAGTGTGTATTTAAGAGGAAAATATAGTATTATAAGCTATGTATTTATTATTAACAATAAAAATTATAATTTATTATTTACTAATAAATTGAAGAAATGTGACTTTTAAAAAAATGTAAAAACAGATTATTGGAATCAAGACAATCATCTCTATTTGATATGGTTTAAAATTCAAAATTTATTAAAATCAAGTTCAAATTGGGATTGACAAAATTGAAGCAATTGTGTTATAGAAACATAAAAGGCTTAAATAACTTTTTCGTCCTTATAAAAGAAGGGGTTTTGCTCTTAGCTCTTTATGTTTTTTCTTTCATTTTCGTCCCTATTATATTTGTTTGTCATTTTGGTCGCTGTCATCAAATTTGACCATCAAATCTAACGAAGGGACCAAAAGAGAAAACATAAAAAATTACAGGTACCAAAAATTAAGAGGACCAAAATGAAAACAACTAAAATTTAGAGGACCAAAAAGAAAACAATCTTATGTTATAGGGACTAAATAGTTATTTAAACCAAATTAATAAAAATTAAACCTTCAAACATTGCTAATGCATTGATGGGGAATAGAAAAATTAAATCTACAACGAATGCACCAGTGACCAGCAAAAAAATTATAAATTATGATGACACCCCTTAGTTGTTTCAAAAACATTATGTTGACACCCCTCACACATTACACTGACACCCTTTATATATTACGCTAAGACACTGTGTTATGTAACACCATTACTTTTACTTAATTAATTGTTTTATTTATTTATTTATTCTATATTTAATTTTGAAAAAAATCGGGAAGGAATCTAAAAATTATGATCCGCACGGTTAAACTCAGAATATCAAAAACTATCTAATCATGATTTTTAATAATTTTTCCGAACCAAAGTCTGGAAAAATTAGGAAATGACGATTTTGTCCTTATTTGTCAATATTAAGGGCTGACATGAGAAAAAGATTCAATTGATATTAAAATGTCAAATTGAGATTAAAATCATATCATATGTATTAAAATATAATTTTATGAATTTTCTGGGAATTTTTTGAAATTCTTGTACAAAATGACCAAAATACCCTTCATTGTCAAATAACCAACTTAGTATTGGTTTGACATGCAAAAATGGTGAAAATAATATTTTTAGTACATTTCTAGGTAAAATATGTAATTTTATAATTTTCATAAAAATTTGAGCATTTATTGAATTAAAATGGATTTAATATGATTTTTCTAAACTTAAAATATACAAAATATGCTTATATAATTCGAAAGAAATAATAATAAATTAAAAAAAATTGAAATTTTTTTTTGATGAAAAATACTATATTTTTTCAGATTTATATTTACATTAATTATTTTGATATTAAAAGTTAATTTATTCAAGTTTAGGTGATTTTATCAGTATCGGCTAATTAATTAACAGATAAAATTTGCATTGGAAATTCTTTGGGACAGCTGCTATCCCACGTACCAGCTGCTATCCCCTATATGAATATGTGTCCCTAATTAAAAAAATAAAAATTGAAATTTTGACATCATGGATGACATATTCCTATGGACACCTAAGGCCATTTTTCCCCCTATAAATAGCCATCAATTCAGCCATCAAATTGAATTGATTTCTCATTCCTCTCCTCTTCTCTTCCGTAAGTCTCCATAGAGGGTCTCTCTCTCTGGAAAAATTTTTTTTACTTTGTTTTTATGCTAAAATTCTACTAGTTTTCCAATAACTAGTAAAAATCCTCTTCTTAGGAGCTTTGCACCAACAACTTCACCAACTTTTTGAGGTAATGGGGGGAGTGGGGTTGGTTCTAATTTTCAATTACTTTGCATGTTGGTAGGAAAGGTTTTCCCTAAACCTTTCGATGTTTAAGTTTATTAAGTTTTATAAATATTATAATGTTTAGTATTAAATTCAAGCTTTTACTAAGTTGCTATGCTGCTCAATTTTAGATCATTAAAATACATTTATTAAGTAGTTATGCTGTTCAAATTTAGACAACTATAGTATAATTATTAAGTTGTTATACTACTCAAATTCAAACAACTATAGTAGAATTACTAAGCTGTTATACTGCTCAAATTTAGAAAAAATATTTTTAGCTATTATAATAGATAATTAAATTATTATATTATCAAATTTTAGTAATACTCAATTAGTTTAGCAAAAATAGTAGAAGAAATAAACAATAAATCTTATAATATGAAACTAAATATAGAAATTATTTTATGAGCTATTTATGAATTTATTTTTAAAAAACTACTGTAGAAATTTCAGTTTAAGTTTTTATCGTTCAGGCAAGGTCTAGACACACTAATAGACCATCTGTAAAAATTTCATAAATTTTAAAGCTTATTTAGTATTTCTAATTGTGCTTTATAAGTGCCTATAGACACATTTTTCTTAGAAATACTAAATTTCAAAAATTTTCGAAAAATTCATGATAAAATTCTAATTATTTTTCTAAGTTTAAAAATTATTTTTATGAAATTTTTTACCATTCTATGATTTATTTCTTAATTACCAGTTTTTATTTTAATTTGTATATCTTTATTTTTATTGAATTATTGCTTATGTGCTTTAATTTGAATTATGAATTATGTGAATGATATGTATGGATCAAATCTCTGTAATATAAAACAGAGATATTAGTAAAAATTGTACTGGTGCTCAAATTTTTGAGACCAGAGTGAACCTTTTGAAATTAATAGATCAGTGAGTAATGTAAAGGAAGGGACATGCAGTGGCATGACACCCTGTTAGGGAAGCTACAGTTTGGTACGCTGAGGAATGAAAGGCAGGGACCCATTTGGGGAGGTCTCGGGGGTAGGCATCGAGTGGTGTAAGTCCTAATAGCTAGGGTAGCACTCGTGAGCTGGGATATTCGCCTAACCAAGCTCGATAACCTCAACAACTGCTCAGCATTCCGTGATTGGTTTGAGAATATACCTCTATAAATGGACGTCCTTACTGATATTTGTTCCTCATTGATGATGAGGACTGTACCATGTGATGATGTTGATGAGGTATATGTACTCCCAGTCACTTCCCAGGTTCTGATTAAGAACTATTACTCACTAATGGGAAGTATGGATCTATACCAAGTCAAGGGTAGTCTAGTATAACTTAGAATAAACCCTAGGTTTCCTTCATTAATTGTATTTAAATTCCTGCCATACATGTAAAAGTGATTTAGAACAAATGACCTCACTCCATTATTTTTGTTATGCATGTTCAACCGTGATTATTGAAGATGACAGCAATGTCTGATGATGCTGAGGATGAGCCAGAGGATACTTCTCCAGATTGTAGACCTAGTTTATAATATTTTTCTTACGGGATAAGGTAGATAAATACTGCTCTGTATAGGATCTTTTTGATGTATATATTGGGTAAGGTAGTATATGTCTTTTGATGTACTTTTGTTTTCTCTTTGACTATTATGTATTACTTAAACCATGATGTACAGTTGGATATATATATACATAAGCAGTTTTTATTATTTCACTTCTATTTCTAAATTCTGTTTTTCTATTATAAATAAAAAAGTAAAATAAAATTTACTCACATTTTCATCAACTTAAAGTAATAATTAAATTAATATAAATTATATTTAGAATTAAAGGAGTGTTACATGTTACCTAAGAAACACATTACATCGTGTGCTCCTATAAGGGGCGTTGCTGTAAATGTTAAAAAAGAAGGGTGGTCATGTGCAACATCAGGAAACTTGAGTGGTGCAGGCTGCTATTATAATTTGCTCATAATAATAACATCATGCATCCTTCTTCTGCTTTCTTTGTTATTTCACACTCGTTTACTATCATTCGCTTTGATACCTCTTGTTTTATGTTTCGCTTTTGCTGCTCCCCCTTTGTTATATTTGCTTTATAACGTGAAGGTGATTGCATCATTACATGACTTCTACAAAGTTATATGTTTAAGATTTAATCTTAATAAATTTTTTTTGCCAATCTGTAATGTATTCATTGTAGGTTTAATTTTTCTACCCCCCATCAATGCATTTGTAGTGTTTAAAGATTTAATTTTTATAAATTTGGTTTAAATAACTATTTAGTCCTATAATATAAGATTGTTTTTGTTTGGTCTTCTTAATTTCGGTTGTTTTCGTTTTGGTCCTTTTAATTTTTGGTCCCTATAATTTTCTACATTTTCTCTTTTGATCCTTCTATTATATTTGACAGTCAGACTTGATGCAGGGACCAAAATGAAACAAAAAAAATAATAATAGGGACAAAAATTAAAAAAATAAAATAAAGGACTAAAAGAAAAATTCTTATTTTATAGAAAAGAAAAAGTTATTTAAGTCAACATAAAATATAGAATTTAATTAGAATGCAATATGAATATAAAGGCTTTTTACATTGTCATCCAATAATAGATTTTCATGTATGAAAAGATTATTAACTTTTGTAATAATTACAATAAAACTCATACGTGAGGTGTTGTTTAATTAGTTGATGGTGTAAACTTTTATACTAACAATATGAAAATTAAACTAAAATAACATAAAGTATAAAATAAAAAACATGAGTTATGATGTGTTAAAATTTAAAAAATCAAATTTAAACTAGAATTACTTAAATTCAATATTATCTCAATTTAAAATTGAATTTATTCATTTTAATACTATATTAAAAAAACCAAAAATAAAAAAAAATAAAAAAATGTTAATATAAAAAGGTCATATAACTTAATGAGTAAGACACCAATCTCCTAAAAATCTTCTAATTTGTGAGTACAAAAATTGATAACAGGTGAATCCTATTTTAACTTCTGATTATGTTTTTCAATTGAATGCATGTAGTTAAAAGATTCGGATACGCAGTTTGAAGCCTTGGCCGAGTCTTTATCAACCATTGCACGTAAAAGACTAGTTCAATGCCTTCTGAGGCTATAAAATGCTAGTTTCTTATGCAACACAAAATTTTAACACGCCATATCGTTGAGAAGCTATCATCAAGTCTGAAGAATTGAGACCAGGTCTAGACTGCTCTTTGATGTAGCTAATGGCTTCCCATTTTAAAAATAATATTACAAGAACAACTACGTAAGGTACAAGGTCAATTAGACGAGGTAATATTGAAAATTTTGCTTGACTTTGATGCGGAGCATCTTCTTAATTAGTCTATTCTTTGATCAAGCGCGTATGTAGTTGCTAAAGAATGGGTCATCATCAAATAAAGAATTAATTACAATAAAGAAAAATAGCAAACTAGTTCAATGATTCATCCTTATAAATACCAAAGCTTAAAGGCAACAATATTCAATTCTCAAAAGCAATTACAATTACTTACCCAAAATCATAAAAGACTAGCAGTGAGAAAGCAAGATGAAAGTTGTCTATTTTCTTGTGGCCATCTTGGCTTTGACATCTTCTGTGCCCTCTGCCTATGACCCCAGCCCTCTGCAAGATTTTTGTGTGGCATTAAATAACACCAAGGATGCTGGTATGTGCAATCATTCCTCAAGAGTCTTGCTATAGAAATTCTTACTTTATTTTTGTTTCACATTTTAATTAAAAACATTGTCTTGTTAATTTGTAGTATTTGTAAATGGAAAATTTTGTAAAGAGCCCAAGCTTGTGAAAGCAGATGATTTCTTTAGACATGTGGAACCTGGGAATATCTCCAACCCACTTGGTGCACAAGTGACTCAGGTCTTTGTTGATCAGCTATCGAGATTAAACACACTAGGTATATCTTTGGCTCGTATAGATTTTGCACTTAAGGGTTTAAACCTCCCCATACTCACCCTCGAGGCACAGAAATCCTTATAGTCCTTGAGGGAACTCTCTACGTTGGATTTGTCACTTCCAATCAAGACAAAAATCGTCTCTTCACCAAAGTGCTAAACAAGGGTGATGTATTTGTGTTTCCTATTGGTCTCATTCATTTCCAACTAAATGTGGGGTATGGCAATGCTGTTGCCATCGCTAGTCTCAGCAATCAAAATCCAGGAACTATCACTATTGCAAATGCTTTCTTTAAAGCTAATCCACCTATTTCTCTTGAAGTTCTTACAAAAGCCTTCCAAGTGGATAAAAGCACAATTGATTACCTTGAAAAGCAATTCTGGTATGATAACAACTAGTTGGAGGACATGAATCATCATTCCATTCTGTTTGTAATACATTTATTCCGACCACTTATGCAATTGGCCGTCTGCAAATAATTTCTATTGTAATAAATAAAAATGCATGTGGGTTATATCTATATATTGTTGCTATTTTATTTGGAGTTCAATTTTGTTTAATACATTATTCTTGTAGATTTTAGAATAAAAATTACTTTCGGAAAAAGAAAAAAGAGAGGAGATATTAAATTAAATGCAGGGCTAGACTTGACATTTTATGGGTCCAGGGCGGAACAATATATAAGGCCTCCTTATATACAAGTATTCGAAAATATAAATATATATTGCACAAAAAAGGGTAACGTAATTTTATTAAAAATGATATATTTTTCTTACATTAAGCGAATAACATAGTTTTAACAAATCTCAACAAAAATGTATCACATTTTTTATTCAATTTACTCTCCTCAAAAGAAATTTCATACACACATTTATATATAAGGTCGCCCTCTAAAAGAACAAAACATATATACACAATATATGTATATATATAATTTTTCAATAATGATTTTATACAATTTTATTTCTTATAACTCCCCCATTTTCTTGATCTTTCTATTTGTATCTTCCTTTCTCATAACATCTCCTATTACATCTCATATTTTGTCTCTCTCCTTTTTCCATCTCTCTTACAACTCAAGATGGATACACCTCCCAAAAAATATACAACTGTCATTTCCAATAATTTTTAAGGCCTCTATTTTTTCCTAAACGTTTCTTAATAAAAAAAATTAAAGGAACATTATTTCATTGTTTGAAGCAAATAATGTATTATTCTTATTATTCTAAGGTTAAAAAGTTAAATTTTGCTTTAACAAAATTTAAAGATCAATTATGTTTTTAAAACTTAAACATGATATCCAAATAGAATAAAGATTTCCTATCATTATAATTATTACCATGAATTTTAAAAACTAAATCTCTTTCTTCCCACTACAACGTTATAGTCTTGAATCTTTTATAATCTGTATAACTTTGGTTTTCGTGATGTGGTCAATTATTATAAATTTTTTAGTTGTTAGTTATATTTACTATATTAATTTTAAAATTATAATTTAATTTAATTTTTATATTTGGCTCCCTCAAAGAAAATGTTCTGGCTTCGTCCTTATAGTCTATCATTGACAAAATATAATCATTTCAAATTAAAACTTACATATATTTTTACTCTTTATTAATATACTAACTTTTAGTTTGAATTCCCTTATAATTTGAGTTTTGGTTTGTGTTTTTTATTTTGTTAAAAATGAAAACACTTTAAGTTTATTAACATAGGTTCATTACATGTTGATATGTCGCAATTAGCTAAAAATTCATTTAAAATAAATTTATTAATATAACCTACTAGGAAAAAAAAACTAACAACTAAGAGAATGATACTTTCGAATTATATGTCACATTTTAATTTGAGTAAAGAAAGACATGAAACTAGATAATAATTTTAATCTATTTGTGAAAACAATATAATATAATATAAAAAAAATTACTACATAACTATATAAACTTTGAAAATTTTGGGGCCCCTTCTAACCATGGGCCCTAGGCTGTCGCTCCTCCGGACTAGGCCCAAGCTAACCCTGATTAAATGAGTATACGACATACTCTTGTTTTTATTTTATATATTTTGAAAATACCCCCTGATAGAAACGTATTTTCGTTGCGATTTTGCACAACGAAAATGCGTTTTCGTTATGATAGAGGGGTGATTGGCCTATTTATACATAACGAAAATGCATTTTTGTTATGTATTTAGGGTTGATACATAACGAAAATGCATTTCCATTATGCATGTTTTAAAAATACATTACAGAAATGCATTATCATTATGAATTAATTCCAAATACATAACAAAAATATGAAATTCATTTTTTTTTTTGAGAGACAACTTTTAATTGTTCATAAATGTGTGAACAGGGCATGCTTTTGAATTGGTGTGATTTGGACCATTGATTTATCATGTCCAATCTTGATCATATCTTTTTTTGACGCATAGGACATCACTTTGAATAATTTTCTGACACGTGAACAGGACACATACTTGAATAAGAGACCCTTGATTTAGTCTGGTGCAATCTCGACTGTTTCTTCTTCTGACGCATAGGACATCGCTTTAAATGATTTTCTGAAACGTGAACAGGACACACATTTGAATTGTTACGATTTGGACCCTTGATTTAGTTGGTGTAATCTTAACCGTTTCTTTTTCTGATGCAACAGACAAAGACATTAATGATTCTCTAACGCGTGAACAGTATCTGCACTAGTATAAAAGAGATATGTGCTCTAAAGCACTTACCATTGCCTTTCTTGATATCCATCTTCATTCCATATTGTTTCTTTTCCTTTGAAGATGGACGTATTCCTTATTGTGTTGTATTACGATGGTTGACAACAACATCTAAAGGGGTCTTGTTTCAATATTCTCATGGTCCTATTTTTCTCAAGGTCACTAAGGACACAATGATTGCTACTTTAAAGAAAAAGATTCATGATGCAATTGAAAGTAGCAGAAAAATACTCAATATTCATTACCGTCAACCTATATCTTTAGGGAATGACGGTGTTCATTATGGGTCTATGGAGATTAAACATGATAAGGATGTGGCAAGGATGTTGTCCATTTTTGGCCAATTTCCTAGACTAGTGCCGATTGAGTTATACGCTACATTTGGCAAATCTCCCAAAAATTAAGATCCTAGCTCTTCTGCATCGACCACAAACCACCGAAGAGATCATCACGTGCTTGCATGAACCTAAGGCGTCAACTAGTTCCAACAACCAAGCAACTATTTGTTTGACTAAACCATGACAATGCACCTTGTTTATTGTTATTTATGTTTGTATCGAATCTATATGGAAGTGCTTTTGATTTATCGAATAATATTGTTTATGTTTCATTTTTGTTTTTATTTGTATCACGTGCTATAATTGTAACAATGTAATAGTGGTACCAACAACGCAATAAGTGTAACATATATACAATCCAAAACATCTATAAAATCCAAAAATATATGCAATAAGGTCTGTACATAATGTACAAAATACTAAAAAAAAGATCTAACAGTAAAAAACAAAAAATAAAAAGTCAAGCATCAAAGGTGGTCGTCTTCCTCTGCCTCCTCCTCTAATAGGTGCACTCGGAGGCCATACCTGACTAAGTAATGGCCAATGCCTCCCGAATCATCCTATCACCGTCCGTGCCCTCATGCATTACTCTCAGCTGTAGCATGAGCTCTATAAAGCCAACAACTCTCTCCCATTCTGCCTACAAAAAAATGGAAACTTTATTAAGAAATGTGTCATTGGCATCGTAAAAACACATTGTAAAGAAATAGATACGTACCTCGCATGAATGGGTGTCGTTTGTAACACTCCTTTAATTTTAAGTATAATTCATATTAATTTAATTATTACTTTAAGTTGATGAAAATGTGAGTAAATTTTTTTTTTTGATACTAGTAAAACAGAATTTAGAAATAGAAGTGAAATGATAAAAACTGCTTATGTATATATATATCCAACTGTACATCATGGTTTGAGTAATACATAATAGTCAAAGAGAAAACAAAGTACATCAAAAGACATATACTACCTAACCCAATATATACATAAAAAAAAGGATCCTATACAGAGCAGTGTTTATCTACCCTATCCCTTAAGAAAATATTATAAACTAGGTCTTCAAATCTGGAGAAGTATCCTCTGACTCTTCCTCAGCATCATCAGGCATTGTTATCATCTTCAATAATCACGATTCAACATGCATAACAAAAATAATGGAGTGAGGTGATTTGTTCTAAATCACTTTCACATGTATGGTAGGAATTTAAATACAATTAATGAAGGGAACCTAGGGTTTATTCTAAGTTATACTACACTACCCTTGACTTGGTATGGATCCATACTTCCCATCAGTGAGCAATAGTTCTCAACAGAACCTGGGAAGTGACTGGGAGTACATATACCTCATCAACATCATCACATGGTACAGTCCTCATCATCAATGAGGAACAAATATCAGTCAGGACGTCCATTTATAGAGGTATACTCTCAAACCAATCCCGGAATGCTGAGCAGTTGTCGGGGTTATCGAGCTTGGTCAGGTGAATATCCCAGCTCACGGGCGCTACCCTGGCTATTAGGACTTTCACCACTCGATGCCTACCCCCGAGACCTCCCAAATGGGTCCCTGCCTTTCATTCCTCAGCGTACCAAACTGTAGCTTCCCTAACAGGGTGTCATGCCACTGCATGTCCCTTGCTTTACATTACTCACTAATATATTAATTTCTATAGGTTCATTCTGGTCCCAAGTATTTGAGCACCAATATAATTTCTACTAATATCTCTACCTTATATTACAAAGATTTGATCCATACATATCATTCACATAAGTCATAATTCAAATTAAAGCACATAAGCAATAATTCAATAAAAATAAAGATATACAAATTAAAATAAAGACTGATAATTAAGAAATAAATCATAGAATGGTCAAAAAATTCCATAAAAATAATTTTTAAACTTAGAAAAATAATTAGAATTTTATCATGAATTTTTAGAATTTTTTTGAAAATTTTTGAAATTTAGTATTTCTAAGAAAAATGTGTCCACAGGCACTTATAGAGCACAATTAGAAGTACTAAATAAGCTTTAAAATTTATGAAATTTTTACAGATGGTCTATTAGTGTGTCTAGACCTTACCTGAACAATAAGAACTTAAACTGAAATTTCTATAGTAGTTTTCTAAAAATAAATTCATAAATAGCTCATAAAATAGTTTCTATCTTTAGTTTCATATTATGAGATTTATGGTTTATTTCTTCTACTATTTTTGCTAAACTAATTGAGTATTACTAAAATTTGATAATTTAATAATTTAATTATTTATCATAATAGCTAAAAATATTTTTTCTAAATTTGGGCAGTATAACAGCTTAGTAGTTCTATTGTAATTGTTTAAATTCGAGCAGTATAACAACTTAATAATTATACTATGGTTGTCTAAATTTGAGCAGCATAACTACTTAATAAGAGTATTTTAATTATCTAAAATTGAGCAAAGTAACATCTTAGTAAATGCATTTTAATTTTCTAAAAATGAGCAGAGTAACAGCTTAGCAAGTGCATTTTAATTTTCTAAAATTGAGCAGAGTAACAGCTTGGTATAATTTAATAATTTAAATTTGAGCAAAATAATAACTTAGCAAAATTTAAAGTTTAACATCAAATAATATAACAATAATATTAATAGTAAAACTAAAGCCTAAACGGGTTTAGGGGAAATCCCTTCCTACCAACATGCAAAGTAATTGAAATTTAGAACCAACCCCACTCCCCCCATTATCTCAAAGAGTTGGTGAAGTTGTTGGTACAGAGCTCCTAGGAAGAGGATTTTTACTAGTTATCGGAAAACTAGTAGAATTTTAGCATAAAAACAAAGTAAAAGAAAATTTTCTAAAGAGAGAAAATTTCTCTATGGAAGCTTACGGTGGTGAAAGGAGGAATGGGATGAAAAATTCAGTTCTAAGTGATGGCTATTTATAGGAAAAAAATGAACCTAGGTGTCCATTGATGAGATCATCCATGATGTCAAAAATACAATTTTTGATTTATGTTTAATTGAAAATTAGGGACACATATGTAAGTAGGTGGTGAATCACCTCTTGGTAGATCAGAAACGTGGGATAGCAGCTGTCCCAAAGAATCTCAGTATAAATTTTAACTGTTAATTAATTATCCGGTACCGATAAAATCGCCTAAACTTGAAAAAATTAACTTTTAATACCAAAATAATTAATTTACATATAAATCTGAAAAAATGTAATATTTTTCATCAAAAATAATTTCTAAAAATAAATTTTATTTTTTTTCGAATTATAAATATATATATTATATATTTTAAGCTTAGAAAATTCATATTAAATTCATTTTAATTCAATAAATGCTCAAATTTTTATGAAAATTCTAAAATTACATATTTTACTTAGAAATGTACTAAAAATATCATTTTCATCATTTTTGGATGTCAAACCAATACTGAGTTGGTTATTTGACAACTAGGGGTATTTTGGTCATGTTGTACAGGAATTTTAGAAAATTCCCAAAAAATTCCCAAAATTATATTTTAATACATATGACATGATTTTAAACTCAATTTGACATTTTAATATCAATTGAATCTTTTTCTCATGTTAGCCTTTAATTTTGACAAATAAGGACAAAATCGTCATTTTCGAATTTCTCCGGGCTTCAACTTGGAAAAATTATTGAAAATCATGATTAGATAGTTTTCAATATTCTGAGTTTAAATGTGGGGACCAGAATTTTTAGATTCCTTCCCGATTTTTCAGAATTAAATATAGAATAAATAAATAAATAAAACAATTAATGAAAGTGAAGGTGTTACATCGTTGGACGAAGACTCCGTTTCAAGCTTATCATGCCTAGGCTGTTATGGCACAGAAAGTTTTGGAGGGCCTCGCAAAGGATCCCTTGCCAATGAAGGTATCAAATATGGATGAGAAACTTGGCAGAACCACTCAAGGTAGCCATCCGCGTAGGTCCATGAAGCCTCACATGGCACAATTGCTCTTCTGTCCACCACATGCGCCTCCTAGTCATCAAATTGGTTGGTAAACGACGAGAATTCAATAAGCAAGGCGAGGGATCCCCTGGATATCCTTTCATTAGATGTGCGTGCATATGGGTATCGCAGTGGATGGAGCTTGAATAGAGCGAGATCGCTTGCAACGGGTAGACAACCCTGTGTGCGTTATATGGCACCCACACAATGTTGTCCATCTGCAATTGGTTTAGCACCTGCCTAGTCATTAGTGCAAGACTCGTGCCCCTTATGGCCTTCCACCGATAGAGGCGGGGTTACTGGTCTAAGTAATGGATGGTCGGTACTTTATCCACGGTGGTGGGGAGGTGCTCGTAGATCCATGCCTATAATAAGCAATTAATAAATTAAATTACATAAGAAAAATAAACCTTAAACAAATATAAATCCTAAAATACAAAATCATACCATCAAGAGGCTCACGCTTCCTTCAAATCGTAGATCGGAGGCTAGCAATGCTAAGTTGGTTGTAGAGGTACTCTAGCGCAACTGAACCCTAAGAATATCCTGCACATGCCTGGAGCTATGGAAGAGGTATAGATAGCAGACTTGGACATACGTGGAGCTCTTGTCGGCGAATATCATGTAGCCGACAAGATGTAGGAGATATGCTATTGTAGCAAACATCATCTCCCCATCTGCGACGTGTGTGCCATATGTGTCCCTCAGTCAAGATAACTCCATGCGAGCTCCTTTCACTGTTGCAACGTGTGTGTCAGTAAGCGTAGCACCTAGCTCGCTCATCAATAACCTAATAGCGTCATCGTAGCTGTAATAGCCGTGCTAGCACACCTTGCCTATAATAGGCAAGTGCAGGAGACATGACACATCATCTAGGGTGATGATCATCTCCCTTACAGGCAAGTGGAAGGAGCTGGTGGCCTTATGCCACCGCTCAACAAAGGCATATATGATGATGTCCTTGTTGGTAGCAACATATCATGCCTCTACAAGTGGGGCAAGTCCTGCGAGTGCGTGGGCATCGACAATACCTTACCCCTGTGGCTGATCAGCCTGATCTCAGGGCGGGGCTGTCCAAGCTAAAAATATCCTACAACATGGTCCTTATAGGACCTAAGCAGTGACAAGTCTACAGGATCTCCCCCAAATAGAGGTCCAATAATGAGATAAGCCAAATCAGCCTGAGGCTCCTTTACCTTTGCTCTTGTACCCCAGGCTCTAGATGATGCACCTCATCCTCATTCTACTGCTGTTATTTACGCTGCTCCCGTCATGCAAATGCAGTCGGTGGTGGATGTCTAGATGTGCCTAGCGCATCATCTGGCAGAGAGCCTTGTCTAGGACGAGGGGCACCAAATCTCGTGCGTGGCATAATGCACCTGAAACAGTAGTATCCAATTAATAGTTAATAAATAATTACTAAATAATTAAAAGACAAAAATATTCTAACACTAAAAAGAAACACACTATTAAAAGTATGCTAAAAAAGTATTAGTTAAAAGACAAAAAAATATTATTAAAAGAAAAAATTTCTAAGAGTAAAAATAAATACACTATTAAAAGTATTCTAAAAAAATGTTAGTTAAAAGAAAAATAATTAAAGGACAAAAAAGATAAATTATAAGAGTAAAAATAAATAGACAATGAATAAATTTCAAATTACATAAATAATTTAAAAGACAAAAATTATTTAAAATAAATAATTTAAATCAACTAATAATTAAAAGAATTAAAAAATAAAAAATGCATAACGAAATTGCGATTCCGTTATGTATCTTAAAAAATAGATAACGAAATTGTGATTCTGTTGTGTATTAATACACAATGGAATTGCGATTTCGTTGAATCGAAAAAGCCAAAAAAAAAATACCGACTCACCGGAGTACAACGGCGTTGCAAGGTGAGTTGATTGCAGCGATGATGGCGACAATGGGGGAGTGTGGTAGCAAGAATGTAGCAAGAATGTGGTAGGGGAGTAGTGGCAAACTTGTAGAGGAGAAGGGGAGAGGGAAGGAGGCGCCTGGGGTGAGAACAGAAAGGGGGAGGTGAAGAGGGAAGGGGGTGAAGGGTTTTAAAATGGTGTGGGTAAAAATGTCTTTTTATGCTTTTGTAAAAGTTGAGGTGATAATAGGGAAAAAAAAGGTAGTAATAACAAAGCTCGTGGGAGTTTCAAACAACATAAGTACCATTACACCAATTTCAAATAGATAACCTTGTCCCAAGAATCTTACTTCTAAACCACAACTAGGATCATACTTTGATGAGGTCCAAAATGCGATGAGATCAAAAGACTCTTCCCTAAAGATAATTGCATTGTAATGAATTCAAACAGACCAAAAATAGTAAACCATATAAGCATCCAAACCTTCCTCAATATCTTCTCCTTCACACTAACCTATGATATTGAGAAAAATAGGGAATGCTATTCATTGGCAAAATAACTTCAGAATCCAACCAAAAGGAAGAGGCCAATTTTTGAAGAATAAGAACAATGAAAAAATAAAACATAACACACGTAGCAAGCAATCTTAATCACTTAACACCTTTATTATAAATTGCACCTTGGTGGAAGTCTATCTAGTATCACTAGCTTGCCAACGCCTCGGTGAAACCCATTTTAACTTTCGATTAAATTTTTCAATTGAATGCATGTAGTTAAAGGATTTGGATACGCAACTTGAAGCCTTGGACGAGTCTTTATCCGCCATTGCAAGTAAAAGCACATACTAGTTCAATGCCTTCTAAGCCTATAAAACACTAGTTTCTCATGTAGCACAAAATTTTAGCACGCCATATCGTTGAGAAGCTATTGATGGATAAATAAACTTGTCAATATATACCAAAGGATACATTTTATTCGGTATCATGATCTAAAGATTCTCAAAGGACAAAGAATTAATCTTAAAGAAACGGGTGTTGTGACAAAAATTAAAACAAATATTTCAACTTTCACATCAGAAGAAGAACTGCTCAGCAAAGACATCAATAAAGGTTGTAAAATTAATAGGGACACTTCGTAAAATTCACACTAATTAGAAATGTAGAAAGAATATCATAAATGCGGTCTCTTTTTTGCCTAGTAAAAATATACAAGTGATGGTCCGATTTCGATCCAATTCCTTATAAAATTTCCATATTCCACTAACTACCCATGATGACCAAGTTTAAACTTTAAACTGTAACATGTAGCCAGACAAACATAAGTTCAGAAAAGAGACATTAATTATCATCAAGCCTAAAGAATTGAGACCAAGTCTAGACTGCGTTTCCATGTAGTTAATGTCTTTGAAACATTACTTGGTTGATTTTTGCAAGCTTGGCACTTTTTGTATCTATTTTGCATAGTCAAGTCTTTGAATATTGAGATAAGTAGTGCACATTTGGAGTGATTTTTGTTGACAATGACATTAACAAACCTACATGTAATTGTATTTTTCTCACTATCATAACCTTGTAATGTTTTTGGCCTAAAAATTAAATTTCTTTCTAGTGTGTTTTGAATAATATAACACATGTCGATTTATAATTAATTTTTGGAAAATTACAAAGAGAAAATTTAGCTTCTTAGTTTCTTTTTCAAGATTTAATTGCATTTTTTTAATATTTTATTGTTTTGGAAGCTAATTGCATGGTTAATTAAATTTAAAATAGAAGTTTTTCTTAAATTCCTAAAATTCTCACTCAAAGTCAAGACCTCAGCGCACTACTAGGTGCTGCGTTACTCCAAGACGCAACACTAAGCATTTCATCATAGCGCTAAGTGTCACAATGATAGACAACTTCTGTTTCAAAGTACCGAGTGGTTTTATAGGGCACCCCAAGCACTAGATTAACTGTAGATTCAATCGAGCAACACCAGGAGCTACCATTTCAATACTAGGTGTAACACTTGTTTTTCTGCTACTTCTTAATTAACTTAATTGACATCATTTATGAGTAAAAATATTAATTAATACACAAATTTAATTAATTAGTTTTTTTTTGCAAATTTTGTGTTAGTTTTAACTGTTAATTCAATTAAAATTTAGATTGCATTGTGAAATAGACAATAAAATATTCTACCAATTTCTATGAGCAGACAGTCAAATATTTCTAGGAGATTAATATGATTAGTGATTATTAATCATAATTAACGTTCTATGAAATTTTGAAGTGATTCTCATACTCTAGAATAAAATATTATTATTTTGTCTAATGTCAAATTAATACACGTTCCACGAAGAGCATTTTTGGAGCATAGATGCACCTAGTACCATTCACCACACTCATTAAATTATCATTTTACCCTTTATTTGTCTTATGTAGCCTAACAGGACAATAATACACATTAAACTTAGTTAACATGGAAATTTCACCAAAATGGTTAAGCATACTTCTTACAACTAGGTAAAAATGCTAAATGCTTACTTCGATTTGGTCAATTTTTGAATTAAGCCTTCCCATTGGCTCTTTTGATGCTAACTATCCAGTCCCAAACTTTTGGGGGGAAAAATAAATCAAATTTTATTCATTATCTCAAATTTTTAGTGAAGTTAAAAACCTAGAAACCCTAAACTCCCTTCATTTGAATCCTAACTCTCTCTTTAAGCATTAGAAGCTCTTTCCTTCCTCTTTTTTGCTCTTGGCCAAGCCCTTCTCAAACCCTTGGGAGGCATTTTTCTTCCCATTTCTAAGGGTGTTCAAATCCAAATCGATCCAAAAAAAAAAATAAAAAATCGATCCAAATAACCGAAAGCCAAAGTAAACTGAAATTTTTTGGGATTGCATTAGATTGTTTTATAGTGTAACCAATTGGTTTGATTTGGTTTTCGGTTGGTGGCTCTGGAACCGAACCGAAATATAAGTAGTGAACTGATCTCAATGTTATACGACTCAGCATTTTTTTATGTAAACGACTTTGCATTTTGTATTTTAATTGATACTTTTTTTTTATTCTAAAGATAGAATCCCTTTGCTCATTAACATTCAATCATTCCCCCCACTGGCACTCAGCACTCACTTATGAAAACCTAATTTGACATGCCCTCCTTAAGTGCCACTTTTCAGTTCTCTTGCTCCCTCCTTAAGCTACAAAAACCTCGACTCATCACCCCCTTTTGGCTTGCCATCGACTGCCACCCCCCACCCCACTTTCGTAGGTAACTTCTTCCTATCTTTCTCTACATCTCTAGTTTTCTGCACCTCTTTCCTACTCATATTTGGGTTGGTCTCTCTTTGATTCTTTGTTGATGACATTGTAGTCTCTTTCATCCCCTTTCAGATTTGTGAGTTTAGCCAACAAAGAAGAATAAGTTATCAAACCTTCTTTGACTTTAATTTCTTCGTTTCAGTGTTTTTCTTTTTGTATCAATCTTCTTTTATTTTTTCTTTTGCTTTTTTGACTTTCTTTATTTGTAATTGGTACTGAAGCTTGGGTGATTCCCAATTTTCCACTGATGCTTGTGCACTTTATAGGCTTGCTATCTTTAAGTTTTGGCAATGGACTTGATTTGGGGCTTGTTTGGATGAGCTTTCCTAAAAGAACTTATAGAAAAAGAGCTTATTTAGAAGTTCTATTATGAAAAGATCTATTTAAATAAGCTAATATTGTGTTTGGATAATATATTCTTAAGTGCTTATTCAAAATGATAATTATTTAAGAAGCTGAAAATTTTAGCTTCACCATAAACTCTATTGGGAGCTTTTACTTTTCCAACAGCTGGAAAAAAAATATACATCCAAACACCACTTTTTACATAGCAAAGTGCTTATTTTAAAAGATAAGCTCTCAAAAGATCTTTTAATATGCATCCAAATAGGCCCTTGAATCATTTAACAACGAGGAGTGTATATCTATATTTATGGCACTGATGTATTTGTTTATTTTTGAAGAGGGAGAGTTATTTGATTTGGGGTCATTGATTGAGGGCCTGTCATTGTGACCTTACTCATCTAAAATTCCATCTGATAAGAGTGTAAAGGTGAATACGGAATAATGCCTTCAATTCTCATGAACTTAAATTCAGTTTGTATTTCATGCTAAAATTATTGGTAAATGTTGTAGGGAGCTAGAAATAAGCAATCTGCCTATAAAGTTGCAGTAGAGTTTCATAGAGTTCGAGCATCTCTAGTTAAGGGACATATTGTAAGGACTAGTGGAATTTTTCTTTCTAACATTTACATTGGCGTTAAAAATACCCTATGCACCAACTACTAACTTCCCAATTTCTTACTTAAATACCTGAAAAAAGGAAAAAGGAGTTTTGAACAATTTACTCAAAGTCTACATAAATTCGTAATCCAATGCATGTTCTAGTATTCAAATGAATAACTAAATCCCAACTTTGTGTCCAATATTCAAAAAAAGAAGGTTTCAACAATTTACTCAAGCGTTGCAATATTTGTACCCAGGTGTAGCCAATTGGAATTTTTATTAGGGGTTGTTTTAGTATAATCTAATTTTAATATGTAATCATTTACATTTAGACATGTATAAATCTAATCTGATAGTTTGTATGTAAGCAAGAATTTTTCCTCGTTCAATTTTTTTTTCCCCTTTGGTTCACTTGATCTTTTTTTTTGACCTCCAGTTATTGGGATTTAACGTATTCATGCATGATATATTTAAACTTTTTTTATATATTGGAATTGGAATTCACCACTACATATTTAAACTTTTTAATATATTATAATAAAACAAACAATCACTCACTCTTCTTTTATAACTATGATTTTAAGAGCTACACTGACCTTGAATTTCAAAATATCTTTCAATACATTATTATCAACAATTACAGTGCAAATTTTATATTTAGTTATCAGGTACAGTGTCAAAAAAATTAGAAAACTGTATTAGGTCCTGTTTAGTAAATAGACAATAGTTGACAAAGATCAAAAGAAAAGGAAAATTGGAGAAGCAGAAGCAGAAGCACCCACGTCTAATAATCCTAATGCAGGAGATCCAGGTAATAGAAAACCTTCTAAGACTATATCTTGGGCTTGGGATCATTTTGTAAATGAAGATTCTGCTAAACCTAGAGCTAAATGTAAATGGTGTGGGGCATTTTTTTAATCGATCATGTTTTTTCTAAACTTGCAAGGAACTATTGTTGTTGAAATGATAATGAATCATGTTTTATTTCCTGCTGGTTGAATTGATTAAGCTTTGGTGTTGTACTACCATCCTTGAAGAGTTGAAGTTATTGTTACGCAATTGTTGGCAATTGTTACTGTTAATCTATTTTGCTGTTGGTGTTAGGCTGTTGGCAATTGTTAATCACTTATTCTGTTATATTGTGGTGTTTTATGTGGTTTTAGGCTTTATTTAGTTTTAAACATGTACTTTTATGCTTTTAAGATTTTTTTATGCTGCCCAAGTGTCCATGTTTCTATGATTTTAGATGACAGTAACTTAAGCATGTTCTGTTTTTTGGCTATTATGTTAAATGGTAGATTGGAAAGTTTTGGGCCTTTTGTCTATTTATGTTAATTAAATGGTAGATTGACAGATTTTCCCTATTATATTAAATGGCAGGTTCATAATGATATTTTGAAATAGAAGCTATTTTGTAATAGGTTCTCTTATAGTGTTTTACTATTTTTATATAAAAAAATCAAAATATAATTTGATTTAAAAAAAGAAAAGAAGTTGAGATTAAAAAACGAATTAACTGATCCAATCCAAACTGCATTTTTTGGATTGGATCGGATCAGATTTTTTTTAAAGAACAATCCAAACCGCATAGTATTTTAAGCTTTGGATCGGATGACTTTTTAGTTCAAACCTGATCCAAACCGATCCACGAACACCCCTACCCATTTCTTCCAACTAAGCTTCTTTCAAACCATACCTCCAAGCATCTTATCACTTCCTTGATTCAAGCTCCTCACTTCTTCTCCATCTCTTTGACAAAGGTAAACATTTTTTCTTCTTTTCTACCCTTCATGTTGTACAAATCACTCTACATGGTCTCTTCTCTATTTCTTTCTCCTACTCACTTGCTTGGATCAAATGGTAGGATTTTTTGAAGTTGTTGGTGGGTTTGGTCATTTCCCTTGAAGATCCCTGGAGAAAAAAGCTCAAGCTTCAATGTTTGGTAAGTGGAGCTTCATAACACAAGTCCTTTGAAGACTTCTGGACTTGTGTTGGTGTCTTTGTGTTGAAATCTTGCTTGGTGAACTCTTTCTCAAGAGTTTTTCCCTTTATATGGTGATTCTTGATGGAAAAATGTATTCTTGTTACAAAAGCTTTGATTTTTTTATGTTTTTACGATATGATCTACACGAGTTTTCTTAATGTATATCTTGTTGACCTATTGGTTGTGTAAATGTGCATTTTGTGATATATTTGGTTGAATACTTGAAATGGTATTGATTCTTGGTGGTTTAGGATAAAAAGCCTTAAACTTTCACTACAACAAATCGTGGAGAAAGCGATGGCCCAAAGTTGTCACTACTGGCTGAAAGCCACTTTTTTGCTTTTATCATCGACAAAGTGACGACTTTGTAGCTGTCACTAAAGACCTCGACATAAACTAGATTGTGTTGACCAAAAGAGGTTGACAATTAAAAGCAACAGCCAAATTGTCGTCTAAGCTGATGCAGAAAAGCGACTACAAGACAAAAAACACCAACATTTTCGATAGTGTTCTCTTTTTTCACCCAAACCACCACATTTCCCCCAAACCACCACATGCCACTGCCATAACCATCATTCCCCCAAACTACCATACCCAAACAACCAACCTAAACTACCTTCATTTGCCACATGTAAACAAGGCCTCCACCACCACCTACATAGCAAGCCACTCAAACATCAACAACCATCAAGTCACAATCCCAAGAAAGAGAGAACGATTACAGAAAGAAAAGAAAAGAAAGAGAGAATTGCTACAGAAAGAAAGGAAAAAGAGAGAAAAGAAAGAGAACGAATGGGAGAGGGAACCACCATAAATCACCATTGCAACCTTCCACTGCCATTGCTGCAAGCCACCCAACCATCAACAGCCAACAAGACAAAGAAAATAGAGAAAAAAAAAGAAGGAAGAAGGGGATGGGGAGAGTGAGGGGGAAAGGGAAAGTGTGATGACAAAATAAAAAGCGAAACAATTAATTGCCAGGCTGTCCCTCCATAGTGACGGCTAAAGCGTTGCTTACATTTAAATTTTAAAAAAAAGGAGGGCGAACGCAAGGGACCAAAATATTGGGTGAGAGAGAAAATCGTTTTGGTGCTTAAAAACGAGCAGTGACATGGTCATCACTTGGCTTTTAGATGATACTAGCGATGACCATGATCTCGCTTATAATTTAAAATATTTTTTTCTAATATTATTCAGTAGATATGGCCTAGCCATCGCTTACATTTAAAATATTCTTTTTTTCAAAAATTATTCTGTAGCAACAGCTAGGTCGTCACTTACAACTATTATTTTTTAAAAGAAAACGTTGGCTTAGCAATGACATATGTCAGCATAGAGATGAAGCTAAGTTGTCACTATGTGCGATGGTCGCCACTTATTTTGTGTTTTCTTGTAATGTTTGATGCCACCATAAGATTTAATGGATAAAAACAGAACCTTTGTAACACCCCTACATCAATTTTTTCAACAGTTTTCTAATATTTGATTATTTATTTTTGAAAAATCGAGAAGAAATTTCAAAATTTTGCCTCCCATTCTTGTGTTCAGAATGTTAAGAACTATCTAATCTTGATTTTTAATAATTTTTCTAAGACGGGATTGGGAGAAATTAAAAAATGACGATTTTGCCCTTATTTCTCAATGTTAAAAACTAACATGAGAAAAAGATTCAATTGACAATAAAATGTCAATTTGAGCTTGTAATAATGTCATATATATTAAAATAGAATTTTGGACATTTTTTGAAAATTTTCTAGAATTCTTGTGTAAAATGACCAAAAGTCCTTGGGTGTATGATAAACCAAACTAGTATTGGTTTGACATGTAGAAATGGTGAAAATAATAATATAAGTTCATTTTAGGTAAAATATTTAATTTTAAAATTTTTATGAAAATTTTGCTATTTATTGAATTAAAATGGATTTAATATGAATTTTCTAACCCAAAAATACAAAATAAATAAATAAAATTTGAAATTATTTAATAAAAATAAAAATTAATTATTAAAATTTATTTTTAATGGGAAACAATATACATTTTCAATTTTTCATTAAAACTCATTATTTTGATATTAAAAGCTAAATTATTCAAGTTTAGGTAATTTTATTATACCGGTTAATTTAACAGCAGAGAAAATAAACACAGATATATTGTGACAGCTCACTATGCCATACGTTCAGCCTATTCCTAAGTGACTGATCCATCTAATTTTTCTATATGCCCCTAAATTAAATAAAAAAATAAATTAAAAATGGAATTTTTGACATCATTTGGTTATGTCATTTTGGTTCTAAATTTTAGTTACTTTGTGTAACACCCTCACTTTTACTTAATTAATTGTTTTATTTATTTATTTATTCTATATTTAATTTTGAAAAATCAGGAAGGAATCTAAAAATTCTGATCCCCACGATTAAACTCAAAATAGCAAAAACTATCTAATCGTGATTTTCAATAATTTTTCCGAGTTGAAGCCTGGAGAAATTAGAAAATGACGATTTTGTCCTTATTTGTCAATATTAAGGGTTGACATGAGAAAAAGATTCAATTGATATTAAAATGTCAAATTGAGTTTAAAATCATGTCATAGGTATTAAAATATAATTTTGGGAATTTTCTGAAATTCCTGTATAAAATGACCAAAATACCCCTAGTTGTCAAATAACCAACTCAGTATTGGTTTGACATCCAAAAATGATGAAAATGATATTTTTAGCACATTTCTAGGTAAAATATGTAATTTTAGAATTTTCATAAAAATTTGAGCATTTATTGAATTAAAATGAATTTAATATGAATTTTCTAAGCTTAAAATATATAATATATATATTTATAATTCGAAAAAAATTAAAATTTATTTTTAGAAATTATTTTTGATGAAAAATATTACATTTGTTCAGATTTATATCTAAATTAATTATTTTGGTATTAAAAGTTCTTTTTTTTCAAGTTTAGGCGATTTTATTGGTACTGGCTAATTAATTAACAGTCAAAAATTTTACTGGAAGAGCTTTGGGACAGCTGGTATCCCACGTCCAGCTCTAGAAAATAGGTGATTCATCACCTAATTTGGAGATGTGTCCCTAAATTACATTTACAAATGAATTAAAATTTGAATTTTTGCATCATGGATGATCTCACATAGGGACACCTAGGTTCATTTTTTTCCCTATAAATAGCCATCACTTAGAACTGAAATCTTCATCCCATTCCTCTCTAAGCTGGACTGCCACTTCTCCATAGCCACCTTCCTCCATAATTTTTTTCTTCTTACACCAAAATTCTACTAGTTTTCATTAACTAGTAAAAATCCTCTTCGTAGGAGCTCTGCACCAACAACTTCACCAACTCTTTGAGGTAATGGGGGGAGTGGGGTTGGTTCTAATTTTCAATTACTTTGCATGTTGGTAGGAAAGGTTTTCCCCTAAACCTTTCGACGTTTAAGTTTATTAAGTTTTATAAATATTATAATGTTTAGTATTAAATTCAAGCTTTTACTAAGTTGTTATGCTGTTCAATTTTAGAGCATTAAAATACATTTATTAAGTAGTTATGCTGCTCAATTATAGATAGCTATAGTATAATTATTAAGTTGTTATACTGCTTGAATTCAAACAATTATAGTAGAATTACTAAGCAGTTATACTACCCAAATTTAGAAAAAATATTTTTAGCTATTATAATAGATAATTAAATTATTATATTATTAAATTTTAGTAATACTCAATTAGTTTAGCAAAAATAGTAGAAGAAATAAACCATAAATCTCATAATATGAAACTAAAGATAGAAATTATTTTATGAGCTATTTATGAATTTATTTTTAGAAAACTACTATAGAAATTTCAGTTTAAGTTCTTATCGTTCAAGTAAGGTCTAGACACACTAATAGACCATTTGTAAAAATTTCATAAATTTTAAAGCTTATTTAGTACTTCTAATTGTGCTTTATAAGTGCCTGTGGACATATTTTTCTTAGAAATACTAAATTTTAAAAATTTTCAAAAAAATTCTAAAAATTCATGATAAAGGTCTAATTATTTTTCTAAGTTTAAAAATTATTTTTCTGAAATTTTTTGACCATTCTATGATTTATTTCTTAATTATCAGTCTTTATTTTAATTTGTATATCTTTATTTTTATTGAATTATTGCTTATGTGCTTTAATTTGAATTATGAATTATGTGAATGATATGTATGGATCAAATCTCTGTAATATAAAACAGAGATATTAGTAGAAATTATATTGGTGCTCAAATACTTGAGACCAAAATGAACCTTTAGAAATTAATAGATTAGTGAGTAATGTAAAGCAAGGGACATGCAGTGGCATGACACCCTGTTAGAGAAGCTACAGTTTGGTACGCTGAGGAATGAAAGGCAAGGACCCATTTGGGGAGGTCTCGGGGGTAGTCATTGGGTGGTGAAAGTCCTAATAGCCAGGGTAGCACCCGTGAGCTAGGATATTCACCTGACCAAGCTCGATAACCTTGACAACTGCTCAGCATTCCAGGATTGGTTTGAGAGTATACCTCTATAAATGGACGTCCTGACTGATATTTGTTCCTCATTGATGATGAGGACTGTACCATGTGATGATGTTGATGAGGTATATGTACTCCCAGTCACTTCCCAGGTTCTGTTAAGAACTATTACTCACTAATGGGAAGTATGGATCCATACCAAGTCAAGGGTAGCGTAGTATAACTTAGAATAAACCTTAGGTTCCCTTCATTAATTGTATTTAAATTCCTACCATACATGTGAAAGTGATTTAGAACAAATCACCTCACTCCATTATTTTTGTTATGCATGTTGAATCGTGATTATTGAAGATGATAACAATGCTTGATGATGCTGAGGAAGAGCCAGAGGATACTTCTCCAGATTTGAAGACCTAATTTATAATATTTTCTTAAGGGATAGGGTAGATAAATACTGCTCTGTATAGGATTCTTTTTTTATGTATATATTGGGTTAGGTAGTATATGTCTTTTGATGTACTTTTGTTTTCTCTTTGACTATTATATATTACTCAAACCATGACGTACAGTTGGATATATATATATACATAAGCAGTTTTTATCATTTTACTTCTATTTCTAAATTTTGTTTTTCTATTGTTAAAAAAAAAAGAAAAAAAAATTTACTCATATTTTCATCAACTTAAAGTAATAATTAAATTAATATGAATTATATTTAAAATTAAAGGAGTGTTACACTTTGCATGTTGGTAAGAAAGGTTTTTTCCTGAACCTATCAATGCATAAATTTAACTATGATTTCCTTATAATGTTATAATGTTTGATGCTTGATTTTAATTTTTACCAAATTGTTATGCTCAAATTTAGATAGTTAAATTATAATTACTAAGTTGTTATTCTACTCAAATTTAGATAATTAAATTATAATTACTAAGTTGTTATTCTACTCAAATTTAGATAATTAAATTATAATTACTAAGTTGTTAATATTTTATTCTGCTTAAATTTAGATAATTAAATTATAAATATTAAGTTGTTATTTTGCTAAAATTTTAGTGATAAAATTATGATTATTAAGTTGTTCTACTAAAATGGTTAATTGTACTGGTGCTCAAATTAAATGAGACTAGGAAAAAATTTTGCTTGAAAAGTTAGAAATTGACAAGTTAGTGAGTAATGTAAAGCGAAGGACACGCAGTGGCATGACACCCTGCTAGAAAAACTATAGTTTGGTACACTGAGGAATGAAAGGCAGGGACCCATTGCGGAGGTCTTGGGTGTAGGCATCAAGCAGTGAAGGTCTTAGTGGCGAGGGTAGCGCCCGTTGTAACGCTTGACCACTTTCAGGATTAGTGACTGCCCCTACAAACCAACACAAGACTTTTTAGCATGCTTTGTCCTCACTCACACGTTTCCTAGGAAACTTCCTAGGAGGTCACCCATCCTAAAATTGCTCCAAGTCAAACACGCTTAACTATTAAGTTCTTAAGTGATAGGCTACCGAAAAGTAGATGCATCTTGTTGGTATAGGTAGTACTTATTAATTCCTTTAAGTTATCCTCAACTATATAGTCTCATACCTGCACAACCTCTAGATCCCTCTCATTCCAATGTGTATTCGATTCATTGATCATGTGTCCTTCCTGCTGGAAGCCTGCTAGGAGCTGCTCCTTGTTTATGCCTTATCTCTTTTGCATTAGCAATCACTCCTCACCCTCATTAGCGTTCGGGATGTTACAAAAGCCCACACAAATAGTGTGCATCCTTCTCTCTCAGTGAAAGCTAGACCTTTTATTGTACTATGGATCCTTTAACAAAGAGTACCCACTACATGCAGCACAAAATCTTGAGAAAGATCAAAGACCACAATTTCATACCAGAGGCTTGGAGAGATATTACTATTTACTAAAATCAACCTAGTAATTCGGGATAATACAAGCAAAATGACAAAAAATCAAAATAAAATAAAATACAGAGCTATCAGAGCAAAACACCAATAATTCATGAAAAAAATAAGCAAGAAATTAAAAACAAACACATTGAGTAATCCATGGAATCGTAAATGAAAATTTGATTACCAGTTAGAATTGATGCTTATGGCCACTAGAAGATAATAGATTACCAGCTAATGCTGATTAGCCACAAAAACTATAGCTTGTAAAAAGAATTACCGACGTAATCCTTATGGCTACTAAAAAATTGTCATTAAATGTTAAATTTGGTGTAGTGATTTTAATTCTTCCGAGCACACCAGATTGAAATGAGCACATAAATGAAAGCCAAAATTATATTTTATAGTTTGTTAAAGGTTTAAATATATTTAATTTGAGTTCTTGTAAAATGAATGAATTTTTATTTTTAGTCCCTGTAAATTTTCTTCTTTGGTTTTCATCCCTTCAAAATTTGAAATTATTATTTTTGGTTCTTATAAAATGAGCAAATTTTAGTTTGGGTCCCTATGAAAAAAGTTCTTTAATTTTTATCCCTCCAAAATCTAAAAATCATTGTTTTTGGTCCTTAATGTTTATTTTAAGGTAAATATATAGCATCCATTTTGGGATCGTATAACAACCGCAAGCCAAAGCAAAATCATTTAAATGAAAATGTCCTTTTTAAAAAACTAACAATTTTTTTGTATGAATACTTTTAAATTTAAGTAAAATTTAAAAAATAAAAAATATATAAGAGAAAAATATTATTATTTGTTAAGCTTAATTGTACTTTTTGCCCTATAGTTTCATGATTTCTCGAATTTTGTTCCCAATTTCTTTTTTGCCCATTTTACCCCCATATTTTCAAATGTTTATGAATTTTTCCCTTTCGTTAGTTGGACATCCATTTTGTTAGTTGACCATTGGCACAGAAACATTGATCACTAGCATGGCATTCTAATGATGACGTGGCAGCACATATAGCGCTGACATGGACTGATGACGTGGCATTGGCATGATGACGTTTGATTAGGGGGTAAAATGTACAATATTTGTAAAGTATGGGGGGAAAATGTGAAAAAAATAATAAATGGTAAAAATAATAAAAATATTGGTATTTTTTTGTCTTTAAACCTTCCTAAACCATTGTAATCTACAAATACTACATTCTCATAGACCAAACTATGTCATTGTCAATCGCAAACCACCATTTGACCCCCTTTAACCCAACCCTACCACCCAAAACCAAAACCTTGCTAAAATTTCTATAAGTGATGAAATAATTCTTGTAGCTTCTTTAGCAACTTCTTTGTTGTATTACAAGCTCTCCATCTATTATAACTTTTGACTACAAAAGACAATTCCTTTCTTTTAATCTTTTATTATTATTTATAAACTAGGTCTAAAAGTCTTTTTCTATTTAAACTTCTTATTTTTCTTCCAACGATTAACAAATCTAGCAAAATAGAATTCCTTGAAGCCCAAGAAGTTCTAATGTCTTGTTAATGATCAATCGCAAATTTGTAGGGAATAAAATAAATTAGTTTGAAGAAAATATTCTATTTTTATTCTTTTTAAAGAAGAAAGAATGAAAATTACATTTCAAGTTCATTTCTTTGATGATGAACTTGTATAATGGTATTGAAAATTTTAGTAAGAAACCTTATGAAATTATATAGTACCATTTCATGGCTTTAGGTGGTAGGGTTGGGTTAAAGGGGGTCAAATGGTGGTTTGCAATTGACAATGACATGGTTTGGTTTGTGAGAAGGTAGTGTTTGTAGGTTAGAATGTCTAAGGAGGTTCAAAGACAACAAATATCAATATTTTTACCATTTATTATTTTTCTTGTATTTCGTCCCCATACTTTCAAAATATTGCACATTTTGTCCTATAATCACACGTCATCATGCCAATGCTACATCATTACCACGTCATTAATCCATGTCATTGTCACGTGTGTTGCCATGTCATCATTGTAGTGTCATGTTAGCAATCAATGTTGTCATGTCAGCGAGCAACTAATAAAATGGATGTCCAACTAATGGAACGGCAAAATTCGTGAAAATTTGAAAATATGGGGGCAAAATGTGCAAAAAAAATTTGGGAGTAAAATTCACAAAATCATGAAACTATAAGATAAAAAGTGTAATTAAGCCTTATTATTATTATTTATTACATAATGATGAGAGCGTGCATTTAAGAGGAAAATATAGTATTATGAGCTATGTATTTATTATTAACAATAAAAATTATAATTTATTATTTACTAATAAATTGAAGAAATGTGACTTTTAAAAAATGTAAAAATAGATTATTGGAATCAAGACAATCATCTTTGTTTAATATGGTTTAAAATTCAAAATTTATTAAAATCAAGTTCAAATTGGGATTGACAAAATTGAAACAATTGTGTTATAGAAACATAAAAGGCTTAAATAACTTTTTCGTCCTTATAAAAGAAGGGGGTTTTGCTCTTAGCTCTTTATGTTTTTTCTTTCATTTTCGTCCCTATTATATTTTTTTGTTTCATTTTGGTCTCTGTCATCAAATTTGACCATCAAATCTAACAAAGGGACCAAAATGAAAACAACTGAAATTAAGAGGACCAAAAAGAAAACAATCTTATATTATAGGGACTAAATAGTTATTTAAACCAAATTTATAAAAATTAAACCTTCAAACATTGCTAATGCATTGATGGGGAATAGAAAAATTAAACCTACAACGAATGCATTAGTGACTAGCAAAAAAATTATAAATTATGATGACACCCCTTAATTGTTTCAAAAACATTATGTTGACACCCCTTATACATTACACTGACACCCTTTATATATTACACTAAGACACTGTGTTACCTAAGAAACACATTACATCGTGTGTTCCTATAAGGGGTGTTGCTGTAAATGTTAAAAAAGAAGGGTGTTCATGTGCAACATCAAGAAACTTGAGGGGTGCAGGCTGCTATTATAAATTGCTCATAATAATAACATCATGCATCCTTCTTCTGCTTTCTTTGTTATTTCACACTCGTCTGCTAACATTTGCTTTGATACCTCTTGTTTTATGTTTCGCTTTTGCTGCTCCCCCTTTGTTATATTTGCTTTATAACGTGAAGGTGATTGCATCATTGCATGACTTCTACGAAGTTATATGTTTAAGATTTAATCTTAATAATTTTTTTTTGCAGATCTCTAATGCATTCATTGTAGGTTTAATTTTTCTACTCCCCATCAATGCATTTGTAGTGTTTGAAGGTTTAATTTTTATAAATTTGGTTTAAATAACTATTTAGCCCTATAATATAAGCTTGTTTTCGTTTGGTCATCTTAATTTCGGTTGTTTTCATTTTGGTCCTTTCAATTTTTCGTCCCTATAATTTTCTGCATTTTCTCTTTTGATCCTTCTATTAGATTTGACAGTCAGACCTGATGCAGGGACCAAAATGAAAACAAAATAATAATAATAGGGACAAAAATTAAAAAAATAAAATAAAGGACTAAAGGCAAAATTCTTATTTTATAGAAAAGAAAAAGTTATTTAAGTCAACATAAAATATAGAATTTAATTAGAATGCAATATGAATATAAAGGCTTTTTACATTGTCATCCAATAATAGATTTTCATGTATGAAAAGATTATTAACTTTTGTAATAATTACAATAAAACTCATACATGAGGTGTTTTTTAATTAGTTGATGGTGTAAATTTTTATACTAACAATATGAAAATTAAACTAAAATAACATAAAGTATAAAATAAAAAACATGAGTTATGATGTGTAAAAATTTAAAAAATCAAATTTAAACTAGAATTACTTAAATTCAATATTATCTCAATTTAAAATTGAATTTATTCATTTTAATACTATATTAACAAAAATAACCAAAAATAAAAATAAAAAATAAAAAATAAAATGCTAATATAAAAAGGTCATATAACTTAATGAGTAAGACACCAATCTCCTAAAAATCTTCTAATTTGTGAGTACAAAAAGTTGATAACAAGTAAATCCCATTTTAACTTCTGATTATGTTTTTCAATTGAATGCATGTAGTTAAAAGATTCGAATACGCAGTTTGAAGCCTTGGCCGAGTCTTTATCAACCATTGCACGTAAAAGACTAGTTCAATGCCTGAGGCTATAAAATGCTAGTTTCTTATGCAGCACCAAATTTGAACATGCCATATCGTTGAGAAGCTATCATCAAGTCTGAAGAATTGAGACCAGGTCTAGACTGCTCTTTGATGTAGCTAATGGCTTCCCATTTAAAAAATAATATTACAAGAACAACTACGTAAGGTACAAGGTCAATTAGACGAGGTAATATTGAAAAATTTGCTTGACTTTGATGCGGAGCATGATAACGCCTGGCCACTTTTAGGATGAGTGACTGTCCCCACAAACCAACACGAGACTTTTCAGAGTGCTTTGTCCTCACTCACACGCTTCCTGAAATACTTCCCAGTAGGTCACCCATCCCTAAATTGCTTCAAGTCAAGCACACTTAATTGTGGAGTTTTTAAGTGATAGGCTACCGAAAAGTAGATACATCTTATTGGTATAAGTAGCACTTATTAATTCCTTTAAGCTATTCTCAACTGTACAGTCCCATACCTGCACAGTCTCTAGATCCCTCTCATTCTGGTGTGTATTCGATTCATTCATGTATCCCTCCCGCTGGAAGCCTGCTAGGAGCCGCTCCTTGTCCGTGCCTCATCTCTTTTGCACCGACGATCACTCCCTGCCCTCGTCAACACCCGGGATGTTACAGAGCATCTTCTTAATTAGTCTACTCTTTGATCAAGCGCATATGTAGTTGCTAAAAAATGGGTCATCATCAAATAAAAAATTAATTACAATAAAGAAAAATAGCAAACTAGTTCAATGGTTCATCCTTATAAATACCAAAGCTTAAAGGCAACAATATTCAATTCTCAAAAACAATTACAATTACTTACCCAAAATCATAAAAGACTAGCAGTGAGAAAGCAAGATGAAAGTTGTCTATTTTCTTGTGGCCATCTTGGCTTTGACATCTTCTGTGGCTTCTGCCTATGACCTCAGCCCTCTACAAGATTTTTGTGTGGCATTAAATAACACCAAGGATGCTGGTATGTACAATCATTCCTCAAGAGTCTTGCTATAGAAATTCTTACTTTATTTTTGTTTCACATTTTAATTAAAAACATTTTCTTGTTAATTTGTAGTATTTGTAAATGGAAAATTCTGTAAAGACCCCAAGCTTGTGAAAGCAAATGATTTCTTCAGACACGTGGAACCTGGGAATACCTCTATCCCACTTGGTGCACAAGTGACTCAGGTATTTGTTGATCAGCTACCGGGATTAAACATACTAGGTATCTCTTTGGCTCATATAGATTTTGCACCTAAGGATTTAAACCTCCCTATACTCACCCTCGAGGCACAAAAATCCTTATAGTCCTTGAGGGAACTCTCTACGTTGGATTTGTCACTTCCAATCAAGACAAAAATTGTCTCTTCACCAAAGTGCTAAACAAGGGTGATGTATTTGTGTTCCTATTGGTCTCATTCATTTCCTACTAAATGTGGGGTATGGCAATGCTGTTGCCCTCGCTGGTCTCAGCAGTCAAAATCCAGGAACTATCACTTTTGCAAATGCTTTGTTTAAAGCTAATCCACCTATTCCACCTATTTCTCCTGAAGTTCTTACCAAAGCCTTCCAAGTGGATAAAAGCACAATTGATTACCTTGAAAAGCAATTCTGGTATGATAACAACGAGTTGGAGGACATGAATCATCATTCCATTCTGTTTGTAATACATTTATTTCGACCACTTATGCAATTGGCCGTCTACGAATAATTTCTATTGTAATAAATAAAAATGCATGTGGGTTATATCTATATATTGTTGCTATTTTATTTGGAGTTCAATTTTGTTTAATACATTATTCTTGTAGATTTTAGAATAAAAATTACTTTTGGTAAAAGAAAAAAAAAGGAGATATTAAATTAAATGCAGGGTTGGACTTGACATTTTATGGGTCCGGGGCAGAACAATATATAAGGCCTCCTTATATACAAGTATTCAAAAATATAAATATATATTGCACAAAAAAGGGTAATGTAATTTTATTAAAAATGATATATTTTTCTTACATTAAGCAAATAACATAGTTTTAACAAATCTCAAAAAAAATGTATCATATTTTTTATTCAATTTACTCTCCTCAAAAGAAATTTCATACACACATTTATATATAAGGTCACCTTCTAAAAGAACAAAACATATATACACAATATATGTATATATATAATTTTTCAATAATGATTTTATACAATTTCATTTCTTATAACTCTCCCATTTTCTTGTTCTTTCTATTTCTATCTTCCTCTCTCATAACATCTCCTATTACATCTCACATTTTGTCTCTCTCCTTTTTCCATCTCTCTTACAACTCAAGATGGATACACCTCCCAAAAAATGTACAACTGTCATTTCCAATAATTTTTAAGGTCTCTATTTTTTCCTAAATGTTTCTTAATAAAAAAATTAAAGGAACATTATTTCATTGTTTGAAGCAAAGAATGTATTATTCTTATTATTCTAAGGTTAAAAAAATAAATTTTGCTTTAACAAAATTTAAGGATCAATTATGTTTTAAAAACTTAAACATGATATCCAAATAGAATAAAGATTTCCTATCATTAGAATTATTACCATGAATTTTAAAAACTAGATCTCTTTCTTCCCACTACAATGTTATAGGCTTGAATCTTTTATAATATATATAACTTTGGTTTTGTGATGTGGTCAATTATTATGAATTTTTTAGTTGTTGGTTATATTTACTATATTAATTTTAAAATTATAATTTAATTTAATTTTTATATTTGGCTCCCTCAAAGAAAATGTTCTGGCTTCGTCCTTATAGTCTATCATTGAAAAAATATAATCATTTCAAATTAAAACTTACATATATTTTTACTCTTTATTAATATACTAACTTTTAGTTTGAATTCCCTTATAATTTGAGTTTTGGTTTGTGTTTTTTATTTTGTTAAAAATGAAAACACTTTAAGTTTATTAACATAGGTTCATTACATGATGATATGTCACAATTAGCTAAAAATTCATTTAAAATAAATTTATTAATATAACCTACTAGGAAAAAAAAACTAACAACTAAGAGAATGATACTTTCGAATTATATGTCACATTTTAATTTGAGTAAAGAAAGAAATGAAACTAGATAATAATTTTAATCTATTTGTGAAAACAATATAATATAATATAAAAAAATTACTACATAACTATATACACTTTGAAAATTTTGAGGCCCCTTCTAACCATGGGCCCTAGGCTGTCGCTCCTTCAGACTAAGCCTAAGCTAGCCCTGATTAAATGAGTATACGACATACTCTAACTCATTTAGAAATATGAGCTAGACCTCATCATATCTATGTGGGAGTCGGGCTCTGCTATTCCCACCTTATTTTTTGCTATTTTCACCCCAACTCTTGTTTTTATTTTATTTATTTTGAAAATACCCCCTGATAGAAATGTATTTTTGTTATGATTTTTCACAACGAAAATGTGTTTTCGTTATGATAGAGGGGTGATGCGCCCATTTATACACAACGAAAATGCATTTTCGTTATGTATTTAGGGTTGATACATAACGAAAATGCATTTCCATTATGCATGTTTTAAAAATACAATTCAGAAATGCATTATTGTTATGAATTAATTCCAAATACATAACAAAAATATGAAATTCATTTATTTTTTTTGAGAGATAGCTTTTAATGGTTCATAAATGCGTGAACAGGGCTTGCTTTTGAATTGTGTGATTTGGACCATTGATTTATCATGTGCAATCTTGATCATTTCTTTTTTGATGCATAGGACATCACTTTGAATAATTTTCTGACTTGTGAACAGGACACACACTTGAATAAGAGACCCTTGATTTAGTCCAGTGCAATCTCGACTGTTTCTTTTTATGACGCATAGGAAATCACTTTAAATGATTTTCTGAAATGTGAACAAGACACACATTTGAATTGTTGCGATTTGGACCCTTGATTTAGTTGGTGTAATCTTGATCGTTTCTTTTTCTAATGCAACAGACAAAGACATTAATGATTCTCTAACGCGTGAATAGTATCTGCACTAGTATAAAAGAGATGTGTGCTCTAAAGCACTTACCATTTCCTTTCTTGATATCCATCTTCATTCCATATTGTTTCTTTTCCTTTGAAGATGGACGTATTCCTTATTGTGTTGTATTAGGATGGTCGACAACAACATTTGAACGGGTCTTGTTTCAATATTCTCATGGTCTTGCTTTTCTCAGGGTCACTAAGGACACAATGATTGCTACTTTAAAGAAAAAAATTCATGATGCAATCGAAAGTAGCAGAAAAATACTCGATATTCATTACCGTCAACCTATATCTTTAGGGAATGATGGTGTTCATTACAGGTCTATGAAGATTAAACATGATAAGGATGTGGCAAGGATGTTGTCCATCTTTGGCGAATTTCCTAGACTAGCGTCGATTGAGTTATATGCTACGTTTGGCAAATCTCCCAAAAAGATCCTGGCTCTTCTGCATCGACCACAAACCACCGAAGAGATCATCATGTGCTTGCATGAACCTGAGGCGTCAACTAGTTCCAACGACCAAGCAACTATTAGTTTGACTAAACCATGACAATACACCTTGTTTATTGTTATTTATGTTTGTATCGAATCTATATAGAAGTGATTTTGATTTATTGAATAATATTGTTTATGTTTCATTTTTGTTTTTATTTGTATCACATGCTATAATTGTAACAATGTAATAGTGATACCAACAACGCAATAAGTGTAATATATATAAAATCCAAAACATCTATAAAATCCAAAAATATATGCAATAAGGTCCGTACATAATGTATAAAATACAAAAAAAAAGATCTAACAGTGAAAAACAAAAAATAAAAAGTCAAGCATCAAAGGTGGTCGTCTTCCTTTGCTTCCTCCTCTAATAGGTGCACTCGGAGGCCATACTTGGCTGAGCAATGGCCAATGCCTCTTGAATCATCCTATCACTATCCATGCCCTCATGCACTACCCTCAGCTGTAGCATGAGCTCTATAAGGCCAGCAACTCTGTCCCATTCTGCCTACAAAAAAAAAAATGGAAACTTTATTAAAAAATGTGTCATTGGCATCGTAAAAACACATTGTAAAGAAATAGATACTTACCTCGCATGAATGGGTGTCATTGGACGAAGACTCCATCACAAGCTTATCATACCCAGGCTGTTGCGGGCACAAGAATTCTTGGAGGGCCTCGAAGGATCTCCTGCCAATGGAGGTATCAAATATAGATGAGAAACTTGGTGGAACCACTCAAGGTAGCCATTCGCGTAGGTCCATGAAGCCTCATGAGGCACAATTGCTCTTCGGTCCACCACGTGCGCCTCCCAGTCATCAAACTAGTTGGTAAATGATGAGAATTCAATAAGCGAGGCGAGGGATCCCCTAGATATCCTTTCATTAGATGTGCGCGCATGTGGGTACCGCAGTGGACGAAGCTTGAATAAAGCGAGATCGCTTGCAATGGGCAGACAACCCTGTGTGTGTTATATGGCACCCACACAATGTCGTCCATCTGCAATTGGTTCAGCGCCTGCCTGGTCATTAATGCAAGACTCATGCCCCTTATGGCCTTCGACCGATAGAGGCGGGGTTGCAGCTCTAAGTAATGGATGGTCGGTACTCTATCCACGGCAGTGGGGAGGTGCTCGTAGATCCATGCCTATAATCAGCAATTAATAAATTAAATTACATAAGAAAAATAAACCTTAAACAAATATAAATCCTAAAATACAAAATCATACCATTAGGAGGCTCACGTTTCCTCCAAATCGTAGATTGGAGGCTGGTAATGCTAAGCTAGTCGTAGAGGTACTCTAGTGCAACTGAGCCCTAAGAATATCCTGCACATGCCTGGAGCTATGGAAGAGGTCCAGATAGCAGACTTGGACATACGTAGAGCTCTTGTCGGCCAATATCATGTAGCCGACAAGATGTAGGAGATATGCTCTTGCAGCGAACATCATCTCCCCATCTGCGACATGTGTACCGTATGTGTCCCTCAGCCAAGATAACTCCATGCGAGCTCTTTTTGCTTCGCAATGTGTGTGTCAATAAGCGTAGCACCTAGCTTGCTCATCAATAACCCAATGGCGTCATCGTGGCTGTAATAACCGTGCTAGCACACCTTGCCTATAATAGGCAAGTGCAG
The DNA here is from genome assembly GCA_004329165.1 of Spatholobus suberectus. Taxonomy (NCBI): domain Eukaryota; kingdom Viridiplantae; phylum Streptophyta; class Magnoliopsida; order Fabales; family Fabaceae; genus Spatholobus; species Spatholobus suberectus. The sequence goes on from CM014732.1 coordinate 37,921,128, forward strand.
GAGACATGACACATCATCTAGGGTGATGATCATCTCCCTTACAGGCAAGTGGAAGGAGATGGTGTCCTTATGCCACTGCTCAACAAAGGCACATATGATGATGCCCTTGTTGGTAGCAACATATCATGCCTCTACAAGTGGGGTAAGTCCTGCGGGTGCGTGGGCATCAACAATACCTTACCCCCGTGGATGATCAGCTTGATCTCGAGGCGGGACTGTCCAAGCCAAAAATATCCTATAATATGGTCCTTATAGGACGTAAACAGTGACAAGTCTACAGGATCTCGCCCAAATAGAGGTCCAATAATGAGATAAGCCAAATCAGCCTGAGGCTCCTTTACCTCTGCTCTTGTACCCCAGGTTCTGGATGATGTACCTCCTCCTCATGCCATTGCTGTTATCTACGCTGCTCTTGTCTTGCAGATGCAGTCAGTGGTGGATGTTTAGATGTGCTTAGCGCATCATCTGGCAGAGAACCTTGTTTAGGACGAGGGGCACCAAATCTCGTGCGTGGCATAATGCACTTGAAACAGTAGTATCCAATTAATAGTTAATAAATAATTAAAAGACAAAAAATATTACTAAAAGACAATAATATTCTAACACTAAAAATACATACACTATTAAAAGTATGCTAAAAAAGTATTGGTTAAAAGACAAAAAAATAATTAAAGGACAAAAAAATATTATTAAAAGAAAAAATTTCTAAGAGTAAAAATAAATACACTATTAAAAGTATTCTAAAAAAATATTAGTTAAAAGAAAAAAAATTAAAGGACAAAAAAGATAAATTATAAGAGTAAAAATAAATAGACAATGAATAAATTTCAAATTACATAAATAATTTAAAAGACAAAAATTATTTAAAATAAATAATTTAAATCAACTAATAATTAAAAAAATAAAAAATAAAAAATGCATAACGAAATTGCGATTCCATTATGTATCTTAAAAAATATATAACGGAATTGTGATTCTATTGTGTATTAATACACAATGGAATCGCAATTTTGTTGAATCGAAAAAGCCAAAAAAAAAATACCGACTCACCGGAGTACAACGACGTTGCAAGGTGAGCTGATTCCAGTGACAATGACGACAATGGGAGTGTGGTAGCAAGAATGTAGCGAGAATGTGGTGGGGGAGTAATGGCAAACTTGTAGAGGAGAAGGGGAGAGGGAAGGAGGCGCCTGGGGTGAGAACAGAAAGGGGGAGGTGAAGAGGGAAGGGGGTGAAGGGTTTTAAAATGGTGTGGGTAAAAATGTCTTTTTATGCTTTTTTGTAAAAGTTGAGGGTGATAATAGGGAAAAAAAGGTAGTAATAACAAAGCTCGTGAGAGTTTCAAACAACATAAGTACCATTACACCAATTTCAAATAGATAACCTTGTCCCAAGAATCTTACTTCTAAACCACAACTAGGATCATACTTTGACGAGGTCCAAAATGTGATGAGATCAAAAGACTCTTTCCTAAAGATAATTGCATTGTAATGAATTCAAATAGACCAATATAAGCATCCAAACCTTCCTCAATATCTTCTCCTTCACACTAACCTATGATATTGAGAAAAATAAGGAATGCTATTCATTGGTAAAATAACTTCGAAATCCAGCCATAAGCAAGAGACCAATTTTTGAAGAATAAGAACAATGAAAAAATGAAACATAACACACGTAGCAAACAATCTTAATCACTTAACACCTTTATTATAAATTGCACCTTGGTGGAAGTCTATCTAATATCACTAGCTTGCCAACACCTCGGTGAAACCCATTTTAACTTCGATTAAATTTTTCAATTGAATGCATGTAGTTAAAGGATTTGGATACGCAGCTTGAAGCCTTGGACGAGTCTTTATCCTCCACCATTGCAAGTAAAAGCACATACTAGTTCAATGCCTTCTAAGCCTATAAAACAGTAGTTTCTCATGCAGCACAAAATTTTAGCATGCCATATCGTTGAGAAGCTATTGATGGATAAATAAACTTGTCGATATATACCAAAGGATACATTTTATTCGGTATGATGATCTAAAAATTCTCAAAAGGACAAAGAATTAATCTTAAAGAAACGGGTGTCGTGACAAAAATTAAAACAAATCTTTCAACTTTCACATCAGAAGAAGAACTGCTCAACAAAGACATCAATAAAGGTTGTAAAATTAATAGGGACACTTCGTAAAATTCACACTAATTAGAAATGTAGAAAGAATATCATAAATGCGATCACTTTTTTGCCTTGTAAAAATATACAAGTGATGGTCCGATTTCGACTCAATTCCTTATAAAATTTCCATATTCCACTAATTACTCATGATGACCAAGTTTAAACTTTAAACCGTAACATGCAGCCAGACAAACATAAGTTCAGAAAAGAGAACATTAATTATCATCAAGCCTAAAGAATTGAGACCAAGTCTAGACTGCTCTTCCATGTAGTTAATGGCTTCCCATTTTTAAAATAATAGTACAAGAACAACTATGTAAGGTACCAGGTCAATTAGACGAGGTAATATTGAAAATTTTGCTTGACTTTGATGTAGAACATCTTCTTAATTAGTCTAATCTTTGATCAAGCACGTATGTAGTTGCTAAAGAATGGGTCATCACCAAATAAAGAATTAATTATGGTAAAGATCAATAGCAAACTAGTTCAATGGTTCATCCTTATAAATACCAAAGCTTAAAGGCAACAAAATTCAATTCTCAGAAGCAATTACTTACCCAAAATCATAAAAGATTAGCTGTGAGAAGCAAGATGAAAGTTGTCTATTTCCTTGTGGCCACTTTGGCTTTGACATCTTCTGTTGCCTTTGCCTATGACCTAAGCCCTCTACAAGATTTTTGTGTGGCATTAAATGACACCAAGGATGCTGGTATGTACAAATATTTGTCAAGAGTCTTGCTATAGAAATTCTTAGTTTACATCATCCTGAGAATGATTATAATTGATCTTTTTAATTAAAAACTTTATCTTGTTATTTTGTAGTATTTGTGAATGGAAAATTCTGTAAAGACCCCAAGCTTGTGAAAGCAAAAGATGTTTTTAGACATGTGGAACCTGGGAATACCTCCAACCCACTTGGTGCACAAGTGACTCAAGTTTTTGTTGATTAGCTACTGGGATTAAGCACACTTGGTATATCTTTGGCTCGTATAGATTTAGCACCTAAGGATTTAAACCCTCCCACACTCACCTTTGAGGCACAGAAATTCTTATAGTCCTTGAGGGAACTCTCTATGTTGGATTTGTCACTTCCAATCAAGATAAAAATCGTCTCTTCACCAAATTGCTAAACAAGGGTGACGTGTTTGTGTTTCCAATTGGTCTCATTCATTTCCAACTAAATATGGGGTATGGCAATGTTGTTGCCATCGCTAGCCTCAGTAATCAAAATCCAGGAACTATCACTATTGCAAATGCTTTGTTTAAAGCTAATGCACCTATTTCTCCTGAAGTTCTTACCAAAGCCTTCCAAGTGGATAAGAGCATAATTGATTACCTTGAAAAGCAATTCTGGTATGACAACAACCATTTTGAGGACGCAAATCATCATCTTATTGTGTTTGTAATTGATTTATTCTTATCACTTCATGCAATTGACCGTCTACACATAATTTCTATTGTAATAAATAAAAATGCATGTGGGTTATATTTATATTTGTTGCTATTTTATTTGGGGTTCAATTTTGTTTAATACATTATTCTTGCAGATTTTAATATAAGAAATCACATTCTATTTTTGGTAAAAAAAAGAGATAAGATATTAAATTAAATGAGTATACGGCATACTCTAACTCATTTAGAATTTTGACTAGACCTCATCATATCTATTAAGAGTTCAAAGAAAATAAGTATCGTTACATCAATTTCAAAAGGATAACCTTGTCCCAATAATCTCACTTCAGAACTAGAATTGAGGTCCAAAATGGGATGAGATCAAAAATAGTAAACCATATAATTAGAAAATGCTAAAATATTCATGCCTGTAACCAGATTAGCTAAATTAATAGAGTCAATATTATAAACAATAAAATACAAAGTTTGGTACTTGTTCTTTGTGTTTTCTTCTTGATCGAGTGTCAATTGATTAATCAACTATTAACTGATATGAACTAGTTAACTGTAAACACAATGATTCCCCTTAATTTTGTGAGACGATTGCTTGACGAAGGAACATTATTCCTCAATTTAGGTTCCTAGGTTTCTCCAAAACAAACTCCTAAATTTTGCAACGAGGTTAGAAGTTTGGGATAATATGGACAAACAAAGTCTTGAATGCTTAAATCGATTGAAATTAAATGAAGTGTTGTAAGGAAAGCTTTAAAAGTTGTAATCCGATTGACTAAGTAAAAGACCATCAACTGTTTCAGGTAGCCATAACTCCTACATTGTAGGGATTTTAAAATTGTTTGAGTTGTGTTGTGTTGCCTATTTCTTTGCACAACAACTGCTTAAATTCGAAATATCTTGATGAAAGAGTCATTATCCTTACCAACCACTTTTCCTATATTTTAGGAAAGTGCATTTAACCGTGTTATGCTAATGCTATCCTTTTACTTATGCCTCAAATGCTCACGCGATTTAGGCTTCTCTAAACCCTTAAATAATCGATCCAAACCTAATAGGTCCTAACTTAGTCCAACTAATTCTGGTTTAGCTATCATGATTAGCTACCTTAGGTTATATTAGCATAACTTGATGATAGTCTTCAGACTTTAAGTCATTTTGCATAGCCATCCTTAAGGACTTAATAGAAATTTCTAAAGGCAACATGACATCTTGACAAAGGTTGGCCGATAATGTGTTAGGCCATTTGTGTTACTGTTAGGGTCATTATGAATTTGGTCGAATGGAGTTATCGAAGAGCAATGTACGAAGGTAAGTTGTCATTAAACTTTTGTGTTTTTTCAACAAGATTCAAATTTTGTCGAAATACCCTATTCGATAAGATTATAATTAGTACACAAGAAAGCTTCTCGAAAGTGTTCAACTCGAGAATCTTCAAGGAATTCGAGGAAAAAGTCCTGGTTATTCGAGAAGAAGTTCGAATCATGTTCAAGGAAACATTCAAGTAGTGTTCAACAAAAGATTTTGGACAAATCAGTATGATGTGTAAAGGAGATCATAGTAATGTTGGAAGCGGTTATAACTAGAAGATAGTTCTGTACAGGTGTCAGTATATTATTTAGAAGTTATTTGTATGTTGTATATGTGTCTTGTTGTAATAGTTTTACCATTAGATGGAATGTCTATAAATAAACAACTGTGTAGCCATTTTTCTTTGGTTCTGACATTTACACAAATCTTGTAAACCACACATGTTGCACTTATGGCTACTAGTCCCAAGGAGAACGTGTATGCTCTAACCTATTTTTTATTTTAGTGCATTACATTTGTTACAATTCTTGTATATAACTCTTTCTCCTTTCGATAACCCTTTCTTCTTTCAATTACTCCTTCACAATTTAATTTAATGTTTATACTCTTGTTCAATTACTTTATGAATATCTCGAAATCATGCATTTACATGTATTACAAATGAATTTGATACTAATTCAATTTGTACTAAGAACATAACAGATTCGAGTCTTATGTAAAATCATTACTAAATAATGAAACACTAATCAAATTATTCTCAAGTTGAAAGTTTTAACTACTAGTTCTAATAAAAGAATCCACATTAAAATTTTAGATCCTAAATCCTCGTTTAAAAATCTTTATTTATTGGTTAGAATCTTTGTGAAAAGTTATCTATTAAGAATCGAAGTAATTTCAATTTCTCAATACATTTCCACCATCAATAGTTACACTTAGAATTCCTATAGGGCCATAATACTTCAGGCAACACCTTATGCCATTTCTTATGTTTATCTTCAATCCTTTTCTTAATTAAATTAATACTAAGTTTATTAGTATCCTCTACTTGGCCATGAGCCTATGCGTAATAGAGAGCTGAATGAATCATCCTAATCCCAAGTTGTTAAGCAAATGCCACCTCTTTGTCACCTATGAAGAAAGTCCCTTGATCAACCGTCAGAGTTTGGGGATACCAAACCTATAAGTAATTTGTTAATGGATAAACTTGATTATGTTAGTTTAAGTTACATTCACCATCATCGATTGGGTCTCTACCGACTTTGTGAAATAATCAATGGCCATTAAATGAATTCTTTTTAGACTATAAGTTATAGATTTTTCCAATAATAGTTAGAATTCCATTATTGGCAATCAATTCAACTAACATATCTGTTATTGGCATGGTATATTCATCATTTAGAGTAACTGAGTTTAAATTTCTAAAATCAATGCAATCTCTTACATGGCCATTCTTCTTGATGCTGATAGTACGGTTGACAACCATTCTAAACCACTTTTACTCAGTCGTTCTACCTCTTCCTTGATCTTAGGAAGTAACTTTGGATTAAACCTCCTAGGGGGCTGCTTGTGTGGTCTAAACCATTCCTTGATTGGCAAATGATGTTCCACCAACTCCCTTACAACCTTGGTATCTTATGGCAAAGCTAGGAAAAACAATCTTTATATTTCTTAGTAAGATCAACTAGTCAATGTTTGTCTTCAGTTGACAATAAACCATTGATCCTTGTAACTCCAGGTACCTCTTTAGTTCCAAGGTTCACTTTTAATAATGGATCTTGAGCCTCGAAATTGGGTACTTGCCTTCTGAATAGATACTAGAAATCGTCATGGATTGGTTGACTAACATCATGGTTGTGCCCTCAGGTGGAAGCACACTTGGTTGAGCTAAATATGCTAGCTGATTTAGGACATCATTTAAGATGTCAAGCTTCTAATCCATGGTGCTCTCTAGTAGGTTGTGAGTGGGCCTCAATGCTCATTTTGAATCCTAGCATTATCTAGACGCACCTTCTTCAACTTCTCTGTTCATGATAATGGGCATAACATCTAGAGAGTAAAATATTGCTTCTACCATTGTTATATCACTAGTAAACAAATTAATTATGGTCTTCTTGCATAATTTCCATTTAATATTCTTCCTTAAACATAAAGAAATGATAAAGTGTGGAGGGGACACATTTGCTAGTGTGTATCCAATCCCTTTTCAATAGAGATGAATAGGTTGGCTTTGCCTCCATAAAAAAGAACATTGAATTGAGTGTTTTAGAGTTGACTACAACGTTTGCTACCAACACTCCTAAAGTGACAATTGCTTCTCTTGTAAAGTTAGTCATTTTCGTATTTGTATTTAATTAGTCCTTAGTCTACTTACCTATCTTCTTCAAGGTTAACAGTGTCATAACGTTCAATATCGTGTCTCCATGCACAAATACTAGGCTGAAGGGCCTTCCATTAATTTGGGATTGCACCTGTAATGGCTTTAGATGTCGAGTCATAGCTTTTGCTAGTTTAGCAAACTACATGGTGAGATGGTCATCCTCATCTACAAGACGTGCCAATGTTGCTTCTTCAACAACCACATCTCCCTCCAAATTCATAATTCTTAACTTGGCTTGGGTTGCAAAGAAAATCATAGGGAATGATGGTAACAACACCAATGGGATAATCCTCCTTGAGCAGATCATCCAAGTCATGTTCCCTTATCTCAGAGTGAAGGTCTTTTAGATAGGAGAGTTCATCAGAGGAGTGACGACTTAGTATTGGATCCATCATGGGCTTTCTTATTTCCAATTGTTAACTAGCCTCCTAGTGAGGGAGTGGTTGTCCTTCAGGAGAATATGCCTTATGTGATATAGCTCTAGACTGTTGATCCTTTAATTCAAAAAGTCGACTCAACTTCTGTTGTTGTGTTGGATCCAGTTGGCCCCTAGGGGATACCACATCTTCCTTTTCTATAGTCTTTGACTCAGCCAGCATACACAATATATATTTGTCTCATCTTCTAAAGGCTTTTTGTCGTTGCTTTCTTTTCTTTTATATTCTTGTCACTGTCACTTGTTGCTATTCCACTGTCCTTTCTTTCCGTTTTCCCTAGGCTTTAAGATCCTAATAGGTCTCCATTAGGGGTGGCAAAACGGATTCGACCCATCATTTTTGGCGGGATGGGTAAGCTTGTAAAACCTGCCAACCCACCTCGCCCCAACCCACCAACTTAGCGAGCCAACCCGCCAACCCAGTGGGTCAACCGACGACTCGCCACTTACTTTTAAAAAAAAAAATTTCACCTTCATCAGTAGATGTATGAGAGACATTAATGAAAAAAGAAAGAAAGAAAGTAAAAGACGCGCTACAAGCACTGTTCCGCATTCGCAATGTTATACTAAAAATATATAATAACAATAATGACACATGCGTCTAGGGTTAGTTCTACTTATAATTAAATATAATTCAATGTTATACTAAAAAAATATAATTCCTCACACTTTTGAATGAAAAGTGTTATTTATTTTCAAGTAAATTATTTTATAACTTTTGAATGAAAAAATATAATCTCTCTTTCATACATTTAATGTATATTAAAATAATAATAAAATTATATCCCAAACAATCAAAGATTCAAAGTGATATAATGCATATTAAAATAAAAATTATTTAATCCAATTCAATTAAATGATAACAAAAAATATTCAAATTCAATCAAGTTTTTTTTTTTAAAAAAAAAGTTGGATGGGTTGAAAGTGGAGAGGGTCAACTTGCCAACCTACCCTTTTAAATCCGCCAACCCATTTTAGCGAGTCAACCCGCCAACCAGTTGCTAAGCAGCGAGGGTTGAATACTCCAACCCACTTCTCGTCGGCGGGTCGGGGCGGGTCCGCCCACTTTGCCACCCCTAGTCTCCATTTATCTTGCTGCCCAATGGTAATATAGTATTGACATCCCTTTGTGGATGCTAACTTCAACTATTTTCCTTTTCCCTCTAAGTAGAGGTGTCTCATGCACCTTTGGAAAATACAATTTGTCATAAGTCTGTCTCCTATTTTGGTGTCCTAATCTATGAAAGACACCGATTCTGGTGTAATCTAGTGTATTAGGTTACATCTTGGTGCAAAAAAACCATGGATTGTCAGCTAACCCTGGTGATGTTTCTTGTGCTATTGCCACCGTCCTCATCTTTGATCAGTGGAGGGGGTAATCCACCATCATCACCTCAATTTCTCAAAACTAAAAATAAAATCAATTAAAAATGAAAACAAAACAAAGCAATGAAGTTCTCAAGTTGCCTCTCAGCAATGTTTCTTTAACGTTAATAGCTTGAAGTAGCATACGTCTCCACTACCTATAGTTCTACCTCAAGCTCATTAGTCAATCAAGTGGAGAATCTTTTGTCACATGACATGAAGCTTGAATTGAGCTCCTTTTTTTGTCATAATTGTTTTAGTTTACTTAATTATATTTTTGTCACACTATATATTACGACTAATGTATAATTTTAATCTCTCAATATTTTTTGATCAAATATATTCTCATAAGTTTTTAATTGTTACAATTAAACTCTTTCATCTCACTTTCTACTTATTATATAAAACCCTCAAATCTTTATTATTTTTTATCCAAATAATTTGAGATTTAAGATGGACTTAAGATAAAAATTAAAATTATTTAAATGATCTAGTACTTGAAACATGGGAAAATATTTTTTTTTCTTTCTAATTTTGAGTGAAATATGATGTTTTAATTGACTAGTTTTGAGTAGAAGACAATTTAAAATAGTTTAATAGGTTTTATTCGTACACATTTTGAGAAAAAATTATGAAAATAAATGTTTTAAATAGAAGAATATTGCTAGAAGAATTTTATTATAACAACTAAAAAATTAAGGTATTAAAATTCAAGTAAAAACCTATTTGAAATAAAGACATCGAAATTACAATTAAATATATTTTATTTTATTTATTTTCATAATTTGATCCTCAAAGAATGCTATCCAAATATATATTTTTATGTACATGGATTGAAGAAATATATTTTTTTGGATTTAATGTATTTTTATTTATTTTCATGGATTGAATAATGAATATTAGAATTTTTTTTTCATTTTTCTGAAATCCCAAGTCCAAAATTTTTTCTCTCTTTTTTCCCTTTTAAAGAATACACTCATGTGAAAATTGAAGGAGAGTTTTTGACATGAAAACTAAAACAAAAGTTTGACTATTGGGTTCATGCTAATGCTGATTTTTTCTTTTATACAGATCATCTACGTCATCAAATACGATAAAGCACCACAACAGAGACATGGTCAATGGACTGTCAATTTTGGAAGTTTCAAGACATCACGCAATTAGAATAAATTATATAAAATTTGATTAATTTTTTCAAAAACATAAATCATAAATCATTAAAGAGCTTGTTTGGCAGGACTTTACTGGTGCTAGATTTAATCGTATAGTTGTTGTGTAGTGGCCTTGTGCCCTCCATTACAAAAAAAAAAAATGAGAAAAAATAGAAACATCATATTTTGAAGTTGGCGCTAACAATTGAAGATTTAATAAAATATTATTTATCTAAATATTATAATGTCTTACAAGACAAAAGAATTTTAAAAAAAATATCAAAATGTTCCTATGTTTGGGCCTTGCAATTGCAAAATTGTTGTTAAGAATAAAATTCCCTGATCAATCGAATTAGGATATCCCATGTTTATAAATTTATCTCAACTTAGATTCATAAAATGTGATATATTATTTTGCCAACAGTACTACAACTATTTTAACCCAGTAGGGTGGCCTAGTGGTAGGAAGTTGGTATAGTATACATGCAGTCATAGGTTTTAATTTCAGTGCAACCATTGTACACACTCAAAAAAACAAAGTACTACAACTATTTTCATTCCAGTACAAGTCCCACAATATTTTTCCTTAAAATCTATTACTTCTCAACAAGGAATACCCTTTGAAGGCTCGAAGTAACAGCAATCAAAGGATGCATCTTCATTAATGAATTCCTATGTTTATATCTTTAAACATTGTTCTTTTTTTTAGGTGTCCAAGGTAGCCTTGGAGACTAATCTTTATAGTATAAAGATTTATTTAAGAGACTGATATCTCCCAACAAATATTCTTTCATCCACATCAACCTGAGATTCAAACTGTCAATAACATATTGTTCTGTTATTACTTTAGCAGGATTAAAACACATGTTACAAGAAAACATCGGCATAATTTCGGATTGCATTAAGAGTGATCTTTAATCTTCAATTAATGGTTGACAGGAAAAATCCGAAATCGTCTCTCGTTTTTGCCTTGTAAATATAAACCAACTACTTTTGACGACTTGGAACCGTAATAGGAAACTAGAAATAAATAAATAAATAGAGAGAGAGAGTACGGGAAAGAGGTAATCCTTTAAATACTTTAGACCATTATTATTAGATCTGAGAATTGAGAAAGAGTCTAAACTGATATTTGACTTAGCTAATGGGCTTTTCCCATCATAAAATAACATTAGACTGGGTACAAGGTCATGGTTGGCAAGTTAATATTGAAGAATTCTTAATACACTTTGATCAAGTACGCATGTAGTTGTTAATGAATGGTTCACCACGAAATAAAGAATTAATTATGATAAAGTTAAACAGTAAACCTGTTCAATGGTTCATCCCTATAAATAGCAAGCTTAACATGCAACAAAATTCAATTCTCTCAACTTACAAGCAATTTCATACTCGATCAGAATCATTAAGAGTAGCGGTGAGAGCAAAATGAAAGTTGTCTACTTCGTTGTTGCCGTCTTAGCTTTGGCATCCTCTGTTGCCTATGCCTATGACCCCAGTCCCCTGCAAGATTTTTGTGTGGCTGTCAATGACACCAAAGATGGTGGTAAGAATATATATAAACATTAATTCCTCACTAGTCTTGACAATAAATTCGTTAGATCATGTCTAGAATCATTGCAATTGATTTTTCAAATTAAAAACTTTGCCTTGTTAATTTGCAGCATTTGTGAACGGAAAATTCTGCAAAGACCCCAAACTTGTTAAAGCTGAAGATTTCTTCAAACATGTGGAAGCTGGGAATACTAAAAATCCACTTGGCTCACAAGTAACTCCTGTATTCGTTGATCAACTGCCAGGAATAAATACACTTGGAATATCTTTGGCTCGCATAGATTTTGCCCCCAAGGGTTTAAACCCTCCTCACACTCACCCTCGAGGCACAGAAATTCTGATTGTCATTGAAGGCACTCTCTATGTTGGATTTGTCACATCCAACCAAGACAAAAATCGTCTCTTCACCAAAGTATTGAACAAGGGTGATGTGTTTGTGTTCCCAATTGGTCTCATTCATTTTCAACTGAATGTGGGATATGGAAATGCAGTTGCCATTGCTGGCCTCAGCAGTCAAAACCCAGGAACTATCACTATTGGAAAAGCTTTGTTTGAATCCAATCCCCCTATTTCTTCTGAAGTTCTCACTAAAGCATTCCACGTTGACAAGAAAGTAATTGATTATCTTCAAAAGCAATCTTGGTATGGCAACAACTAGTTTGGGAATATAGGTTGTCATTGCTTCATTCTGATTGGATAATTAAATCATTTTGGACCGCCTAATTCAATTCTTCTTCAGGAAATACATCGTTACTATGTATAAGGAATAAATTAAAAGGCATGTGGGAAATATTTATATGCCAAGGCTGCTCTTTTGTATAATTTAATTTTGTTTTCTACATTGTTTTTGTGACTTCAATAAAATAACGATATTCTGCCCCTCTTGTTGAAGTAGATTTTTTACATTTGGTACATTCATGCTCATGCGTTAATCTACTGGAAACAAACTGTACTATTCATGGCATTATCAATCAATTACATTGTAAAATTAGATGTGTGGATGAGTCATGACTTTAGCGGCCTTAATTATAGATCTAAATTGTGTTAAGTATATGATGAGGAAATCAAAAACTACCCAAATCCCTCGTCATTAAGCTGACCCTATTGGGTTAACGACAATCCTTTATTAAGTTATACTGTTGGTTTTACCAACTAAATATCAATGAAAATATAATTAACGGCAACACTTGAACTGTAAGTATAACAAAAAGATGGCTCATGCAATGCTTTGATGACCTTCCGCATTGTTGTGTGTACTGTTTGTCTTTTCTTCATTTATGGTGTTTCATCGGGTTTTTGGCATTCTTTATTCCTTCCTTGTGTTTCGAAATATTGGGACATTTCCTTTAAAGCTAGAACTTCGAAAACATTAGAATATCTATTTACAAACTTAATTCTCAGTTTCTAAAAGAGCACATATAGCTTTCTGGTAGCTTTTTTTGTTCAAATTTTTAATTTTGCAGTTTTCAATTGATTCAATCTCTCCATCTCATCTGCTCTATATTTCTTCATAGCTGTAATCCTTAACTATTTTTGGCATGTCTTTGCTTTAAAATAAAAACCTGCATGTGAACAATTTATAATGAAAGAAATTAAAAAAATGAATAAATGCCGAAGGTCATCATACGATAAATAGAGAAATGTAAACTGTTATGCACTCATGGGTGTTGCATTAAAAAGGGACAACAAATTTGCGGTTGGTTGAACAAGATGCAAGTCACACAAGTTGCAAGTCCAATAACAACTACACAGAAAAGTCAATAACGGAAAAGTCAACCACGGGACTCCTTAGTCCTTAACAAGTACTAAGAACGGGACTTCTTAGAAAATATTAAATGTTAATTAATTTATTATATAACATAAAAATAGATCTTAGTGGCTATTGCCAGTATACCGATGCTGAACCATCATGGACTACTTTATTCATGGTCGTCCATGCTAAAAGGCACTAGATTCCCATTTAAATATTGGACTCGATAATGATTGGAGATGCTTTTGAAATGTTATATATATTTTTTGTAAATATCAAAAATCAACCATATTCTGGTTTTTTTTTACCTAAATAATACAAAAATCATACCTTCATCTGAATAAAATAAGTACAGAATCCTGAAATAGATGTCAATGGAGAAGAAATAAAAATACAACACGAGTGTAGAGGGTCCATCCAAAATACAATGAATGATAAACTCCCAAAATGAAATCCTCCACTCCTTAAGCTAACCCACTACTCTTAGACACTAGTACTAGGAGGCCTCTGAAGGATCCTCTTTGGAATTTGGTACGTACATCGCTGGTTAATGATGTGGACCTCTAGCTGAGGATGTGACAAATCCATTCCTCGAGGCATAGTACAATGCCCTCCACATCCCTCGATTGGTAGTGCCTTCACAGGCAAGTTTTAATGTTCTTCTGGGAAGAGAATGGATTCACGGCATGGGTGCAATGCCTTCTACTGTTTATAAAAAATTATTCTCTTGGAATGAAGAAGGCCATTTAGAAGTGGACGAGGCATATTAGAGTTCTTATGAGGCGTATGCTGTGTTTGCAAATCAGCAAGACAAGACTTTGGCTATTACAGTCCCTTTCGAAATGGAGGATTCACTACAACAAAAAGGTCAAATGGCAACCGTTTTTTTAAGCATCGGCGGCGGTTATAATTGCCTCAAAACAAACATGGCGGCAGGTAGCAAACTGCCTCAATTTGAAGCGTCGAGAGCTCGACCTGCAGTGGTTCTGAAAACCGCCACACATAATCACCGCTTAAAATTTTGCGGCGGGTGTGATTGCCACGAAATAGCTTTAAAATTAACTTTTTTAAAAATGTTAACGGCAGTTTCAAACCGCCACTATATTACTTAAATACTATAGCAGCGGTTTAGTAACAGCCATAAATTTAAAACTGCCACAAACAAATAAAATAACAACCGTTTAAACTGCCTCAAATAAAATATAGCGGCAGTTTTCTAATGACTGTAAACTTAACGGCAGTTATAAAACGGCCACAAAGTATAAAAAGCATCGGTTTGAACTGCCTTAAATATATTTAAAAAAATTCTTGTAAAACAATAATATGGCGGTTCTGTAACCGCCGCAAAGTAACGGCAGTGTCTAACTGCCACAATGTTGACAAAATAACGGCGGTTTAGACCGCCTCAAATACGTTTAAAAATTTATTTTTTTAAAATATAGCAACAGTTTTATAACCGCTGCAAACTTGACGGCAGTTAATAACTGCCAAAAAGTGGAGAAAATAACAGCGGTTTGAACCGCCTCAAATATAATAAAATGAATATTTTTAAAATTGATAACGGTGGTTCTCAAACTGCCGCTAATATAATTCAATTAATTTAATTACTTATTATCGAAAATATAACAACGATTTTATTAAATTTTGAACCTGTTTAACAATTAAATTAAAATTAAATTTTGAGCAAACATCATTCATAAATTAAAACACAACACATAGTGTGTGTATAAAAAATTATAAAAGCACATGTAGAAAAAACATTCATAAATAAAAACATGCAAGCAAATAAAGTCTATACATGAAATTAATTCAACATCCATAAGTTCAGTGATTTAGTAAACCAAAATAAAATGTAGAAAACAAAGGTCTCTTAGTTAATAACAAAAAAGTGAAACCCAACAGTCTCTAGGTTGTCATCACAAAAAAAGCTGAAATCTAAGGTCCTTAGGTGGTCCGACGAGACAATGTTGCTTGATCATCTTCAGGTACATGGCTGGACCCAGACGAGTGTCTTACTCCATCTAGTGATTCTATGTCAGCATGCTGAAATAAAAAAATTAAAAATTAATTAAATAAGAAGAACAAATTGCATATTGAAACATTATTAATGTCTAACAAACCATTTTATTTCCAACTACTTTACTTGGTTTCCCTTAATAGCTTGCATAAGGAAAGCCATTTGTTCCTTTAATACATCAAACTTAGCAACTTGTGCCTTTAGGGATTCAATTTCAAGCTCCATCTTAGCTATCTTGGCATTAGCCTCTGACGAAGACTCTGTTGTTGAAGAACGAGAGCTGCATCTAGTGATCTGAGATGGTGTTACACCAAGACCCATACCCCGAACATACCCAGGATGTTCCTTCCCAAAAACTTTTATAAATGCTTCCTTTTCAGAAGAAGACTCTCTAATTTGTTTTTGTAATTGTTCCTGCATATATTAAAGATGAACATAAATATTCAAAAAATACTTATAATTGAAGTTTTCAAATGTAATAAAAAATTGCAATTAGTAGATTGGACTTACATTCTTTTCTCGAGCAGCATCATTAACAAAAGTACCATTCTTTTTCTTGTGTGAAATTTGGTACATTTCTACTCTACTAAAAGGTCTCCAATGTTCATTTTCCTAAACTTTCACACCAAGACATAAAAGGAAAAAAAAAAAAAAAAGGCATGAGAAACTCTTACAGCAATCCTAAAATTTAACTAATAACATTCATGTGAATCAAGCGGGAAAAAGCAAGCAAATGAAGTGAAGAGGCTGTAAAAGTATAGTCCAGCACATTCATTACACCATAGCACATAATCTGCAATCACATGATCAAACATCCATTCAACTCAATTCATAATTTCATAACCATCATTCAAAGAACATTATATTTTTGGAGGCATTTCTTGTTTTTGGAGGCATACCTATAATAAAAGAAAAGAACAAAACATGATCTTTAAGCAAGACACAATGCAGATAGTAATAACAGAAATAACACTTTGCCAAGAACAGAAACAACATGTAGCATGTTACCCATGTTAACCCCATTCGACATATGACCTAGCCATTTACATAATTGATAATATATTTTTTTAGAAGGATTTTTTTTTGAAATTTTAGGTGCAAACAGTATCTCAATCATAACCACTTTCAAATCAGCATGACCTCCATATCCTATTCATACTCAAAAATGTAGAATGTGTGGTTATTGCAATAAAATATGAAAATGAGAGAATGTTAGTGTGTCATAAACAAAATTAAAGAGGGAATAAAAGAGAAAATCACAAAACAAAAACAGAAAAGCTAGAAGGGTGAGTACTTTTACCTTCTTCTTACCTCCTAACCTAAAACAAAAATAGAAAGTCTTGCCTCCTAATATATGGCTTTCTTTGCAACCTCAACAGCTGATTTCTTAGTTTCAATCTAAAGCAACAATAGGTAGCAAAAAGAAATGATGTATCTTAAACTTGAATTGTATTATTGTTGTTTCTGTTACATAAGAGTATGTTGGTTAAGCTATTAGAGACTGTAGAGACCA
This sequence comes from Spatholobus suberectus, assembly GCA_004329165.1. Taxonomy (NCBI): domain Eukaryota; kingdom Viridiplantae; phylum Streptophyta; class Magnoliopsida; order Fabales; family Fabaceae; genus Spatholobus; species Spatholobus suberectus. The sequence goes on from CM014732.1 coordinate 37,938,173, forward strand.
CTTTCTCTTAATTTCAGAGACCTTTTTCTCTCAATTCTCTCTTATAATTTTTCCTTATTTTTCTCTTAGAAAGTAGGATCGCAAAATGATACTCCTCTTGGCTGTAGACAAGTTCAGTGTTAATTATGACCACATTATATAATACTTTGTTAGTAATATCCAACCCATCCACTAAAGTCTTTTACTACTTTTACAGATGGCTTTAAATTTTCTTTCCACTAGAAAAGTTTCAGTTCACAATAATTACGTTCAGCTTAAATGTTTCAGTTTTAGTATTTTACATTTGACCTGATTTTCAATAAGCAATGTGTAAATTTTCATTATGAAACATGAGCTCACTCGGCTCCAATGACTTCCTTTAGGCTTTAGGAACTACAGTGTAGAGAAACACAATGACAAGAGCAGAAATAACAGTTAACATAGAATGTTCCAGCAACTGTAATTACACAGGAAATAGAAAAGGAAAGACATGTTCATAAAAACTTACATCAAGAGGAGTCAGTACATATAGAAATGAGTATTCTTCTTACATATGATAGCTATAAGTAATAATATTACATGGAATACTAAACAATCAATCACATTTATAAATCCATATCCTGATTATTGTCTTCAATATTTTCATTAACGGTTGAACTCTCAGGATAATCATCTATAGCAACTCTTGCTAGAGGAATATATGTGTTATCATCCAAGAAAAATTGTTCCAAAATTTGTGATGGATATGAGTCATTCGATGTCATAATTTCTTCCTCTTCTTCATGCATGTCGTATAAGTCTCTTGGCTTCAAATGAACTGGTATGCTCCAACCTTGTTCCTTCTCATCCTCAACATAATAGACCATTTGAGCTTCAAATGCTTTCATATATGGTTCATCATCTTCATGTTCTCCAGTATGTATCAATCTTGTAAAATTAATAGATGTAAAACCCAACTTATCTGTCTTCATGCCTCTTGGATTAGTGGTATTAGCCTACTCGCATTTAAACATGACTATTGTGAAGCCACTATAGGATAGCTCAATGATGTCTACCAATCTTCCATAGTAAGGCACTCCTCTAAACCTCATTCGGGAATCACTATTGCTTGAGTAACTTCTTGTTCCAAATATGCCAAAAACTCCACTATTTTGAGTTTTTAATAACTTGTCTCATGCTAACGTTCGAAATTTGTATCCATTAACATTAAATGCAGTAAATCTTCTAGCTTGGTTCAACGGACCTTGTGCAAGACTAATAAGAACTTCTTTGTTCGGTCCGCTAACACTGTTGAGATTATTGGCAATCTAGATGTCACAGTATATATTGTTAGTCATATTCTTATAAAAAAATGTAAATACAATACAAACATGCATAAACATTCACCCAATTGGCAAACCAATGAACAAATTCTCTGTGAACCTTTTTGTCAACCTCCAAAGCATTCCTTGTCCTAAGTTGTCTTCTTACAATAGTTCTATATTGCCTATTTAGTTATATAATATTAGATGTATGAAAAGGATAAATGTATAATTAATCTTTGTGATGAATTACTTACTGAAGATAATAATCAACGGCAGGGCAATTTGTTAACACGTGTCGGTGAGCCTGTAATTTCTCTTTGGGTGTAAGGGTAAAATATGAAGAACTCCCTAGTGGTTTCACAATTACAGGAAATAATTCAGATATTGGTGATTGAGATTGTATATCATTAGGTACATCGTCTACATGACCACGTCGATTCCATCTTGTCTCAATATTATCCATATACCTTGAGCAAAATGTAAGGATCTCTTCCACAAAGTAACCTTCCGCAATAGACCCTTCCAGTTGTGCTTTATTACGAACATAGGATTTTAGATGTCCTAAGTACCTATTTATAAAGAAAAACAAATATTATTTAGAATAACCTTGTCAATTATGAAATTGACAAAAATGAAAAGGAAGCTAGCACACATATTCACCTTTCTACAGGATACATCCATCGGCAATGGACAGGACCTCCAAGCTTAATTTCTTCAACAAGGTGAACAACCAAGTGAACCATAACAGTGAAGAATGAAGGAGGAAATAACATTTCCATGTGGCATAGAGTGAGAACAATTTGACTTTGCAATTTGTCCAAATCTCCAACTTTCAACACCTTACCACATAATTGTCTAAAGAATGTGCACAACTCAATTAATACTGTTGAAACCTCATCAAGCAATGATGTCCGCATGGCTAATGGTAGTAATTGCTCCATCAATATATGACAATCATGACTTTTCAACATTCCATTCAACTTGATATTATCTAAGTCAATACACCTAGAAATGTTGCTCGAATAACCATCTGGCACTGTAATATTCTTTAAAGTTGCCAAAAATTCCCTTTTTCCATTATTAGTCATTGTGTAGACAGCTAAAGGACCAAAGGTTAGGTCTTAAGCTCATAGCTTTAAGGTCTCTTCGAGCATTGATATAATCTTTTGACTTTGCACTATCATTTAGCAAAGTATGTATGATGTTGTCACATACGTTCTTCTCAATATGCATCACATCAAGACAATGACGCATACAATTATCCTTCCAATATGGAAGATCAAAAAATATGCTTTTCTTTTTCCATTATTGAGTGACACCCTATGCAAGTCGTTCACCACGTGTTATTTTTCCCAACTCTTTTTTCATTTTTCTTTTACCAAATGTGACATTAATATTTTGAACTTGTTCAAGAATTTCAACACCGGATAATGTTTTTGGTGGACTACGCAAATCTTGCTCACCATTAAAGCGAATCCAATTCAATCTAAATCTATGTCTTTGGTCAAGAAAACGACGATGACCCATAAAACACCATTTTCTACTATAGGGAAGGCGACAAGGAATAGAGTCAAAGTTACAAGATGGGCAAGCAAGTCCGGTGTAAGTGTTCCACCCTGAAAGTGTTCCTAGACCAGGAAAATCACTAATGGTCCACATCAAAGCTGTATGTAATTTGAACATCTCTCGCTTGAAAGAATCATAAGCATCCACACCCGTTGTCCATAACTCTTTTAACTCTTTTATTAGAGGCTACAAGTAAACATTTATATCATTTCCAGGCATTTTTTTTTCTAGGAATTATCATTAAAATTATGAAAGATGTTTGCTTCATGCACTCCCATGGAGGATTGTTGTATGGAATGAGAATAACTGGCCAAATACTATTATTTGCACTGATAACATCGAAAGGATTAAAACCATCAATAGCTAGTGCAAGACAAATATTTTGTGAATCGGATGCAAAGCAAGATAGCATGCCATATCATATCCCCAGTTGTCTTAGTAGATAAAAATAGTCTTTGTAATCGAGGTTTTAATGGAAAATAACGAAGAACTTTTGTAGGCACTTTCTTCGTGCTATTGGCATCAGTAGACACCTCCCCAACCTTTCCCCTTGATTTCCATTTTGAAGTGTGACAAACTTTGCAAGTCTCCCTCTCTTCATCTTCCGTACTCCCCCAATAAAGCATACAATCATTTGGACATGCAAGTATCTTTTCATAGTTCAAACCAAGCTTGGTAATTGTTTTCTTCGCCTCATAAAATGATTTTGGAAACTTTGCATGTTTAAATGCATCTTGCAAGAGTTCCAAAATCATTGTCATGGCCTTGTCACTCATCCCACAAAAGCATTTGATATGATACAATTTCACCAAAAAAGATAACTTTGAATATTTTGTACAACCATCACACAAGGGTTGTTCCCCATCTTTTGCTAATTCATAAAACTCCTTGGCTTCATTCATTTCTTGAGTGGCGTTCAACACCACTTCTTCATCTCTATCAATCTCTATATTTGGTGCAATAGGTAATTCATTTGTATGGTGCCTATCAACTCCAAAAGCATCATTTATCATATTTTGGATAGGATCTTCACCAATAGTGCTGTCTTGAACTACATTTGGAGTAAGGCCATGCAAAACATTTTCTTCTATCTCAGACTCCCTATGGTACAACCAAAAAATGTATCCTACGGGAAATGGTGTACAGATTAAGTGATCATAGATTACATCCCTACTTTGCCATTTTTTGAAACCACACCGTTTGCAAGGGCATATTGTCTTGCCATTTACTGAACGATGTTCAAATGCAAAATCAATGAATCCTCTAATCCCTTGTTCGTACTCAACTGAGTTTCTAGGCTTAGTAATCCATGACTTGTCCATCCTTCAAAATTGATATTCTGAATTATAATAAAACACGTCACTTTATAAGTATTGCACATTGCTTAGAGAATAAAATATAGGATTGTAAGTGTATAAAATATAAGATTGTAAATTTATTGACGAGAAGTGGGAATTGGAAATAATACTACTTGAAGCCATACAGCAAGTTGAGAATGGTTGGCCTAGTTCTACAATACTTATTTGGGATATGAGTCTATTTGGTCTAGGTCTTGTTCTAGTCCCTGACTTAGTGTCATGAACAACTTAAGTGTCAATTTTTATTATTGCTTCAGTTAGAAGGGTCAACGAAAAGTAGATCCCTTAATTAAAGGGATTACTACTAAAATGAATCAAAAGGAAAATAATCTATAAGCAACAACTGTCAGACTTTAGTGGGATCTCAGATCCATACATCTCAATTTTCATATTTCTCTAAAAGTTGTACATGGCTGTAGCATCATTTAAGTCTTGAATTTCTCTAGGTGCTGGTTTTACCTATACTATTTTACAGATAAAAATACATTTGCCCACTATGCTATAGTTCAAGTAGGATTGGCAGTAGTGAGATTGTTTTAGTAAAAGAAGTACTAAGACTAGGTGTTGCAATGGAAAAAATAAGATGCTATGTGCAAGTGTTTTAACAATTTGATACTCTTTGGGTATCAAACCTGGTATCAAAAGGTGTAGAATTTTTGTTGAGATCCTACATCGACATGCAATCTTTATTCATATTATAGGAACAAACAAATCCAACTTTTGAAAATAGTGGGAAGTGGATAAAATAGGAATAGAAAGGGAACACAAAGAAGGAACGCCATAAAGTAAACACCAAGAAATTGAATTGGATCACCATCAAAATAAGGAGGATACCAACCTTGGATTCAGTTTCCTTCGACTGCAATGTTTGGTTCCTTGGAATCAGTTTTCTCTTTGTGAATAGCTACAACACGTTTTATGTTTTGATTCCTTCCTGCAAAAACACAAGCAAAAAAGTGTAAAACATAGGAAGGAATAGGAAACTGAGTAGAGTTCTAACACAAACAATGGTAGCAACTAAAAAATTGTTAAGAGCATAGACGAATCAAATATGCACATAGGAAATAAATTAAAAGTAAGGCAAAAATAAATTAATTGGTAAATTATACAAGACTAAATATTTCCATATTTTTATATAAAAGAAGGTTCATATTTTAATATTTTCTAAACAGGTTTCAAGCCTCAGTGAAGCAAGGTTGCAAGCAAACTTGAAGGACTAACTCAAACCTTGACAACTTTAGAGATTTTTTTAGAGAAAATGGAATAAAAATTTGGAAGAAAAGTGGGGAGGTATGACTCGGCCAGATTTCAAGACAAGGGAGAAGAGATTAGTTCACTTTGTATTAGGTAAGATGAGTGGTAATTAGATAGACAAATCTCCCAAAATTAGTAAAATTTAGGAGTTTCTAAGAGAAATTAAAACAAAAATGAATGGTGTGTGGGCATGTTGGTTGTAATATCTCTAATTTTTAAAATACAATTTTAAAGTTAATAAATTGGTTTACTAATTTATTGATAATCATAGAATTTATTTATTTATTTTTACATGATTTCATAATGTTTAAAAAATGTACTTAAATCTTTAAATTCTAAAAGAGAGAGAGAGACTTGAATTTATTATTATCATAATATACGTAATTTTATGTTAAAGTTAATACATATATGTACACTAAAAGTTTTAAATGATTTTGTTATATATATGTGTGTGTGTGTGTGTGTGTGTGTGTTAGGCGGTGGTTTCAGATAATAAAAGTCTTAAAAATTGCAATTTTTATTATATGATAAATTATTATTTTGTTATTATTATTATTATTATTATAAAAAACATTACTGTTAATGTAAACCAATGAGAAGCAATCAAGCAAAAGCAAGGCACAAATAAAGAAGGTTCATATTTTTTTTATACAAGACTCGATATCAATATTTTAATATTTTTATACAAGACAAGACATATATCATGTGCATCATAATTATAAGGTCTACACAAATCAGAAATTCACTATCAAACTTCAATAAGAAATTGGGATATGAACCTCCTCAAGTAATATACCCCATATGAAACTTCTCAAGTAACTTAATTTATGAATTAACTAAGTTTTTAAAATAAAAGTAACCAAATCAAGGGGAAACAAAAGGCTCAACTTAGGGACATTTCCCTACACATTCCTTTTTTCTTTTGATAAAATTATTAATTTTGAAACTCCCAAACAGGAAGCATTACTTTCTCCCCCTTGTTTCCCCTATAATATAACTCACCCAAACAAACTCAAAGTGAAACTTTACAGGATAAACCATTGGATATTGAAAGATATTCTTGGCAGAACTTTATACATTTAATACTCAAATCTTAAGTTTTGAACTAGAAATTATAAATTTATTTTAGACAAAGTAAAAAGCGGCGGGTGAAAACATTTGGGATCACATCAAGACCTTCTAGCTTTATTGTATTAAAATGAAAAAATAAATATCTTCATTTAATTATCTTCCAAGCCAAAGCTTTAAGTTTTGGATCCTTTTTTTTTTTTGGAAAAAGAAAATGTACTGAATGTTGACAAGATAGAGATATCTAATTAAACTCTTGAATCCTGATAATATTTCATCTCAAAAGAAATAAAGAAAATTGGTGTGATGTGCTCTCATTAACAATTTAGTAATACACCCCTTAATCAGAAAATGTATCTCTTTTTTATTATGGAATTACAACTTATATTTTAAAACAATTACACTCATAGAATGGCTATCATTCATCTGTCTGCATCTTTTTTAAATTTTTACTACAAAAGGTACTCTGAAAAGAAGTTGATTTAAAGGGAAACGGATGAAAAAGAGATACATTTTCATCAAACAGTTAAGGGGCACAGCATGTGAGAGCAGTAAGTTCTACCTCTGTCCAAGACCTTGAAAAAAGTTCTGTATGTTTCCAATGAGAAGTGCAAAAAGCAAGAGTCCCAATCCTATGATGGCCATTGCATAGCAAAGAAAATATTAGTAAACAACCTAAAGTAAAATAAAAAAAATACATATGTATTGCACTGCATATGCAATGTACTTTCTTAAATCAAGAGAATCAAATTAAGAGTTAAATCATTCAAGATATTATATCAAAAACCAATGGCATTATATCAAACAAGAAATTAAGGAACATGAAACCACAACATAATCAGAGAAACCAACTCAACCCTATATATGACTTCCATCCAAAGTAAACCATAGATTCATAAAAACTACAAAATTCAGATATATTAATGTATGTAAATCTGAAATGTCATGTTGGCCCTACTAATAGGAAGTGAACACAAGTTATTTAGTGATATAAACATGAGATTTTACTGATCAATAATTATTAAAAGAGTTTAAATAATATATGTATTGCTATCATTATTCGTTATAAAGTTCTTTGAGTGCATTTTGACCACATAGTTGAACTAAATAGAACCTAAAAGTGCTTCAGCTTCCGTTTTCTAGTTGAGCATTCCATTTACTTAAAGAAACATAAATTCAACAAATGGGAAGGGATAATGCTAAGTTCTTCTAATCCCATTGTGTCTTAATGCTAAGACCCCTTTACTAGTGAGCATTCAACCATCCTCTGCTAGGCAAGGATATTAAAGTTGTTGATTTCACATTACAAAACCAGAAAAAGGAACCACAAAACTATTAGATTAAAGGTGGGCAAGTAAGTAAAAGAGATTTAATCCTAAAGAAAACTATAAAAGTGACTTCTCACCAAATGAATTTATGCCATAAAAGTTTGCAAAGAATGGAACCAATTACATTCCTGTTCTATACAAGGATCTCTAAATAAAAGAGAAAGAGAAATTTGCAAGAAGACTCTACCTCAAGCTCTATTTATTAGGCCAAGATTCTGCCACTGCCAACCTCATTGATTTTTATAAACAATCGTGAAAGCCCTTCAATTCAATGACATGCACTTCTGTTTCTACTGTGGTATACCTTTGGAAGTTACTTCAACCGTTAAAGTAGAATAGACTTTAGACTAACATCAGGCTTCAGATTTTTCTACCTCCTCTGCAGTTCTTGACACATGTAACACAAACTAAACAACATGAAAATTTGGTAATTGATGGCAGATAATCTTACATTACTCATACGAATACGGTAGTAATGATAGATATGTGTCCCAAAATTATAGAATAAAAAGAAAAGAAAAAAGAAAAAAAAGAGCTGAAAATGGGAAAGTGCTACTTATAATTATTATGTTAAAACATTGACTCTTGTCATAATATCCTTACATGGCTTGATCACTGGCTAATTTTTCAAATTTGTGTCATAGAAAGACTCAAAATATACTGTAAAGTAGAAGGCAAGCAATAGCATACATTTTGGGTATTGATCTAATACTCATCAACCCCACATAACTTAATAATAATAGCAATTGAAACAGTCATTTTTTGGTTATCAAAAAAATCGGTTCTTTCATTCTCTCTCAATTCTAAGATGACTGTCGAAAACCAACTGCCTCTCCACCACCATTTTCTAGTAGCTTGAAGAGCTTAAGGTAGGGTTGGTTTTATGAAAATGTTTCTCATAAAGCACCTTAGAGATCCTTCCCCACCTCCACCCCAAGCGTATGATTTTTAAAGGGTCCAATGTATGATTCCCCCTTCTACACATTCCATGTTTGATTTCATCTTGCAACAATGATTGATTTCAAACAATAAATGTTTTTCATTATTTTACTTGGGATTCTCAATGGTAACCCTCCTGTATCTTAAAACAGCATCTGCATCAAGGGAATTCCCGGATAATGCTAGTTTCCTGGATCATACCTGAAGATGATCAAGCTTATCACAGCATCTACCTAACCCATCAATCTCATGCAATCTATCCAATCTAACTGATTGGATCACCCATGTCAGGGCACAATCCGGGTCAGCCTGTTTCTTGGAAATCCTCTCATAACAGAATGGACATATGTCACTCTACAATATACTAACCCCTAAAGCAGAATATCTCATTCAAATCAGTGCAATCATGGAGTGGAGGTACTGTGTCAACCCTCCCCACTAAAAGGTACTAGCATTGACCTCTGTAAATAGGAGTGACCTCAACCATATCCAAGTTATGTTATTTTTTAGCCTAAACAAACTTTAACCACATCTATCATGCACAAACGCACTAATTTGGGTACTGGAGTGGCCTTTCAAGTACACCACCTCCACCCATGGCCAAGCTAGGTGCACTCCAGCAACGAGTCCAGCTTACAACCACTCAGGCTCAGGGCAGTCGCACTTCCTATATGACAAACGTTACTCTATCTCCACAGTCATATAAAATAACAAATTGAGATATACACTAACGAAGGAAGGATATAGGATTCAAAGTAAATTCGACTTTCCTACTCCTAATGATGAAAGTCAGTTAGAATTCCAGAGAATTAAAAAGTAAAGTTAAGAAACGTCATTAGCAGCCAACCAAATTCACAATTTTATTTTATATTTTTATCAATTCATCTCATTTAATCAAGTCACATAAAAGTCATAATACATATACAGATTCACAGTCCCAACAACACATGTTGCGGCCACAATCAGTAACAGGACAAAAAGGTACCTTCTTTTCTTCACTGACAAAGCTTGCACCATCTTTTATTTCTCCCTGATGTTTAGATGCACCCTTGGCTCCAACAGCTGGCAGCCGCACTTCCTAATGAAGATTTCATGTCACATCAGCAGCAGAGCTTGTATCATCTTTTTTTTGAATATATCAAAAAAAAATAATAACAATTGAAGAAAGAAGCAGCACTACAGCAGAAAATGCACTGAGCATGTATAAACAGATATATACTAATACAGAGAATGGATCGTGGTAAAGCATGTTTATATAATATTTGGAAGTTGGGAATTAAGTGTTAGGTGAGCCAACAAAAATCATTAGAGCTTTAGAGTGGCTCAGATTTGGCTCAAAAGTTTAAATAAATCCAAAATAGATATTGTAACACCCCCACTTTAACTTTCTCGTTGTTTTTCTAATTATTCTATGATTAACTGTGAAAAATCAAATGGAAATCTCAAAGGTATGATTCTCATGGTTATATTCATATTAGCAAGCTCTATCTAGTTTAGATTTTTTTTTATTATATTGGGTTAAGGCCCAGAAGCGTGCAGAATATAGAGAGGCCAACAGTAGTTTGCTCAGACAAATATTCTTGCCGATGTGAAGAGCTTGTGCAAGATTAAAATAATATTTCAGCATTTGTAGTGATCGAGTGCAAAATACATGAGAAGTTAACCAATAAAGGAGAAAAGCAATATGCTCATTGTCATCTATAGGGGCAAGTCTTTCCCCCATGTGTTCGACGACATAATGATTATAATTCTTCATGTCCCAATTTATCGGAACACTTTCGATATCTATCTCATCTTAAACAAACTTAGCCCATAAGACAAGCCAGTGGGTTTCAAACCGTTATTGCAGTTATATTGAGAAGAGTAGGGCTAACGAATTCGCAAGGGAATTCAAAGGCATGATAGCTTCGATTCCAAAAATGGAAAGAAGCAATAAGCATAGGAATATCTAGGGTAGAAACGTCTAAACGACTTAGTTGAATAAAGTCATATATTCCTAATTTTTTCCATTCATCCTTCTTGGAGGCCTCTACTTTATCTAACCAATAGAAATAGGTTTCTCTAGAAACTGATGGTGAAGCCCTGAACACTTTAGTTGGATCTTTAATGAAGTCCGCTTTTATGGTTTCCCCATAAATCAAAGGTTTGTCTTGTTTAGAAGTAGGAAGAAACAAAGAAAATTTCTTCTGGGAAAGGTGAAGATCATACGGCCCGAGAAAAGCAAGGTTCTGAGAATCTATAGAGAAAGGAATGAGTACATGCGAGGTCCATATCTTCATGCTTTCTTCTTCATATAACAGAGTTAGAACGAATTTCTTGCCATCCACTTGTAGACGTTCTCCATCTTCTACTGCCATGGGAACAAAGGACTTATGGGTGAAGGTTGTTGCAACTTTTTGAGAGAGGAAGTCATTGCTAATGATGGCGAGAAGGAAAGCTTGAACCTTGGAGAAATCTTGAAACTCTTGGAGGAAGAAGAACGAAAGACGATGAAAGTAAGAAAGCTCAAGGTGAAAAGGTAAAGATAAAAAGGGGTTTTATGGTACCTTATATAGAGGTTCCAAGAAAGTGGGAAATTAATATCCACTTCAAAATTTAAATACGTATCTTTAAACTTACCAAATCCCTAGAGATACCACCCTAAATCCATCATGGGGTATTGGGAAGCCAAATTTGTGCTGCATGATGTGACACCCATTCACATTGAACATAACCCATACTTATCTACTTATTTAAAATATGAGTAATATTTTTCATCGTTTTTAATAATAGAAAATTTGTAAATTTAACAGAATTTGAAAACGACAATAAAAAAAATAAAATCTGTATGTATTTATCGTGGAGCAGTACATCATGATTTCATAATCAAAAAAATAAATGAAATACAAGGAGATTGAAATATTCATAAAATAGTTGTTACTTATTCCCAGTACATCAAAAAGATCCTAGTCAGAGCAGTGTCCGTCTACCCTATCCCATAAAATAACAAACTATCAGACTAGCCTTATAGGTCTTCATCAATAGCCGGGTCTTCATTAACCGCGATCAATCATGCATAAAAGAAAAAGTAATGGAGTAAGGTGATTTGTTCTAATATCACTTTTACATGTATGGTAGGAATTCTACTCACACAATACAAATAAAACACAGTTGACAATAAAAAGGGAACCTAAAGTTTATTCTATGTTATACAATCCTTGACTCGATATGGATCCATACTTTCTATTAGTGGGTAATAGTTCTTAACAGAACCTAGGAAGTGACTGAGAGTACATATACCTCTCTGAATACCATCACATGGTACAATCCTCGTCATCATTGAGGAACAAAATAGCAATGTAGGATATCCATTTATAGAAGTATACTCTCACCAATCCTGGTGATGCTGAGCAGTTGTCAGGGTTATCAAGTTGGTTAAGTGATTGTCCCAGCTCAAGAGCACTACCTTGGCCATTAGGACGTTCACCACTCGATACCATACCCTCTAGACCTCACCATGGGTCCCTGCCTTTCATCCCGCAGTGTACCAAACCGTAGCTTCCCTAGCAGGGTGCCATGCCACTACATGTCACTTGCTTTACATTACTCACTAATTTATCACTTCCTAATTTCTCAAACAGAGGTTTCCCTGGTCTTATTTAATTTGAGCACTAGTACAATTAATATTTCTTCCATATATTGCAGAAATTGCACAATATCAAAATTTTAACAGAATAACGATTTAGTAATTATATAAAATTTTAGCAAAATAACGACATAGAAATTATAATTTAATTACTAAAATTTTGGTAGAATAATGATGAAATAAATACATTTTAATTTTCTAAATTTGAGCAGAATAACAGCTTAGCAAATGCATTTTAATTTTCTAAAATTGAACAGAGTAACAGCTTAGCAAATATAATTTCATAATTTAAATTTGAGTAGAGTAACAATTTAGTAATCATGATTTAATAATCTAAATTTGGGCAGAGTAACAACTTAGTAAAAATTAAAGTTTAAAATTAAACAATAATAACAATAATAAAACTTAAGCCTAAACGGGTTTAGGGGAAAACCCTTACTACCAACATGCAAAGTGACAATAATTTAGAACCAACCCCACTCCCCCATTACCTCTAAGGTGGTTGATGAAGAGGATGGAATTGTTGGTGCAAAGGTTCTAGGAGGAGAAATTCTACTAGTTGAAAACTAGCAAAATTTTAACATAAAAACTAAATAAGAAAAATTTCTAGAGAGAGAAGATTTTAGAGAGAGAGGCTCTCTAGATTATGGAGGAGAAGAATGGTGAAAATCTTGTCCAAAGGCATGCCTATTTATAGAGAAAAATTGAGATTAGGTGTCCACTTTGATGACATAAGCCATTATGTCATAAATCCCATTTTTGATTTATATTTAATTAATTTAGGGACACATATCAAAGTTAGAGTGATGAATCAGATATTTCTAGGTTGTGGCTGTGCTCCCTTAACTGTCCAACTTCTAGATGTCAATTTTATCTGCAAGTAAATTAACCGCCATCGATAAAATCGCCTAAATTTGAAAAAAATTGACTTTTAATATAAAAAAAATGAAATTAAATGTAAAAATGGAAAAATACATTATTTTTCATCAAAAATAAATTTCTAATAATTAATTTTAATTTTTATTAATTCATGTCAAATTTTATCTATTTATTTTGTATTTTTAAGCTAAAAAATTCATAATAAATCCTTTTTAATTCAATAAATACCAAAATTTTTATGAAAATTCTAAAATTAAATATTTAACCTATAAAAAAACTTAAATTACCATTTTCAGCATTTTCGATGTCAAACCAATACTGGTTGGCTTATTGGACACCTAAGGGCATTTTGGTCATTTTACACAAGAACTCCAGAAAATTCCCAGAAAATTTTCAAAATTATATTTTAATATATATGACATGATTCCAAGCTCAAATTGAAATTTTAATGTCAATTGAATCTTTTTTTCATGTCAGCCCTTAATATTGAGAAATAGGGACAAAATTGTCATTTTCTAATTTTTCTGGGCTCTGGCTCAAAAAGTTATTAAAAATCACTATTAAATAACTTTTGAAATTTTGAGCATAATGGTGGTAATTAGAATTTTGAAATTCCCTCCCGATTTTTTAGAATTAACTAGTCAATTATCAGAAAAATGGTTGAAAAACTGAAATAAGAGTGTTACATTTTTTATTATTTTTATTTCAAATAAAATTTTAATAATTAAAATATACCTAGTATAAAATTTTCAAAATACTTTGAAGTCAAAAAGCCTCTGGTCTGCTCTCGCAGTCAACTAGGGGTATTTTGGTTATTTCACAAAACTTGTCTTTATAAATTTCTAAAAAATTTCTAAAATTATTATTAATTATTCTAAGCACATAAATGACTTAAAAATAAATTTTAGATACTTCTAACTAATTTTATCTATTTTCTCAATTATCTAGTCCTTCTAGGGACAAAATAGTCATTTTATCCTTTTCCAAAATAGGGGTGTTACACATGAAGTGATTTGACGATTACATCTTTAGCACGTTATCATAATAGGGAAACATAATACCTTTATACCCTTAGAAGATAAATCGCTTAGCCATCAAAAATTAAAAGCATGAAAGAAATTTATTAAAGTTATAAAAAATACATTTGCTTTCGATTAATTTCAAGCAAAGTATTTTTTAGGGGGCATTTGTTAGGGTCATTGTGAATTTAGTTGAATGGAGTTATTGAAGAGCAATGTATGAAGGTAAGTTGTCATCAAACTTCAGTGTTTTTTTGACAAGATTCAAATTTTGTCGAAATACCCTATTCGACAAGATTATAATTAGTACACAAGAAAGCTTCTCGAAAGTGTTTAACTCGAGAATCTTCAAGGAGTTCGAGGAAAAAGTCCATGTTATTCAAGAAGAAGTTCAAATCATGTTCGGGGAAACATTCAAGTAGCGTTTGAAAAAAGATCCTGGACAAATCAGAATGATGTGTAAAGGAGATCATAATAACATTGGAAGCGGTTACTACTAGAAGGACAGTTCTGTACAGGTGCCAGTATAGTATTTAGAAATTATTTGTATGTTGTATACATGTCTTGTTGTAATAGTTTTACCGTTAGATAAAATGTCTATAAATAAACGACCGTGTAGCCATTTTTCTTTGGTTCTGACATTTACACAAATCCTGTAAACCACACACACCGCACCTATGGCTACCAGTCCCAAGGAGAACATGTATGCTCTAACCCATCTTTTATTTTAGTGCATTACATTTGTTACAATTCCTGTTTATAACTCTTTCTCCTTTCAATAACCCTTTCTTCTTTCAATAACTCTACAATTTAATTTAATGTTTATACTCTTGTTCAATTACTTTATGAATATATCAAAATCATGCATTTACATGTTTTACAAATGAATTTGATACTAATTCAATTTGTATTAAGAACATGACATATTTGAGTCTTATGTAAAATCATTATTAAATAATGAAACACTAATCAAATTATTCTCAAGTTGAAAGTTTTAACTGCTAGTTCTAATAAAAGAATCCACACTAAAATTTTAGTTTCTAAGTCCCGTTTAAAAATCTTTATTTGTTGGTTAGAATCTTTGTGAGAAGTTATCTATTAAGAATAAGAGCAATTTCGATTTCTCAATAAATTTCCACCATCAACAGTTGCACTTAGAATACCTATAGGCCCATAATACTTCAGGTAACACCTTAAGCCATTTCTTATGTTTATGTTCAATCATTTTCTTAATTAAATTAATACTAAGTTTATTAGTAACCTCTACTTGGCCATTAGCCTGTGCGTAATAGAGAGCTGAATGAATCATCCTAATCCCAAGTTGTTAAGCAAAGGGCACCTCTTTGTCACCTATGAAGACAGTCCCTTGATCAACCGTCAGAGTCTGAGGGATACCAAACCTATAAATAATTTGTTAATGGATAAACTTGAATATGTTACTTTAAATTACATTCACCATCATCAATTGGGTCTCTACCCACTTTGTGAAACAATCAGTGGCCACTAAATGAATTCTTTTTAGACTATAAGGTATAGATTTTTCCAATAATGTCCAAAGCCCATCCCCTAAAAGATGACGAATTGACTATTGGGTGGAGTTCCTCAACTAGAAGTCATTGAATGGGTCCATGCCATTGTTAGCACTCATAACCTTTGGCTTACTTGATTTAATCAACTGCTATGGTTGACAAAAAGTATTCAAGCCCGTGAATCAACCATTTCTTCTTAGGTTCTAACCTATGAGATCCATATATGCACATTACTACATACAAGACTTTTTATGCCAGTTAAAATGGACCTTTTATGTCAGTTGTAGACCCGTTATAAATACAAGGGATATAGAATGTGGATATTCTTTATATCAGATACTAAACCAATGTAAAGAATGCTTTTTACATCGTCGAAAAAAGAACCAATGTAAAATTTGCTTGCTTCCTTTCTCTTTCTTGTCATCATTCAATCTCAGTACAACACAAGAAATCAATTGCCCAACACAAAATACACCAAAAAGGAAAATTTCCCCAACATGATGCAAGAAAGAGAGAAACACAAAGGTGAGCTAAAATTGATAGGCAAACAACAAAATTCAAAAATAAATAGAAATTTTATATTAAGTCATAGTGAAGATAATGTGTAAGGAGAGCATGAGGTAGAACAATTAGAATTTGACAAAAAGCTTATTGCATACCTCAACTTTGTTGTCAAAAATAGGACCACTGTATCTGAAGCATGAACTAAACCACGTAAACCCCCTAATAAACTAACTACAAAAACATTGCCTAACATCTAAAGCATGTAAAATTAATAAAATAATAAAAGAAACTACAAAAACATTTTAATAGTTAATTAAAAAAGATGATGAAGAAGAAGAATAATGAGCTAGGAGACACATTAGGCCATTGAAGCTGTCGTAAATCCCAACAAACAATCCTGACAAACATGGTAGTGGCGATAATGGAGACAACAAAGAAAGTAGAGAAAAGTATGAAAGTCGTGGCGTAAGAACGAGGCCTGTACCACGAAGGAGCACTTTATCTTCTTCTCCATGGCTTTGAAACTTGAACACACTTTTCCCATCTTCACCCCTCCCTTCAACCCCAACCCAAACCCTCATCCTCAAAGCTCCAACTCTCCCCAGCTAGAATAACCCGAAAACTTGCTCCGAAAAATCCCCCAATGCTCACCGAACACCCTAACCCATTGGTCTGTGCAAAAAAGTCTAAAACCCCACCAAGGTCCAGAAACCCAACAAGGCCTATCGTGGACTTACAATTGCACCTAGCATTCAGGTTCTCTAACATACCCAAATCAAAATTGCGACGGATTCTTCTACGTTATTAATAACGGTTCCCCATTCAAGTTCAAGTACAATTACACAGAGACCTCAAAGGCGAAATCGATTAAAATGCTCGAACTATGGTTCGTGTCACTCATCCCAATGAACAAGGGTTCTACAACTCAGGTGGTCTCTGCTTCAGCGATTTGTTTCGCAATTGGGGGGTCTGAGGGATGGTGGCATTTTCGGGGGATTTGGGATTGATGTTCGATGGGGTTTAAGGGTTGTGTCGTTTGAGTTGTGGTGCTTGAAATCCAACTTACCATCTTTTTCTTTCTTAAACTCTAATTATACGACCAGTAGTAACCTTGTTAACAAACATAATACATCGATTGAAAATATAACTGATGTAAAAAATAATTTCTACATCGGTTAAAAATATAATTGATGTCAGAAGTAGTTCTACATGGGTTATATTGTCAACCGATGTAAAATTTTTCCACTTAATTACAAAAATGTCACTACACATTTTTTTTTTAATTTTGTTGTCAATTAATTGATGTAAAAAAGTGTTGTCAAATGTTTTTTTTACACTAGTGATAGACCTTCATGCACCTCACCCATGAATTTCATTGATTCAACATAGTCAACTCATTTTAGCAACAATGTATCAAATCCCTTTCTCTAAAGGTCATTATCAATTAATACATACTTAAATGTTTGTTGTTTTAATTTAAAATCTACTTACTTAGATATGTTGTGTAGTTAATCATCCAATTCCTTTCTCCAATTGCTAGTGGTTAATTCTTGGGCCACTTCTGACCACTCCTCTCCTAGCACTTCCAATTCTATATAGCTAGAAACATGTTGTGCAATCGATTGGCTTCTCCATTTTTAGTCCTTAAATCATGAATTATCACCATATTAACAAATTGCTTCAACACAGGGCCAGCTAATTTAAAGTATAGTATAGGGTTAGGAGTTTAGCATTTATATTTGTTTGTCATTTGTTTGACAATCAAATCTCCAAACACCTGAATGACTTGTGCTTTCAAGAAAAGAAAGACCTTTACCCCTAGTATCAATGCTTCATATTCAACTTGATTATTAAAATAATCTCTTGACAGTTGACATATGATTCTCCAAAATTTTCCTATGAGTTATGAATGATAATACTTGCCCCTACACCATTCCAAGTTCGAGATCCATCATATCAAAGCCCAAAATCTATGGTTATATATGCATTTAATGTTGGGATTTAGCCAATAAAAAGCAAGGGTGTCCAACTAAAAAGTCAGCTAAAGTTTTAACCTTGACAACTTTGAGAGGAACATACTTCAATGCAAAAACCATTTAATTTAATAGCCTATTTCATTATTCTTCCTTTAAGCAAGGGTCTATTCGAGATGTATTTCACAATATCAACCTTGCATAACTAAAACTTCTTTAGTAATAAATAATACTCAAGTCTGATAATAAACAATATTCAAGTTTTGTACAAGCATAAAACAAAAACAGACAAAGTTTTAAAATAGTTGTGTATCTAACTTCTTCATTATGCAACAATCTATTGAGATAATAAATAACTCTCTATACTATCTTCGGCATCCGATGCCAATAGGTAGTTGATAGACTCCTTAGTTGTTGAGGTGTACATCTTCAACGATCTTCCAAGATGGGGAGGTGTAAGAATTGATGGATTAGGTAAAGCTTTCTTGATTTGCTTAAAAGCATCCTACTACTATGGTCTCTATATCAACTACTCAACATCTTTGAGATTCAAAAGTGACAAGAAAGATTTTATTTTGCTAGTTGAATTTGAAATAAATCTTCTAAAGAAATTGATCTTCCTTATCAAGCTTTGTAATTCTTTCTTATTCCTAAGCGGCCTGGCTTCCATGATGGCCTTTGCCTTATTTTTGTCCACTTCAATCCCTTATTGATGCACCAAGAAACAAAGGAAATTACCAACTAGCACACCAAATGTGCATTTTGTTAGATGCATCTTTAAATTGTGTATTCTCATCTTGAGGAAGGCTTGCTCGAGTTTGGCTAAGTAATGATCCATGTCAGCTAATTTTACTATCATGTCATTGATATAAACTTCTATGGATTTACCTATATATCAAGTCATGAAAAATCAAGTTCATAACTCACTAGTAAATGGCCCTTGCAATTTTCAAACCAAATGCCATTACCAACCACTTATAAGTGCCAATTTCTCTAGGACAACCAAATGTTGTTTTGTATGTCTTCATTGGCTAAGAATATTTGGTTGTAGTCAGATTATCCATCCCTAATAGTTAGAATTCCATTATTGGCAGTCAATTCAACTAACATATCTGTTATTGCCATGGTATATTCATCATTTAGAGTAACCGAGTTTAAATTTCTAAAATCAATGCAATCACTCACATGGCAATTCTTCTTGATGCTGATAGTACAATTAACAACCATTCTAAACCAGTTTTACTCAGTTGTTCAACCTTTTCCTTGATCTTAGGAAGTAACTTTGGATTAAACCTCCCAGGGGTTGCTTGTGTGGTCTAAACCATTCCTTGATTGGCAAATGATGTTCCATCAACTCCTTTACAACCTTGGTATCTCATGGTAAAGCTAGGAAAAACAATCTTTATACTTCTTAGTAAGATCAACTAGTCAATGTTTGTCTTCAATTGACAATAGACCATTGATCCTCGTAACTCTGGGTACCTCTTTAGTTCCAAGGTTCACTTTTAACAATGGATCTTAAGCCTCGAAATTGGGTACTTGCCTCTTGAATAGATACTAGAAATCGTCATGGATCGGCTTACTAACTTCATGATTGTGCCCCTAGTTGGAAGCACACTTGGTTGAGCTAAATATGCTAGTTGATCTAGGACATCATTTAGGATGTCAAGCTTCTAATCCATGGTGCTCTCTAGTAGGTTGTGAGTGCAATGCTCATTTTGAATCCTTGCATTATCCAGACGTACCTTCTTCTAATTCTCTGTTCATGATAATGGGCATAACATCTAAAGAGTAAAATATTGCTTCTACCATTGTTATATCACTAGTAAACAAATTAATTATGGTCTTCCTGCATAATTTCCATTCAATATTCTTCCCTAAACATAAAGAAATGATAAAGTGTACACATTTGCTAGTGTGTATCCAATCCTTTCTCAATGGAGATGAATTCCATAAAAAGGAACATTGAATTGAGTGTTTTAGAGTTGACTACAACATTTGCTACCAACACTCCTAAAGTGACAATTGCTTCTCTTGTAAAGTTAGTCATTTTCGTATTTGTATTCAATTAGTCCCTAGTCTACTTACCTAACTTCTTCAAGTTTGACAGTGTCATAAAGTTCAATATCTTGTCTCCATCGACAAATACTAAGCTAAGGGGCCTTCCATTAATTTGGGATTGCACTTGTAATGGCTTTAGATGTCGAGTTATAGCTTTTGCTAGTTTAGCAAACTACATGGCGCGATGGTCATCCTCATCTACAGGACGTGCTAATGTTGCTTTTTCAACAACCACTTCTCCCTCCAAATTCAAAATTCTTAACTTGGCTTGGGTTGCGAAGAAAATCATAGGGAATGATGGCAACAACACCAATGGGATAATCCTCCTTGAGTAGATCATCCAAGTCATGTTCCCCTATCTCAGAGTTAAGGTCTTTTAGATAGGAGAGTTCATCAGAGGAGTGACGACTTAGTATTGGATCCATCATGTGCTTTTTTATTTCCAATTGTTAACTAGCCTCCTACTGAGGGAGTTGTTGTCCTTCAAGAGAATAAGCCTTTTGTGATATAGCTTTAGACTGTTGATCCTTTAATTCAAAAAGTCGACTCAACTTCTGTTGTTGTGTTGGATCTAGTTGGCCCCTAGGGGATACCACATCTTCCTTTTCTATAGTCTTTGACTCCGCCAACATACACAATATATATTCACTACGCCAAAAATGCTATTATACGGCACTTATTTTGTGTATAGATGGCGCTTTTGAAGCGTTATCTATTTAGATGTTGTATATTTATAGATGACGCTTTTCAAAAAGCGTCGTATATGTGTTTGCAAATAGACGGCGCTTATTCAAGAAAGCGCTATATATTTGGTTGTAAATAGATGGCGCTTATTCAAGAAAGCGTTGTATTTTCTCTATAAAATAGATGGCGCTTTTTCAAAAAAGTGTTGTATATCTGTGTGAATAGATGACGCTTTTTCTAGGAAGCGCCATCTATTTGGCTGAAATAGATGGTGTTTTTTTCTAAAAGTGCCATCTATTTCCTTTTTGTTTTACTTGTTTAATTCATTCTCATTTTTTCCAAAACCTGCACAAACAGAAATAGTCCAAGAACTATATAGATTGCCAAATTTGATTCTATTATATAACAAATACAAAATATATACTTGAACTATTTACAATCTAAACATGACATTAGCTACTTGAACTATTTACAGTTAAATTAACTACTAAGTTTAGCTACACTACAAAAGGCTAGTTGAACTATTTACAATCTAAACATTGCAAACAATCTAAACATGACATTAGCTACTTGAACTATTTACAATCACCACAACTAATAAGTTTAGCTACTTTAGAGCTATTACTGCATATGTACTCCTGTAATGCAAGACAAAAAAATGATACTTTAGGGCTATTGCTATATATTCCTGCAGTGCAAGACAAAAAGTAACCAGTAAGTTTAACACTCAATTGCACAAAAATAATACTTTGAGAGTGATTTTGCTGTCATAGAAATAGAAATAGGACAACAAGCTTATAATGATACTAAACATGCTCTTTTGTGACTATTTACATCCAAATCCTTCCGAACTTTTTCCTATATGGTCTTTAATGTTTGGGCATCCATTGTTAATTTATTAAACATGATTTAAGCATAAAAACAGTGTCATTTATGCAAGAACAGAGGGGCTGTACTGCAACCCGAAATTACTGTTCATATGGTAAGTTCAAGTGGCATAACTCAGTTAAATGGTGTCCAAAGCTTACCAAATTTTGTAGGGATCATATACAAACCATATTGCATCAATTAAACAACTTTTCACTCAATAAAAACATGATTTTACAATCCTAAAATGCTGCTGGTCTGGACTGCAGAATTATGCAGAAAAATGTACTCAATTCATGTCAAATTCACATAGTTATGCATGGTTTGAATCCATACAAATAGGGTAATGACTTGGAAACTTTTGTAACATTAAATTACAGCCAAAAGCAAGTTAATTTCATGAATTTATGCATGATTGCAAATCTGAAACAGTCACCACGAAATTGACAGAATCATGGTTCTTAAATTGCCAAATTCAAACAATTACAGTACCCTAATGCACAAACAAGTTAGGGCTTCCATTGTTCATCATTTAGGGCATAAAATAGGAGTAATTTAAGGCACTGAATCAGTTTCAATTCACAAAAATAAGGGGTGTAGTCACTGATTTGATCCAGTAAGGGGTTTCCATAGCAAAAACAACATAATATGCACAAATATGGCTTTCGTACACTTCCAAATTCAAAGAGACCAAGGGAGTCTCTACACACAAGCATTCTAAAAGCATTAAAATAGCTTTATTAACTATGTGTATTAGTGAAAAATGCGTCCTTACTGTATATTTAAGTGAAAAATGCATCCTTACTCTATACTTAAGGAGGGTTACGACAGCTCCCTTGGTGACCCACTTTCTAGTTTACGAAGCTGCAACACCAATGGATGCCTCGGCACAATCCCTATAGTTCATTCACACCATGGGAAAATCATAAGTCACTTCCCCAAACTCTGCTCAAACCCCGTTAAAAAATATATATATATTTACCCAAATGAGGGTTCGTGAGTTTGCCTCCACAAAGAACAGCGTAGTTCTTCTGTGACTTCGTGAGACAAAGCTCCACGAAGAAGTTGGCGAACTCAATTCACAAAGTAGTCCACGAAAAAACAAACATTGCAACTCGACAAAGTATAGAACATCCACGTGTGAAGCTCGACAAACACGAGTAGCTTCGAAGTGAACTCCACGAAGAGTGTAGTAGTTGGCACAGCAGTCCACGAAAGAAGAGCGCGCCAACTAGATGAAGAACAGTTGGCGCAGCAGTCCACGAAAAACAAAGACTGCAGCACAATGAACTGTCCACGCGTGAAGTTAGCTCGACGAACATGACAAAGAAGACGACAAACACGATGAAGAATACAATGAACACAAAGACTGATGAACAAGGTGCACGAACTTGACTTTAGAGAGCTCCATATGAGACAGAGAGAAAGCTTTCTATGTTCAAAAGTTTAAAAAAAAAACGACACATATACAGCACTTATTTAAAAAAGCGCCATATATGTATCAACATAGAGTGCGCCTATTTTAAAAAGCGCAATATATATATTTTTAATTTTTTTAAAAAAAAAACAAACATATATACAGTGCTTATTTAAATAAGTGTCCGTATATGTGTACAAATACAATGCGCCTATTTAGAAAAGCACTGTATATTTGCTTCACATTTTTTATTTGTTTTAAAAGCAACACATACATGGCGCTTATTTAAAGAAGCGCTGTATATGTATATAAATAAAGTGCGCCTGTTTAAATAAGCGCCGTATATTTACTCTGCATTTTTTTTAGCGCACCTATATTTGTAAGCGTTGTATAAACAGCGTTGTATATGCGCATTTCTGGCGTAGTGATTTGTCTCATCTTCTAAAAGGCTTTTTGTCGTTGCTTTCTTTTCTTTTATATTCTTGTCACTGTCACATGTGCTATTTTGGCTATTTGCCTCCAATGTGCTGTCTTTACATTTTCCCTGGGCTTTAACATCCCGGTAAGTCTCCATTAAGGATGGAAAAACGGATTCGACCTATTATTTTTGGCATGGTGGGTAAGCTTGTAAAACCCACCAACCCGCCCCGTCCCAACCCACTAACCCAGCGGGTCAACCGACGACCCTCCATTTGTAACACTCCTTTAATTATAATTCATATTAATTTAATTATTACTTTAAGTTAATGAAAATGTGAGTAAATTTTTTTTTTTGATACTAGCAATAGAAAAACAAAATTTAGAAATAGAAGTGAAATTATAAAAACTACTTATGTATATATATATCCAACTATACATCATGGTTTCAGTAGTACATAATAGTCGAAGAGAAAACAAAAATACTTCAAAAGACATATACTACCTAACCCAATATATACATAAAAAAAGGATCCTATACAGAGCAGTATTTATCTACCCTATCCCTTAAGAAAATATTATAAACTAGGTCTTCAAATCTGGAAAAGTATCCTCTGGCTCTTCCTCAGCATCATCAGGCATTGTTATCATTTTCAATAATCATGATTCAACATGCATAACAAAAATAATGGAGTGAGGTGATTTGTTCTAAATCACTTTCACATGTATGGTAAGAATTTAAATACAATTAATGAAGGGAACCTAGGGTTTATTCTAAGTTATACTACACTACCCTTGACTTGGTATGGATCCATACTTCCCATCAGTGAGCAATAGTTCTCAACAGAACCTAGGAAGTGATTGGGAGTACATATACCTCATCAACATCATCACATGGTACAGTCCTCATCATCAATGAGGAAAAAATATCAGTCAGGACGTCCATTTATAGAGGTATACTCTCGAACCAATCCCAGAATGCTGAGCAGTTGTCGGGGTTATCGAGCTTGGTCAAGTGAATATCCCAGCTCACAGGCACTACCCTGGCTATTAGGACTTTCACCACTCAATGCCTACCCCCGAGACCTCCCAAATGGGTCCCTGCCTTTCATTCCTCAGCGTACCAAACTGTAGCTTCCCTAACAGGGTGTCATGCCACTGCATGTCCCTTGCTTTACATTATTCACTAATATATTAATTTCTAAAGGTTCATTCTGGTCTCAAGTATTTGAGCACCAGTATAATTTCTACTAATATCTTTGCCTTATATTATAGAGATTTGATCCATACATATCATTCACATAAGTCATAATTCAAATTAAAGCACATAAGCAATAATTCAATAAAAATAAAGATATACAAATTAAAATAAAGACTGATAATTAAGAAATAAATCATAGAATGGTCAAAAAATTCCATAAAAATAATTTTTAAACTTAGAAAAATAATTAGAATTTTATCATGAATTTTTAGAATTTTTTGAAAATTTTTGAAATTTAGTATTTCTAAGAAAAATGTGTCCACAGGCACTTATAGAGCACAATTAGAAGTACTAAATAAGCTTTAAAATTTATGAAATTTTTACAGATGGTCTATTAGTGTGTCTAGACCTTACCTGAACGATAAGAACTTAAACTGAAATTTTTATAGTAGTTTTCTAAAAATAAATTCATAAATAGCTCATAAAATAATTTCTATCTTTAGTTTCATATTATAAGATTTATGGTTTATTTCTTCTACTATTTTTGCTAAACTAATTGAGTATTACTAAAATTTGATAATTTAATTATTTAATTATTTATCATAATAGCTAAAAATATTTTTTCTAAATTTGGGCAGTATAACAGCTTAGTAATTCTACTGTAATTGTTTAAATTCGAGCAGTATAACAACTTAATAATTATACTATGGTTGTCTAAATTTGAGCAGCATAACTACTTAATAAGAGTATTTTAATTATCTAAAATTGAGCAGAGTAACATCTTAGTAAATGCATTTTAATTTTCTAAAAATGAGCAGAGTAACAGCTTAGCAAGTTCATTTTAATTTTCTAAAATTGAGCAGAGTAACAGCTTGGTATAATTTAATAATTTAAATTTGAGCAAAATAATAACTTAGCAAAATTTAAAGTTTAACATCAAATAATATAACAATAATATTAATAGTAAAACTAAAGCCTAAACGGGTTTAGGGGAAAACCCTTCCTACCAACATGCAAAGTAATTGAAATTTAGAACCAACCCCACTCCCCCCATTACTTCAAAGAGTTGGTGAAGTTGTTGGTACAGAGCTCCTAGGAGAGGATTTTTACTAGTTATCGGAAAACTAGTAGAATTTTAGCATAAAAACAAAGTAAAAGAAAATTTTCTAAAGAGAGAAAATTTCTCTATGGAAGCTTACGGTGGTGAAAGGAGGAATGGGATGAAAAATTCAGTTCTAAGTGATGGCTATTTATAGGAAAAAAATGAACCTAGGTGTCCATTGATGAGATCATCCATGATGTCAAAAATACAATTTTTGATTTATGTTTAATTGAAAATTAGGGACACATATATAAGTAGGTCATGAATCACCTCTTGGTAGATCAGAAACGTGGGATAGCAGCTGTCCCAAAGAATCTCAGTATAAATTTTGACTGTTAATTAATTATCCGGTACCGATAAAATCGCCTAAACTTGAAAAAATTAACTTTTAATACCAAAATAATTAATTTAAATATAAATCTGAACAAATGTAATATTTTTCATCAAAAATAATTTCTAAAAATAAATTTTAATTTTTTTCGAATTATAAATATATATATTATATATTTTAAGCTTAGAAAATTCATATTAAATTCATTTTAATTCAATAAATGCTCAAATTTTTATGAAAATTCTAAAATTACATATTTTACCCAGAAATGTACTAAAAATATCATTTTCATCATTTTTGGATGTCAAACCAATACTGAGTTGGTTATTTGACAACTAGGGGTATTTTGGTCATGTTGTACAGGAATTTTAGAAAATTCTCAAAAAATTCGCAAAATTATATTTTAATACATATGACATGATTTTAAACTCAATTTGATATTTTAATATCAATTGAATCTTTTTCTCATGTCAGCCCTTAATATTGACAAATAAGGACAAAATCGTCATTTTCGAATTTCTCCGGGCTTCAACTTGGAAAAATTATTGAAAATCACGATTAGATAGTTTTCAATATTCTGAGTTTAACCGTGGGGATCAGAATTTTTAGATTCCTTCCCGATTTTTCAAAATTAAATATAGAATAAATAAATAAATAAAACAATTAATTAAATAAAAGTGAGGGTGTTACACCATTTACTTTCTTTTTTTAAATTTTTTTCCCCTTCATCAGTAGTTGTATAAGAGACTTTAATGAAAAAAAAGAAAGAAAGTAAAAGATACGCTGCAAGCATTGCTCTGCATTCGCAATGTTATACTAAAAAATATAGTGACAACAATGACACATGCGTCTAGGGTTAGTTCTACTTATAATTAAATACAATTCAATGTTATACTAAAAAAATATAATTCCTCACACTTTTGAATGGAAAGTGTTATTTATTTTCAAGTGTCATGATA
Organism: Spatholobus suberectus; assembly: GCA_004329165.1. NCBI lineage: Eukaryota > Viridiplantae > Streptophyta > Magnoliopsida > Fabales > Fabaceae > Spatholobus > Spatholobus suberectus. Next base: position 37,965,537 of record CM014732.1, read on the forward strand.
AGTGTTATTTATTTTCAAGTAAATTATTTTTATAACTTTTGAATGAAAAAATATAATCTCTCTTTCACATATTTAATGTGTATTAAAATAATAATAAAATTATATGTCAAATAATCAAAGATTCAAAGTGATATAATGCGTATTAAAATAAAAATTATTTAATCCAATTCAATTAAATGATAACAAAAAATATTCAAATTCAATTAAGTTTTTTTTAAAAAAAAAATAAGTTGGATAGGTTGAAAGTGGAGAGGGTCAACCCGCCAACCCACCCTTTTAAACCTGTCAACCCATTTTAACAGGTCAACCCGCCAACCTATTTTTTTGTACAACCTGCTCGTTATTCCTTGGCGAGTCAACCCGCCAACCCGCTGCTAAGCGGGGAGGGTTGAATACTCCAACCCACTTCTCGTCAGCGGGTCGGCTCGCTTTGGCACCCATAGTCTCCATTTATCTTGCTGCCCAATGGTAATATAGTATTGACATCCCTTTGTGGATGCTAATTTCAACTATTTTCCTTTTCCCTCTAAGTAGAGGTGTCTCATCCACCTTTGGAAAATACAATTTGTCATAAGTTTGTCTCCTATTTTAGTGTCCTAATCTATGAAAGACACCGATTCTGGTGTAATCTGGTGTATTAGGTTACATCTTGGTGCAAGAAAACCATGGACAGTCAGCTAACCTTGGTGATTTTTCTTGTGCCATTGCCACCGTCCTTATCTTTGATCAGTGGAGGGGGTAATCCACCATCATCACATCAATTTTTCAAACCTAAAAATAAAATCAATTAAAAATGAAAAGCAAAACAAAGCAATGAAGTTCTCAAGTTGCCTCTTAGCCATGTTTCTTTAACGTTAATAGCTTGAAGTAGCATACGTCTCCACTACTTGTAGCTCTACCTCATGCTCATTAGTCAATCAAGTGGAGAAGCTTTTGTCACACGACATGAAGCTTGAGTTGGGCTCCTTTTTTTGTCATAATTGTTTTATTTTACTTAATTATATTTTTGTCACACTATATATTACGACTAATGTATAATTTTAATCCCTCAATATTTTTTGATCAAATATATTTTTATAAGTTTTTAATTGTTACAATTAAACTCTTTCATCTCACTTTCTACTTATTGTATAAAACCCTCAAATCCTTTTTTTTTTTATCCAAATAATTTGAGATTTAAGATGGACCTAAGATAAAAAAAAATTATTTAAACGATCTAGTACTTGAAACATGGGAAAATATTTTTTTTCTTTCTAATTTTGAGTGAAATATGATGTTTTAATTGACTAGTTTTGAGTAGAAGACAATTTATAGTTTAATAGGTTTTGTTCATACACATTTGGAGAAAAAATTATGAAAATAAATGTTTTAAATAGAAGAATACTGCTAGAAGAATTTTATTATAACAACTAAAAAATTAAGGTATTAAAATTCAAGTAAAAACCTATTTGAAATAAAGAGATCAAAATTACAATTAAATATATTTTACTTTATTTATTTTCATAATTCGATCCTCAAAGAATGTTATCCAAATATATATTTTTATGTACATGGATTGAATAAATATATTTTTTTGGATTTAATATATTTTTATTTATTTTCATGGATTGAATAATGAATATTAGATTTTTTTTTTTCATTTTTCTGAAAGCCCAAGTCCAAAATTTTTTCTTTCTTTTTTCCCTTTTAAAGAATACACTCATCTGAAAATTGAAGGAGAGTTTTTGACATGAAAACTGAAACAAAAGTTTGACTATTGGGTTCATGCTAATGCTGATTGTTTCTTTCATACAGATCATCTACATCATCAAATACGACGAAGCATCACAACAGAGACATGGTCACTGCACGGTCAGTTTTGAAAGTTACAAGACATCGCGCAATTTGAATAAATTATATAAAATTTGATTAATTTTCTCAAAAACATAAATCATAAATAATTAAAGAGCTTGTTTGGCACGACTTTACTGGTGCTAGATTTAATCGTATAGTTGTTGTGTAGTGGCCTTGTGCCCACCATTACAGAAAAAAGAAAAAAAATAGAATCATATTTTGAAGTTGGCGCTAACAATGAAGATATAATAAAATATTATTTATCTAATTATTATAATATCTTACAAGACAAAAGAAATTTAAAAAAAAATATCAAAACGCTCCTATGTTTGGGCCTTCCAATTGAAAAATTATTGTTAAGAATAAAATTCCCTGATCAATCGAATTAGGATATCCCATCTTTATAAATTTATCTCAACTCAGATTCATAAAATGTGATGCAGTACTACAACTATTTTAACCCATTAGGGTGGCCTAGTGGTAGGGAGTTAGTGTAGTACACATGAAGTCGTAGGTTCTAATCTCAATGCGACTATTATATAAAAAAAATTAAAAAAAGTAGTACAACTACTTTCATTCCAGTACAAGTCCTACAATATTTTTCCTTAAAATCTATTACTCCTCAACAAGGAATATCCTTTGAAGGCTCGAAGCAACCGCAATCAAAGGATGTATCTTCATTAATGAGTTCCTATGTTTAAATCTTTAAACATTGTTCTTTTTTTTAGTTAAACATTGTTCTTTTTTTAAGTGTCCAGGGTAACCTCGGAAACTAATTTTTATAATATAGAGATTTATTTAAGAAACTGACCTCTCTCAATAAATATTCTTTTATACACATGAACCTGAGATTGAAACTGTCAATAACATATTGTTCTCTTACTACTTTAGCAGGATTAAAACACATATTACAAGAAAACATCGGCATAATTTTGGATTGCATTACGAGTGATCTTTAATCTTCAATTATTTTTTAGGAAAAATCCGAAATCGTCTCTCGTTTTTGCCTTGTAAATATAAACCAACTACTTTTGACAACTTGGAACCGTAATAGGAAACTAGAAAGAAAAAAAAATAGAGAGAGAGAGTACGGGAAAGAGGTAATCCTTTAAATACTTTAGACCATTATTATTAGATCTGAGAATTGAGAAAGAGTCTAAACTGATATTTGACTTAGCTAATGGGCTTTTCCCATCATAAAATAACATTAGACTGGGTACAAGGTCATGGTTGGCAAGTTAATATTGAAGAATTCTTAATACACTTTGATCAAGTACGCATGTAGTTGTTAATGAATGGTTCACCACGAAATAAAGAATTAATTATGATAAAGTTAAACAGTAAACCTGTTCCATGGTTCATCCCTATAAATAGCAAGCTTAACATGCAACAAAATTCAATTCTCTCAACTTACAAACAATTTCATACTCGATCAGAATCATTAAGAGTAGCGGTGAGAGCAAAATGAAAGTTGTCTACTTCGTTGTTGCCGTCTTAGCTTTGGCATCCTCTGTTGCCTATGCCTATGACCCCAGTCCCCTGCAAGATTTTTGTGTGGCTGTCAATGACACCAAAGATGGTGGTAAGAATATATATAAACATTAATTCCTCACTAGTCTGACATAATCGTTAGATCATGTCTAGAATCATTGCAATTGATTTTTCAAATTAAAAACTTTGCCTTGTTAATTTGCAGCATTTGTGAACGGAAAATTCTGCAAAGACCCCAAACTTGTTAAAGCTGAAGATTTCTTCAAACATGTGGAAGCTGGGAATACTAAAAATCCACTTGGCTCACAAGTAACTCCTGTATTCGTTGATCAACTGCCAGGAATAAATACACTTGGAATATCTTTGGCTCGCATAGATTTTGCCCCCAAGGGTTTAAACCCTCCTCACACTCACCCTCGAGGCACAGAAATTCTGATTGTCATTGAAGGCACTCTCTATGTTGGATTTGTCACATCCAACCAAGACAAAAATCGTCTCTTCACCAAAGTATTGAACAAGGGTGATGTGTTTGTGTTCCCAATTGGTCTCATTCATTTTCAACTGAATGTGGGATATGGAAATGCAGTTGCCATTGCTGGCCTCAGCAGTCAAAACCCAGGAACTATCACTATTGGAAAAGCTTTGTTTGAATCCAATCCCCCTATTTCTTCTGAAGTTCTCACTAAAGCATTCCACGTTGACAAGAAAGTAATTGATTATCTTCAAAAGCAATCTTGGTATGGCAACAACTAGTTTGGGAATATAGGTTGTCATTGCTTCATTCTGATTGGATAATTAAATCATTTTGGACCGCCTAATTCAATTCATTCTTCAGGAAATACATCGTTACTATGTATAAGAAATAAATTAAAAGGCATGTGGGAAATATTTATATGCCAAGGCTACTCTTTTGTATAATTTAATTTTGTTTTCTACATTGTTTTTGTGACTTCAATAAAATAACGATATTCTGCCCCTCTTGTTGAAGTAGATTTTTTACATTTGGTACATTCATGCTCATGCGTTAATCTACTGGAAACAAATCGTACTATTCAGTGGCATTATCAATCAATAGCATTGTAAAATTAGATGTGTGGATGAGTCATGACTTTAGCAGCCTTAATTATAGATCTAAATTGTGCTAAGTATATGATGAGGAAATCAAAATCTACCCAAATCCCTTGTCATTAAGCTGACCTAGTGGGTTAACGAAAATCCTTTATTAAGTTACACTATTGGTTTTACCAACTAAATATCAATGAAAATATAATTAACGGCAACACTTGAACTGTAAGTACAACAAAAAGATCGCTCATGCAATGCTTTGATGACCTTCGCGTTGTTGTGTGTACTGTTTGTCTTTTCTTCATTTCTGGTGTTTCATCGGGTTTTTGGCATTCTTTATTCCTTCCTTGTGTTTCAAAATATTGGGACATTTCCTTTAAAGCTAGAACTTCTAAAACATTAGAATATCTATTCACAAACTTAATTCTCAGTCTCTAAAAGAGCATATATAGCTTTCTGGTAGCCTTTTTTGCTCAAATTTTTAACTTTGCAGTTTTCAATTGATTCAATCTCTCCATCTCGTCTGCTCTATATTTCTTCATAGCTGTAATCCTTAACTATTTTTGGCATGTCTTTGCTTTAAAATAAAAACCTGCATGTGAACAATTTGTAATGAAAGAAATAAAAATATAAATAAATGCCGAATGTCATCATACGATAAATAGAGAAATGTAAACTGTTATGCACTCATGGGTGTTGCATACCTTCGTCTGAATAAAATAAGTGCAGAATCCTGAAATAGATGTCAATGGAGAAGAAATAAAAATACAACACGAGTGTAGAGGGTCCATCCAAAATACAACGAAATATAAACTCCCAAAATGAAATCCTCCACTCCTTAAGCTAACCCACTACTCTTAGACACTAGCACTAGGAGGCCTCTAAAGGATCCTCTTTGGAACTTGATACGTACATCACTGGTTAATGACGTGGACCTCTAGCTGAGGATGTGACAAATCCATCCCTTGAGGCATAGTACAATGCCCTCCACGTCCCCTCGATTGGTAGGCTCATGCATCTTCATAGACATGCGTATAGAAAATGAAAACACGTGTTGGTCAGAAGAGAAGTTGGTGTGATGGTGTCGCCCATATAACAGACGTGTCAACCTTCAAAGTTGAACTGCCAAGCATCACGTTCTCCCCTTATGTCCTTCGTGAACTCAATTCACAGGTTCCCCAGATGATGATCTTGAAGCACCATTTGCTTCCCAAACATGATCATCATGAACAACGACAGAACACAGACACATTAAAAGATAACAATGATTAACATATAGACACAAGTACTACAAGAGTATGTGTGGATGACACACAAACATACATACAAAATACAACCAAATGTAGTATACACAGAGGCATCACATATATCAAATAACTTCATATCAGCATATACAAGAGATAATAATCAGATTTCATCAATTAAACCCAACAAATGTCCATGCATGAGATAGACTCTACTACATGGAGATTTCAACTTTTCTTTGAGTGATCAGATGGTTGTGTCCCCTAATATGGTAAAATCATCTAATCCAGACCCTCTGGTCCAAAAGCACGACATGTCCAAAATCATCCTAATGTTTTGTTTCATCTGTTGGTCCTAACTGAGCAATTTCTTGTCGAAGTTGCGTAGGACAAATGCTTCAACCTAGACAGCCAAAAGTTGCATTGAATAGGACGATTGTTGCCAAGTCTTAACAAGCGAATGAAGCTAGTGTGAGCAATGTCATTTTTATTTTTTTAAGTTCCTTTCACTTGTGTTGGCTAAATCGACTCTACATTGTCCTTTTTTATTAATTTTTGTTGTAGATAGAGTCGGCATTGTAACACTCATTTAATTTTAAATATAATTCATATTAATTTAATTATTACTTTAAGTTGATGAAAATGTGGGTAAAATTTTATTTTTTTTGATAATAGAAAAACAGAATTTAGAAATAGAAGTGAAATGATAAAAACTGCTTATGTGTATATATATATATATATATATATATCCAACTATACATCATGGTTTGAGTAATACATAATAGTCAAAGAAAAAAACAAAAGTACATCAAAAGACGTATACTACCTTACCCAATATATACATCAAAAATATCCTATACAGAGCAATATTTATCTACTCTATCCCGTAAGAAAAATATTATAAACTAGGTCTACAATTTGGAGGAGTATCCTCTGGCTCATCCTCAGCATCATCAAGCATTGCTGTCATCTTCAACAATCACGATTAAACATGCATAACAAAAATAATGGAGTGAGGTGATTTATTCTAAATCACTTTCACATGTATGGTAGGAATTGAAATACAATTAATGAAGGGAACCTAGGGTTTATTCTAAGTTATACTACACTACCCTTGACTTGGTATGGATCCATACTTCCCATCAGTGAGTAATAGTTCTCAACAGAACTTGGGAAGTGACTGGGAGTACATATATCTCATCAACATCATCACATGGTACAGTCCTCATCATTAATGAGAAACAAATATCAGTCAAGACGTTTATTTATAGAGGTATACTCTCAAACCAATCCCGGAATGTTGAGCAGTTGTCGAGCTTGGTCAGGTGAATATTCCAGCTCACGGGCGCTACCTTGGCTATTAGGACTTTCACCACTCAATGCCTACCCCCGAGACCTCCCCAAATGGGTCCCTGTCTTTCATTCCTCAGCGTACCAAACTGTAGCTTCGCTAATAGGGTGTTATGCTACTGCATGTCCCTTGCTTTACATTACTCACTAATCTATTAATTTCTAAATGTTCACTCTGGTCTTAAAACTTTAAGCACCAATATAATTTCTACCAATATCTCTGCCTTATTTACAGAGGTTTGATCGATACATATCATTCACATAATTCATAATTCAAATTAAAACACATAACTAATAATTCAATAAAAATAAAGACATAAAAATTAAAATAAAGACTGATAATTAAGAAATAAAACATAGAATAGTTAAAAATTTTCATAAAAATAATTTTTAGGCTTAGAAAAATAATTAGAATTTTATCATGAATTTTTAAAAAAAATTCAAATTTTTTTGAAATTTAGTACTTTTAAGAAAAATATGTCCACAAGCACTTATAGAGCACAATTAGAAGTACTAAATAAGCTTTAAAATTTATGAAATTTTTACAAATGGTCTATTTGTATGTCTAGACCTTACCTGAACAATAAGAACTTAAACTGAAATTTCTACAGTAGTTTTCTAAAAATAAATTCATAAATAGCTCATAAAATAATTTCTATGCTTAGTTTCATATTACGAGATTTATGGTTTATTTCTTCTACTATATTTGCTAAACTAATTGAGTATTACTAAAATTTTATAATATAATAATTTAATTATCTATTATAACAGCTAAAAATATTTTTTCTAAATTTGGGCAGTATAACAACTTAGTAATTCTACTATAATTATTTCAATTCGAGCAGTATAACAACTTAATAATTATACTATAGTTGTCTAAATTTGAGCAGCATAACTACTTAATAAATGTAATTTAATTATCTAAAATTGAGCAACATAACAACTTAGTAAAAGCTTGAATTTAATACTAAACATTATAATATTTATAAAACTTAAAAACTTAAACATCGAAAGGTTTAGGGGAAAACCTTTCCTACCAACATGCAAAGTAATTGAAAATTAGAACCAACCCCACTCCCCCCATTACCTCAAAGAATTGGTGAAGTTGTTGGTGCAGAGCTCCTAGGAAGAAGATTTTTACTAGTTAATGAAAACTAGTAGAATTTTGGTGTAAGAAGAAAATTTTATGGAGGAAGGTGGCTATGGAGGAGTGGCTTATCCAACTTGGGAGAGGAAGGGATGAAGATTTCAGCTTCCATGGAGGGGTATTTATAGAGGGGAGAAAAGCCTTAGGTGTCCACCTAATGCATCATGCATTATGTAATAAATATAATTTATTTATTTATTTTTATTTGAACATAAGGAACACATCTCCAATTTAGGTGATGAATCACCTATTTATAGAGTAAAAACGTGCTGGTTGAGCTGTCCCAAAGCTCTCCAGTATAATTTTTGATTGTTAATTAATTAGCCAGTACCAATAAAATTGCCTAAACTTAAATAAATTAACTTTTAATATCAAAATAATTAAAGTAAACATAAATCTGAACAAATGTATTATTTTTCATCAAAAATAATTTTTAATTTTTTTATTATTTTTTTGAATTATAAATATATATTATATATTTTAAGCTTAGAAAATTCATATTAAATCCATTTTAATTCAATAAATGCTCAAATTCTTATGAAAATTCTAAAATTACATATTTTACCTATAAATGTACTAAAAATATTATTTTCACCATTTTTGGATGTCAAACCAATACTGAGTTGGTTATTTGACAACTAGGAGTATTTTGGTTATTTTGTACAAGAATTTAAGAAAATTCCCAGAAAATTTTCAAAATTATATTTTAATACATATGGCATGATTTTAAACTCAAATTGAAATTTTAATGTCAATTGAATTTTTTTCTTATGTCTGTCCTTAATATTGACAAATAAGGACAAAATCATCATTTTCTAATTTTTTCGGGCTCCGACTCAGAAAAATTATTGAAAATCACGATTAGATAGTTTTCGATATTCTGAGTTTAACCGTGGGGATCAAAATTGTTAGATTCCTTCCTGATTTTTCCATAATTAAATATAGAATAAATAAATAAAACAATTAATTAAGTAAAAGTGAGGGTGTTACAGGCATTGTGTTTCAATTTGGAGTCGGCTTGTATATTGTTTTTTTTTTAATGCAATTCGATTTTGAATAATGAAGAGTACCTCTGCTGTTATGTGATTACAAAATAAGATATCATTATATAAATTACAATTTAACCCTTAAACAAGCCACACAAGTGAAGCCAACAAAAACGATCAAACAAAGTAGTACACAAATTAAGTTTATTTAAAAAGCCAAAGAAAAAAAATACATATAAACATAACCGTGAGTAAGACTAGAAAATAGGTAATATTCACAAGGTACAGGTGGAAGAACATTCTATGTTAAGCTGTCAACAAGACTAATGGGTTTTTAATATAAAGCCAACAATAGGGGACTTCATTCTAACCACCATGATAGGAACTCAAATAAGCAAAAGCCAATAGATACGTGCATATCCCATAGACTATACTTATTCAGCAAAAGCTACAGAGGCAGAAACTTGCATAAGTAGCAACACCACACCATAACCTGCCATGACAATAAGTCATTCTTTAGAAAATATAATTTTGAGTATATGATTGAACATCAAATGACAATTTTGAACTCTTTGGTTGCTTTAATCGTTTCCCTGCATCACAACTTCAATTTTTGTCCTACTTTTTATTAATTTTCAAAATCAGTTGAGCTACTGCTTGCAGCCTAACGGTGTTATTTATGTGACAAAAAATGGGATTATGTAAGAGATGCCACTTAAACAGATTTAGCTCTATTGTACCACACACTTTTGGTCTATGATCATGGACTTACCAGAGTCATTTGAACCATGTTAGAAAAGTCTAGCATGTTGGAGACTTTTTTTTTTACAATCAATTACAATGTACAAACTAACAACCATGTCACCAAAACCCAATTTGAAACATATTTAATTAACACTATTAATAATTAACACTTTAGACAAGATTGGCATTGTAAAGATTATAGTCTGCAAACACTCAAGCACGATATCTACTTTACAATACCCATCATGGTAGAATTGAATTCTTTAATTGACAATTCCTTGTTGCGTCAAATCCACCAATGTAGCAGTACTTTGCTCCTATTGTAACACCCCTACTTTTATATATTCTGTATGTTTAAAAATTATTTTTAAGTCATCAATGTATTTAGAACAATTAATAATAATTTTAGAAATTTTTCTAGAATTTATTGAGATAATTTTTGTAAAATGACAAAAATATCCCTGGTTGACTGTGGGAACCAATCGGAGACTTTTTGATTTCAAAATATTTTGAAAATTTTATATTAAGTATCTCTCATTATAAAAACTTTATTTTGAGAGAAAAGTAGTGAAAAATATAATAATTCTATTTCAATTCTTCCACTGTTTTTTTATAATATTTGGCAATACAATTCTGAAAAATCGGAAAGGAATTTAGAAATTCTGACTCTCACCATTTTACTCAAAATTTCAAGAGCTATTTAATTGCGATTTTTAATAATTTTTCTGAGCCGAAGCCCAGAGAAATTAGAAAATGACAATTTTGTCCATATTTCTCAACATTAAGAACTGACATGAGGAAAAGATTCAATTTACATTAAAATGTCAATTTGAGCTTGGAATTATGTCATATATATTAAAATATAATTTTGGAAATTTTGAAAATTTTCTGGAATTTCTGTGTAAAATGACCAAAATGCCCCTACGTGTCTAATAAGCCAGCCAGTACTGGTTTGACATTTAAAAATGGTGAAAATGGTAATTTTAGTTTAATTATGGTTAAAATATTTAATTTTATAATTTTGATAAAAATTTTGGTATTTATTGCATTAAATGGATTTTCTATGAATTTTCTAGCTTAAAAATACAAAATAAATACATATAATTTGAAATAAATTAATAAAAATTAAAATTTATTATTAGAAATTTATTTTTGATCAAAAATAATTTATTTGTCCAGTTTTTCATTCAAATACATTATTTTGATATTAAAAGCTAATTTTTCAAGTTTAGGCGTTTTTATCGATACCGGTTAATTCACCTACAGATAAAATTTGACACATGGAGGCTTGGGAAAGCTGGTGGAGCACGTCCCCAACCCTAAAATAGGTAATTCACCACCTATTTGGGGTATGTGTCCCTAAAATTAATTAAAAAGAAATTAAAAACAAGTTTTATTGCATCATTGCTTACATCATCCAAGGGACACCTAACCCCCTTCTTCCTCTCTATAAATACCCATGGTCTTGGACCATTTTCAGAACCTCTCTCTCTCTCAAACTACCAAATTCTTAGAGAGCTTCTCTCTCTAGAAAAAAATTTCTTTTATTTTGTTTTTATGTTAAAATTTTACTAGTTTTCTAACAACTAGTAAACTTCTCTTTCTAGGAGCTCTGCATCAACAATTTCATCATCTCCATCAATTATCTTAGAGGTAATGGGGGGAGTGGGGTTGGTTCTAAATTACTGTCACTTTGCATGTTGGTAGGAAGGGTTTTCCCCTAAACCCGTTTAGGCTTAAATTTTAGTATTGTTATTATTATTAAAGTTAAACTTTAATTTTTACTAAGTTGTTACTCTGCCCAAATTTAAATTATTAAATCATGATTATTAAATTATTACTCTGCTCAAATTTAAATTATTAAATTTTACTTACTAAGCTGTTACTCTGTTCAATTTTAGAAAATAAAAATACATTTACTAAGCTGTTACTCTGCTCAAATTTAGAAAATCAAAATGCATTTATTTAGTTGTTATTCTGCCAAAGTTTTAGTAATTATGCTATAATTGTTATATCGTTATCCTGTTAAAATTTTGGTATAGTACAATTTCTGCAAAATAAGGCAGAAATGTTGATTATACTGGTGCTCAAATTAAATGAGACCAGGGAAACCTCTATTTGAGAAATTAGGAAGTGATAAATTAGTGAGTAATGTAAAGCAAGTGACATGCAGTGGCATGGAACCCTGTTAGGGAAGCCACTGTTTGGTACGCTGAGGAATGAAAGGCAGGGACCCACTTGCGGAGGTCTTGGGGTTAAGCATTGAGTGGTGAAAGTCCCAATGGGCAGGGTAGCGCCCTTGAACCGGGATATTCGCCTGACCAAACTCGATAACCCCGACAACTGCTCAGCATTCCAAGATTGGTTTGAGAGTATTCCTCTATAAATGGATATCCTAAATTGTTATTTTATTCCTCAATGATGACGAGGACTGTACCATGTGATGGTGTTGAGAGAGGTATATGTACTCCCAGTCACTTCCCAGGTTCTGTTGAAAACTATTACCCACTAATGGGAAGTATGGATCCATACCTAGTCAAGGGTAGTCGGATACAACTTAGAATGAACCGTAGGATCCCTTGTGTTGTTAGCTGTGTTTTATCTTTGTTTTATGGTAGATTTTCTACCGTACATGTAAAAGTGATTTTAGAACAAAACACCTCACTCCATTATTTTCTTTTGTGTATGATTGGTTGTGATTATTGAAGACGACATTAACGCTCCGTGATGCTGAGTACAAGATAGAGAACATCTCAACGGGGGAGGACCTGAAGACCTATAGTATTTTCTTCTTGTATAAGGGATAAGGTAGATAAATACTGCTCTGTATAAGATCTTTTTGATGTATATAGTGGGCTAGGTAGTATATCTCTTTCGATGTACTTTTGTTTTCTGACTGTTATGTATTACTCAAACCATGATGTACAGTTTTATGATATATATGTATATATCTTTCATCTTTTACTACCATTTCCAAATTCTGTTAAGTTTGGAATTTCTTTTAAAAATGAAAAAAAAATTACACGCATTTTTATTTACTTAAACTTAATAACTAAATTAATATGAATTATATTTAATATGAATGAGTGTTACACCTATTCCACCATCAGGCTCCACAAAGGGTGTTTCAAGCAATTGAACAACCTGAACAGTATTTTGAAATGGGAATTTAAATAAAAATGACAACAGCATTAAACTTTTCACAAAATCATAGCAATCACAAGCCAAGGAATTTCACGTTTCCATGCATCACACTAGTAGCTTAGAGAATTAAATAATGCATAAAGAAGTAGATGTAAGTACTTGTTGAGGTAGCTTAAGGGAACTCTACTGTTGTTGCTGCGCCTGCGAGCAAGAGCTCTAATGTTAATGCATTAAGAATCCTTAAATTTTAGAGGATCCTTGAATTGCTTTGACTCACCTCCTCACGTTTTGCTTCAATTTCCTCATATGTTAGCAATTGCTTCTTTACAACATTATCTTTTGTTTGAGCAATTAGCTGTAGAAAGGTCAGAAAAATTATACATCTAGATAGAAGTTTTGAAACATATAGTCATTATACATGCCCAAAATGTTGAGAAGACATCAATGATCTAAACTAAAGGAAATTAAGCATAATGTGCTAACCTATTCTAACAATTGACAATTTTTTCATTTTCGTCTCTTTCAATGAAATTCCTTTAGAATTTCCATCTTCTTGTGGAACTATAGCCACCCCATTTTTTTTTTCTAAAGCACATGCCCTCTTAGCAAAATGCTTCTTGTCCAACTTTTCAAGAGGTGTGTGCTACATGAAAAAAACTAGCAACAATTTGTTATACCAAGCTGTCAAGCCAAATTCATTTTACCGATATAGCTTATAGGCAACAAAGCTACTTTAAACCAAGTTCAATGAACCAATGCTTCTTCCAACCAAATAAGATATTGCAGATCAAAGAATTCCAATTTTATTTTGATCTACAATGTACACTGGAAATGTTGATGTTTCAGGACTTACTCAGCACTTCCAACCAAATTGTGAACATTGGGAGTGGTTGATCATTGTTTTGAACATGACTACTTTTTATTTGAAAATATAAGAAAAAGGATTACGCTGATTGGTTTTATTCTATTAAACTAAAATTTTATACCCTGCACCTTTTAAAAAGGGAATTGGCTCACCTAGAATCTAATATCTCAATAGAGGCCAATGTTCATTAAGTTGTCTTGCAGGACAACCTTGAACCCAAATATTCAAATACTAAAAATTCACTAAGTTAATTTTTAGTCAAAAATAGAAACTATTAATGAGGACACCCACATAGATGTAGTTTTGCAATGAGGAGGACCCAGAAAAACTATATTTGAAAAAAAAATGTAAATAATTAATGGGGAGGACAAGTTAGTCAAAGGGGGGGGGGGGGTGGGAAGAAGAACCACATTAGGTACATAAGAACCACATATATGCTCCCAAAATCTACATACTATATAAGATCCATGAATACCAATTTTAAACAACTTTAGTGTTTTGAAATTATAGGATTTAGGTAGGAAAAAAGAGAAAAAAGTCTCCTAAAAATATTATGTACATATATATGGTGTTTTATGATTATTAGTGTAACACCTTTAACTGTCAACATTTTTGTAACTCAAATTCGAGCTCTAATAGCTCAGTAGTAGAAATTAAGATAGATTTTTTTTTTAAAATCCTTTAAAACTGAAATTGTAGCATAATATAAAATGTGAAATCTTTTTCCATGTAAAACAAATTAAGAGTTTTACTACCAAACCATTAATAAAATACTATGATAACAAATACTAATAAAAATGAAATACAATATTAAAATTCTACAAAAATGCAGCTACATATTTTGACACGAAAAGAGTTTACATTACATTCTGATAACATTATAGCACGGTCTACTACATAACTGGATACTCCTTCAGATTAGAGCATTACCATTCTAATCCCAAGGGAATACCAGTTTTGACACCACACCAGATTATTTCGACATCTGGTATTATAGAATCAAACCATGAACTCGTCGTTCCATAAAAACAGGTCTCTTACATCTTCAACTACACTTCCGCCACGCCACTCTGATACTATCTTAGTTAGGGGTTGTAAGCCTTATAATCCATGTAGTGCCTCAAGCTAGTGTGACTCTTTTGTCAATACCACGCATTCCTAAGCCATGTACTTGCTCATGTATAAATCAAAAGGCAATCCGCTCCCTATTTTTGTTCCAAACATTTGCAGATGAAGTAAGGGACGAATTAATCAGGGGCAAGAACCAGACAAATTGAAACCAAGAAATCAAATAAACCTAGAGACCCACCCAAACCATAGTTCATATCACAGAATTAGTATGACAGACATTAACAAAGCCATATCATACAGTAAATTATAAAACCATGTATTAAACATTACAGCATTTAGTAAAGAGCACAATTCATAATAAATTATTACAGCATATGTAAATATCATAGTCATTACGCACACATAATGCATTCCATTCCCATGCTACACACAAAGAAAGATTTGAAGTATGACCTATCGTCTTTCTTTTCAATCCATCAATTATTTCTATCAAGTTACTCAATAAATCCAAATGGTAGCACTACAAGTCCATTTGTACTACTACCATCCACAATTGATGCGTCCCATACCACACCAATTCGGGGTTTTATTGAGATACTCGTTAATGCAATGCATGTGGACCCATAATCTACGAAGTGTTCATCAATATCCATGGGAAGTGACTAGGAGTACATATACCTCTCTCACACCAAGGTATAATCCTCCTCATCATCGAGGGAACGAGCAATCTTTCAGCTCAGGACATTCATAGTCCAAACAGAGGTATACTCTCACACCAATCTTGGAATGCTGAGCAGTTGTCGGGGTTATCAACCTTGGTCAAGCGAATATCCCAGCTCAAGGGCGCTACCCTAGCCATTGGGACCTTCACCGCTCGATACCTTACCCCTAAGACTCATATATGTGGGTCCTTGCCTTTCATTCCTCAGCATACCAAACTGTGGCTTCCCCATCCATAACGCATGCCATCAGTGCATGGTTCACAACATTAATATATATGCGTATGATGTATGAACATCCACAAGAATAATATATTCAATTATAAACATTCATACTTTTCTATAAAATTTAACAAAACCTCCTCTATTTTGGTACATTCCCTCACATCTCTCATTAGGCATGGACAATAAATCAACAAAGGGAAACCATGGCCAACATATCCATTCCACAATTTCATTCATTTTATTAAAATTGTCATCACAATCAATTGGCCATTTATAGGTATCATTCACATCACATCTTTCATCAATTCAATTGCATTTCATTTTTAATGACACCATCACAGACTAAATCAATTATTCAGTCAATTCGATTCACTCGACCATATTTTTGTTGATCATTAACCATTCATGCTATTAATTGCCAATTAACAAAAAGATCTTATTTCTTGGTTCAAGAACTCACATCTCATTAACAAACCAATGCTTATTATAATTAAAAGACACTAATTAATCTACACTTGTTCTATCCCAAATTATCTTTTGATTACCAATTTGATGATTCTAATTATCTACCCATACTATAAAGCACAAAGCTAAGCTTTAGGAATATCAATTACATCATAGGCAATTTTTTTGTTTTCTATTATATTGTGATACCCTGTTTTTGTTGATTGTTTTGGCATAGCAAATGAATTTTTATTCCAACCATCTTTTGTAGTCTTAACCGTCAATATGTTTAGTTTCTAAATATAATTTTTCCTAATTTTTATAAAATCACTTAAGGGTCCCATTGATCATTTTTTTCGTGGCTGGTTGCTGTCAGAATTTGACAGAACAGCAGTCAATAAAAAATTCACCAAATATTCATCACATGGAATTAGATTATGAAATTTTACAGGGATATTCTAGACATACAGAGGCATCTATCTACCAAAAACCATGTAAAAATTCCAACCACACAGGAAATTATACACGAAAAACAAAGGATGTTCTACTGCAATAAAGATTCAGCAACTTGTAATTTAATCTTTAAGCATTGTAATCAAGCAATTGACATATATTTCAAGCAATTCCATTATCAAGAACATCATACAAGGCCCAACTAAGCTCTATGTGGCCAATCATGCAAGCACATCACAATTAGAATCCCCAAGAGTCATACAAATGAAATTGACAACATACAATTTAACAAAACCACCATCTAGGCCATTATCATTCTTGAAATCAAATTAGTCTAGTTTCTACCCCCTTACCCATTGATGACCGTGGCTGCCATGAGAGGAGGAGGAGAGGGTTTTGATCATCCATGTTCTAATCAAGCTCTAATGGGTCTAATATCGCCTTTCCTACCATTTCTACTGGCAAAGTCAAAGAATTCACCGATTAATTTTACAAAACAACATTGAATAAGAGAATGAATATTAACCAAAATTTGAATTAGGTGGAGAAGAGGAAAATTAACATAGGGCTTTTAAATCTCATGAGAAGGAAGTGTTAAATCCTTGATTGGATTGGAAATTGGAGGCTTGGATCAGTGTGAATTGCAAAATTTGACAAAGAGGGCTAGGGTTCAAAGAGAGAGGGGTGTGTGATTGTAAGGAGAAGAGGGAAAGATTGAGCTTCTTACACCACCCATGGAGTCTCCTTAGTCTTGAAAGGAAAAGATGAAGCTTGGATTGTAGAGAAACTTGAGAGATTTTGAGAGAAATGGAGAGGGTTTATTGAGGAGGAAGAGAAAAGAATGAAACCTTGTGGGAGAGAAGTGGTGGTCACGGTTGTAGTTAGCTAAGGAGGAGAAAAATATAATTCTTGGACCACTAAGTGTCAACATGTGTCACTAAAATGACCGGTGTTGGTTTTAATTTTAACTCAACGGGCTTATAGAGAGTTGAAGTTAATGGCACTAAACTTAATCTAGTCTCTCTCTGGTCAAACATGTGAGGTATCTCTGCAAACAGAGCTAAAAATAACTAGTTTATTTTATAAGTCATTTTATGAGCTATTTATGAACTTATTTTTAGAAAACTATTATAGAGATCTCAGTTCGAGTTCTCCTTATTCAGGTAAGGTCTAGACACACTAAAGAACCTCTTGTAATTTTTTTGTAATTTTTAAAGCTCATTTAGTGTTTCTAATTGTGCTCTATAAGTGCCTGTGTACACCTTTTACTCATATATGCTAAATTATAAAAATTCTCGAAAAATCTCTAAGAATTCATGATAAAATTCTAATCATTTTTCTAAGCTTAAAATTGTTTTTCTTGAATTTTTTTGACTATTCAAC
Source organism: Spatholobus suberectus (assembly GCA_004329165.1). Taxonomy (NCBI): domain Eukaryota; kingdom Viridiplantae; phylum Streptophyta; class Magnoliopsida; order Fabales; family Fabaceae; genus Spatholobus; species Spatholobus suberectus. The sequence goes on from CM014732.1 coordinate 37,983,701, forward strand.
AATTTATCTCTTAGTTGTCTTTCTTTATTCTAATTTATTAATTGCAATAAATCTAATTTTATTTATAAAATTTCCAAAAATTATTTTTATTTCTTAGATACCTTTCTAATATTATTCTAAGACTAGAATATATTTTTCTCAACTTTAGAAATGTTTCTGCTATTTATTTAGACATTTCTATATAATTTCAATTATTACCTTTATTATTATTGTTATTATTAAGTCTAGATATTATTTATTCATTGAAGCTAAATCAAAGCTTTCAAAATTTATAAATCTCTATCTAGACTTTTGATTAATATCACAAGACAATTAAACAAATGAAAATTATTAGATAATTGTTTAAGTAATATTTTCAGGATGTTACAATTAGGATACAAAATACATTAAGCCAGTGACCCAGTGGTCTCATTTATATAATAATCAAATTAAGTACTAGTCTAAAACACGTGACTGCATGACTTCACACCAAAAATCTCAGTCACAGTAATATTCCCTTTTTCTTGCTCTGTTTCCCTTTCAAAAAAATCATGAACAATAACAAAATTTCAACAAAAAAACTTTAGAGGAAGGGTATGAGAGTGTATTGAGTGGATTTTCTAAGATTCTGTCAACTCTGACAGTGTAGCAGAGGTGGGTAATGTGTTTCTTACTTCAAAAAGGAATACATAAGTAACATACCCAGGTACAAAAATGTGACTTAACATGTGTAAATTTTGTTTTAAGAACATAGAATAATTAAAATGCATATGTGCCATATTAAAATGCACAATACAAAGTGTTGATGATTTTCTTATACCGCCAGTCACAGTCACATTCCCTTTTTCTTGCTCCCTCCCCCTTCAAAAAAAGCCATGATTTGTAGGGCCTTTGATTGGTATCAAACCAAGACAAGCAAAATTAGAAAGCAAAAAAAAAAAAAAAAAGGCCCACGAAGATCTCAAGGAATTCAAACTAATTAATACAAGCACAATACAAACATTTACACAGCAATTTCTTGAGTTATCACATTTTTTTCTTGAGTTAGAGAGAAAGGGTGAATTGAAGAGGAACCTCGGTGTGCGAGAGTGAACTCCATGCATACTTAAGGTGGTTAGGGATTCAAAACTTGTTCTACTCTACTTGGTGTGGAAGACGAAACTTGCTTTGCTCCAAGCACTCAAAAGCTTCAACAACAAAATCGAGTTCGAACAATGTTAGGATTTCAAAATTAACACAACAGAGGAAGGGATTAAGGTTTGAAACTTACATGAGGCAATTGACTAATGTGAGATAAGAGTGAAGAAATAGTGTAGGCCATTGTGCTCATGCTCAAAACAATTCGCAAACATCGTTTAGGGTTCGTGCAACCACAGTAGGAAACCCTAAAAAACAAAAAGGGGATGAGATGACATATTAAGAGCTTAAACAATGGCAATGGAAATTGGAGAGATGAGGGCACACCGCACATGCAACCAGTGGCGAGGATGAGGTTGTGCAGTGCTATACACGTCAAGGCTCTACGCGGTGTAGGACGAGGTGTGGGCTATACACGTGCAATGGAGATAGGGTTCAACAGTGCTATACGTAGTGGTCTAGACAAAAGTAGGGTGTGAATTAGAGGCACATTTGGGGTTTAGGGTTCGTGAATCTAAGAGTGTTTTTCATTGTGAGTACTGAGTCTAAGAATGAGTATTGTTGTAACACCTCCACTTTAACTTTCCGGTTGTTTTTCTAATTATTCTATGATTAACTGTGAAAAATCAAATGGGAATCTCAAAGATATGATTCTCATGGTTATATTCATATTAGCAAGCTCTATCTAGTTTAGATTTTTTTTTATTGGGTTAAGGCCCGAAAGCGATAAAACAACCGCTTCGTCCCTAGAAACTTGCTTAATAGGATAAAATAATAAAAATTAGCTAGATAGGTTTAAAAATTATTTTTAAACCATATTTATATTCAAAATAATTAATAATAATTTTAAAAAATTTTGGGAATTTTTCTGAGACAGTTTTTGTGAAATGACAGGTATATCCTTAAGTGACTGTGAAAGCCAGCAGGAGACTTCTTAACCTCAAAAAATTTTGAAAAATTTATATTGAGTATATTTTAATTATACCAATATTATTTTAAGGTAAAAATAGTGAAAATTCCGAAAAAAAAATTTATTTGGCAAAATTGGATTTACTGGCTTAATAAATGCCTTTTTTAGTGAAAATATTATTATAGATAATATATACATGAGAAAAATATGAAAAAATTTTGTAAGCCTCACAAAAATATACTTGAAAACTTGGTGTGGCCAGATTTTCCAAAATCCTAGCCAAAATTCCTATCTAATTTTGTTGCAATAAATTAATATTTAATTATTTTTAATATCTAATAATTATATAAAATAATTTTTTATTTTATTTTTCAGACCTTTGACTGGTCTGGGGCGTCACCCTTCAGCCCACATGGGAAAAGTACACACAAAAATGATATTCTATTATTTTTAGTTCAAAAATTAAATCTAAAAGTACCTAATTTTACCCTATAACTAGAACCACTTCAACCACTACACTATTGCTCCCTTTCCTTCACAAATCAGAGCTCTCTCTCTCTGCCTCCCAGCTGCTGGAAACGTGAATCCCTTCCCTTCCCAAGCTCTTGATTGTTTTTTTTTTCTTCTCTCCATTAAAAGCTTTCCACCAAGTTTAAGCTCCTAAACCTCCAAGCCACCTCTCCCTTCTATTATTCCACCAACAAACCATATTTAGAGGTAAGGGGAGTGAGGTTTAGGCTCTATATTTGTTTCTTAATGGGTGTATGTGTGGGTTATCCCTTAAACCTAATTAATTTACTAATCCTACTACTATTACTATGTAATAATTTATGTTCTTGTTCATTTCAATTCTTGCTTTATTAAGTCATTTACTTTAATGTTCATTTATTTTCTTGCCTAGTTATTATTCCATTATGTTGCAATTTATTTTTATTTTGTGCTTTATTTATATTTTTGCCCATTTACCTTATGTTAGTTACTTTATTGTTTAATTTTTGCTATTTAAATTCTTGCCCTTTAATTTCTTGCTTTACTTATTGCAATTTATATTTTTCCCATTTAAATTATTGTCATTTATCTTATTGTTATCTTGATTATTGCCATTTATTTTTATGTTAAATTTATTTTTATTGTTGGTATCATATGATAACTTAATATCTTATTAAAAATAACCATCAATGAGCCTATTTTTATGTAAGCTAGCTATTTTCTTAAAAACCAATTTAAAGCCTTAATTAAGATCACTTGGAGTAATAAATTTTTGGAACCCATTTTTCTCTTAGGGGCTCTCTCGGCCACTTCATAAAGAAAAGAATAAGAAATTTTTTTTATGCCAATTAACCTATTAGAATGAGTAAGATGGTTGAAAAATAATAATAACTTATAAAATCAATTTTGGACTACATAGAAAATGGATTCAATTTCTAGAAAGTAAATAAATAATTTGGGCTTTTTCTAAAAAGGGCATTCAGCCCATTAAAAATGAAGAAAATTCTTTTAAAAATTATCGATACAAAGTTTACATTTTCATAATGTACTAAAAATCTAAGTGACAAGGTAAAAATTTTCATTTTGTATACAAAATGGGCTCACGGCCCTTTTAAAAAGGGTAAAGAAGAAAATGAATTTCTTTTATTAAAATTAAGCATTTTTGACAATTACTTGAATTGATTCAAATTGGTGAAAATAAATCTTAGGAAAAGTTGAAGAAAAAGGTTTCCTTGAAAAAGAAAGTTCTACTAATTTTTTTTTTGTGGATTAGTCTAAGAAATAAAGTTTTGTCAAAATTAACTAAATGGACTTTAGGCCCAAACTAGGAAAAGTTTTTAAATAAAGATCTTATTGGACAAATTTTAATTTGTTACCATTCAACTATTATTTTGAACAAATTATGGCTAGTGTGGAAATAAATAAATAATCTTGTTCAAATAAGGATAATAAATGTTTTGATAAAATGCATGCAATTACATGATTTTCTTCAAGAAATTAGAAGTCTTGGCTTTGTAAGATGAACACCCCAAATTTTAGTAAAAGGAAATAACTGGAGAGAAACTCTAAGTATGCTCCGTGGTTGCAGCATAGTCTGACCTTCCACTACATCAGAAAAGAACTTCTCCTAAAATTTTATTACTACATCCTAGTCATAATTGTAGACAAAAGATTTTTCCTTTAAAATAGTCTAATTTGAAAAGTTAGAAAAGGATAAGGATAAAACAAAGTAATTAAAATAAGAACTATGATAAATGTATGAATGTATGAGAATGAATATGTATGTAACTTTGATTGTTGATATTTTTCTTCCTATGACATTTGTATCGAATTATTTCTAAGCTTTCAGTAAAAGTGATGGATGAATGGAATATATGTGATGAGTAACTCTGGAACTCTGGTGGATTATCTAGAGAGTATGGCTTGAAACTTAGAAAGAAAAATCATAGGAAAACCTCGATTGAGTTAGGACCATGCTGAGAAGCATGAGTGCCGGTGTCTGGGAAGTCACAATATGGTACATTGTGGGATGAAAGGCAGGGACCATTGGTCGAGTCTTGAGGGTAAAGGTGCTGAGTTGTGAACATCCCAATGGCCAGGTTAGCACCCTGAGCCGGGGTAAATCACGTAAACTGACTTGGCAACCCTGACGCCTGCTCAGCATCACCATGATTGGTGTAGTGTATATCCTTGATGGGCGTGTGGCTTTTTCCTCGAGGACGATGATTACGACATGGATGTTTGTACCTTGTGAAGGATTATACGAACTCCCAATCGCTTCCCAATGATTCCTAAGGGTTAAAGTAAATCATCAGAGATAGGTATGGATCCATACGTCTGGTAAAGGTTGAGATTGAGTCGTAATAACGTAGGTTAGACCTTAGGATTTCCCCTGATTGCTTATTTAATTTGTTGTTTGTAGCCTATTAAGAAACAAATGAGGCTTTTATAAAAACCTCACTCCTTTCTTGTTTGTTTCTTTTTATATACGATCGTGGTACAAGCAGATGGACTCTAAGGACTAGCAGTGGCGACTTCTCTACGTATGATTTTTGTAGATTTTATAAGATGGACTAGCCTAGTATAGACCTATACTGCTCTGACATAGGTCATTTTGTTGTACAGCTACGGGCGAGTATTTAAGATGTACTTTTGTTGTATTTGCTGATGTATTTCTTATATATGTACTTCGATTTTGTACATAAGACTTGACGTCTATTTCACGATCATGGTTCTTTATATAATGTCTCTTGGAATTACTAAACGTTTGCGAAAAATAAGTATGTATTAGTTTTAAATCAAGCCGACATTCTAACAAACGAATTAAGAAATAATAAAATAAAATGAATGTATGTCTTATTATAGTGGGTGTTACAATTGTGATAACCCAATACTTCAATTTCAATTCACACTTGCTTCTTCGTTAAACCAAATATAAAAGTTTTATTTTATTTATTTTATAATTTTTTTCATGTGCGTTGGCCAAACCGTCATTTCCATTTAATTAATTTTTTAAAAATAAAACTAATTGTATAGCGCCAGTCGTATCCAACACTAGTGCGACAATAGTTTAAAAAACTATAAAATAACATAAATAATCAGAAAAAATTGTTTATTGTCAAATTAGAGTCAGCTTGGCTGATGCAAATTGCGTCGAAGCGAAAGTCGACTCTATGTAACTGACGCCAATTTCCCACATTCTTGTAGTTAGAAAACCAAAACAAGAAGAATCTGTATTTATTTTTTTGTACAGAATATACAGATTGCAACTTCATTATATAAAGGAAGTTGTTGTTACAAAGGAATAAAAGCTAATCACAAATTTAGGAAAATTAACATTAACTGATAGAATACTAATCTATAGGAACTAACAACAAATATGTTTCCTAATAATTGATACAACATTAATTTGGTTTCCTAATATAAGAAATTTCCTTCATTCCTTCAATACCTCCCCCTTAAGCTAGATCTATAGGATTGATTGATCCAAGCTTGGATAGTAGATGATGAAATTGTGTGCTGGGCAATACCTTAGTGAATACATCAGCAAGTTGATCATGACTCCAAACATAGGCAGTTTGAATAATCTGATTTTAAACTTGCTGGCCAATGAAACAACAATCGATTTCAATATGTTTCGTTCGTTCATGAAACACAAGATTGGTTAGGATACGTGTAACACTCTTTTAATTTTAAATATAATTCATATTAATTTAATTATTAATTTAAGTTGATGAAAATGTGAGAATTTTATTTTTTTTAATTCTATAAGAGGAAAATTCTACATTTAATAGAATTTGGAAATAGAAGTGAAATGATAAAAACTGCTTATGTATATATATATATATATATATATATATATATATCAAACGGTACATCATGGTTTGAGTAATACATAACAGTCAGAAAACAAAAGTATATCGAAAGACATATACTACTTAGCCCAATATATACATCAAAAAGATCCTATACAGAGCAGTATTTATCTACCCTATCCCTCATACAAAAAGAAAATACTATAGGTCTTCAAGTCCTCCCCCATTGAGATGTTCTCTATCTCGTATTCAGCATCACGGAGCGTTAATGTCATCTTCAATAATCACGATCAATCATACAAAGAAGAAAATAATGGAGTGAGGTGTTTTGTTCTAAAATCACTTTTACATGTATGGTAGGAAATCTACCATAAAACAAAGATAAAACACAGCTGACAACAAAGGGATCCTAAGGTTATTCTAAGTTGTGTCAAACTATCCTTGACTAGGTATGGATTCATACTTCCCATTAGTGGGTAATAGTTCTCAATAGAACCTAGGAAGTGACTGGGAGTACATATACCTCTCTCAACATCATTACGTGGTACAGTCCTCATTATCATTGAGGAAAATAATAGTTAGGATATCCATTTATAGAAGTATACTCTCAAACCAACCCTGGAATGCTGAGCAGTTGTCGAGGTTATTGAGCTTGGTCAGGTGAATATCCCGGCTCAAGGGCGCTACCCTGGCCATTGGGACCTTCACCACTCGATGCCTACCCCCAAGACCTCCGCAAGTGGGTCCCTACCTTTCATTCCTCAGCGTACCAAACTGTAGCTTTCCTAACAGGGTGCCATGCCACCGCATGTCACTTGTTTTACATTACTCACTAAACTATCAATTCCTAACTTCTCAAGCAGAGGTTTCCCTGGTCTCAATTAATTTGAACACCAGTACAATCAACATTTCTGCCTTATTTTGCAGAAATTACACAATACCAAAATTTTAACAAAATAACAATTTAGTAATCATATAAAATTTTAGTAGAATAACAACATAGTAACTATAATTTAATTACTAAAATTTTGGCAAAATAACAACTAGATAAATACATTTTAATTTTCTAAATTTGAGCAGAGTAACAGCTTAGCAAGTGCATTTTAATTTTCTAAAATTGAACAGAGTAACAACTTAGCAAGTATAATTTAATAATTTAAATTTGAGCAGAGTAACAATTTAGTAATTATGATTTAATAATATAAATTTGGGCAGAGTAACAACTTAGCAAAAATTAAAGTTTAATATTAAATAATAATAACAATAATAAAACTTAAGCCTAAACGGGTTTAGGGAAAAACCCTTCCTACTAACTTGCAAAGTGACAGTAATTTAGAACCAACCCCACTCCCCCCATTACCTCTAAAGTGGTTGACGAAGAGAATGAAATTATTTGCAAAGAGCTTCTAGGAGGAGAAATTCTACTAGTTGAAAACTAGCAAAATTTTAACATAAAAACTAAATAAGAAAAATTTCTAGAGATAGAAGATTTTAGAGAGAGAGGCTCTCTAGCTTATGGAGGAGAAGGATGGTGAAAATATTCTCCATGGATGGTGGTATTTATAGAGGAAGAGGGGGCTTAGGTGTCCCACCATTTTACATCATTCATTATGTCACTATTATGTCATAAATCCAATTTTTATTTATTTTTAATCCAATTTAGGGACACATATCCCAAATAGGTGGTGAATTACCTATTTTAGGGTTGGGGACGTGCTCCACCATCTGTCCCAAGCCTCCATGTGTCAAATTTTATTTGTAGGTGAATTAACCGGTACCGATAAAAATGCCTAAACTTGAAAAATTAGCTTTTAATATCAAAATAATGAATTTTAATGCAAAACTGGACAAATACATTATTTTTCATCAAAAATAAATTTCTAATAATAAATTTTAATTTTTATTAATTTATTTCAAATTATATGTATTTATTTTGTATTTTTAAGCTAGAAAATTCATAGAAAATCCATTTTAATTCAATAAATGCCAAAATTTTTATCAAAATTATAAAATTAAATATTTTACCTATAAATAAACTAAAATTACAATTTTCATCCTTTTTGAATGTCAAACTAGTACTGGCTGGCTTATAAAACACTTGGGGGTAATTTGGTCATTTTACACAAGAATTCCAGAAAATTCTCAGAAAATTCCCAAAATTATATTTTAATATATATGACATAATTCCAAGCTCAAATTGACATTTTAATATCAATTGAATCTTTTCCTTATGTCAACCCTTAATATTGAGAAGTAGGGACAAAATTGTCATTTTCTAATTTTTCCGGGCTCTAGCTCGAAAAAATTATTAAAAATATGATTAAATAGATCTTGAATTTTTGAGCTAAATGGTGGGACATAATTTGGAAATTCCTTCCCGATTTTTCAAAATTGCATTGTCAAATATAAAAAAATAGTTGAAGAATTGAAATAGAATTGTTATATTTTTCACTACTTTTCTTTCAAAATAAAGTTTTTATAATGAGAGATACTTAATATAAAATTTTCAAAATATTTTGAGGTCAAAAAGGCTCTAGTTGGTTCCTACAGTCAATTAGGGGTATTTTTGTCATTTTACAAAAATTATCTCAATAAATTCCAGAAAAATTTCTAAAATTATTATTAATTGTTCTAAATACATTGGTGACTTAAAACAATTTTTTAAATATACAGAATAATTGAATATATAAAAGTAGGGGTGTTACAATATGCATAGCTGCTTGGTTGTCACAAAAGATTGTCATAGGGAGACTACTTGGAAAGCCAAGATTAGTGAGAAGATTTTTTAGCCATATCATTTCACAAGCAGCAAATGCCATGGCATGATATTTAGCTTCGGCACTAAAACAGACCACATGTTGTTTTTTACTATGCCTAGAGACAAGATAACCACCAACAAACATGCAATAACCGGTAGTAGATTTTCGATCAAGTGTATTTCTAGTCCAATCAAAATCATTATAACCAATTATTTATGTGTACACCATCTTGGGCTAGAACAACCCCACGACTAATAGACCCTTTAAGGATTCGCAAGATGTGCTTGACAATACCCTAATGAAAAAACGTAGGTGCATGCATAAACTAGCTAACAAGACTAACAACATGAGTGATGTCAAGTCAAGTAATAGTAAGATAAATGAGCTTACCCACCAATCATTCATAGTCATTTATAGCTTATAAAGGTGCACTTGTCGTATCAAGTTTCAGCTTACTATCCACTGGAGTAAGAGTTAGCTTAAAGTGCATCATTTGAGCATCTTCAAGTAAGTCAAGAATGTTTTTCCATTGGTTAAGAAAAAGGCCTTTACTAGAAACTTCCATTTCAATTCCAAGAAAGTAGTTTAAATGGCCTAGATCCTTGATAGGGAAACGAGACTATAAAGTGTTTTTGAGTTGAGAAATAACATGATTACTATTTCCAACAATAATAAGATCATCAACATAAATAAGAACTACCACTATTTCATTTGAGACATGTTGAACAAATAAGGAGGAATTTGCAACACTTCTTCAGAAACCCACTACTTGAAGAACAACACTTAATTTCGCATGCCCAGTATGTGGAAATTGCTTCAAACCATGAATTGATTTGTGTAGTTGACACACTAGGGAAGAATCTAAATTTTGTTGATATCCTGGAGGTAATTTCATATATACTTCTTCTTTAAGATCCCTATGTAAAAAAGCATTTTTTACATCCATTTGTAGTTGACACACTAGGGAAGAATCTAAATTTTGTTGATATCCTGGAGGTAATTTCATATATACTTCTTCTTTAAGATCCCTATGTAAAAAAGCATTTTTTACATCCATCTGGCTCATCGACCATCCACAATTCACCACAACCGAGAGCAAAACATGTAGTGTTCATTTTAGTAACAAAAGCAAAGGTCTCCTTATAGTCCACTCCAAGTGTTTGAGTAAACCTTTGGGCTATAAGGCAGGCTTTATGCCTGTCAATTGTGCCATCTGAATTAAACTTTGTTTTATACACCCAATGACTACCACTAGGTTTTTTTTCTGTTGGGAAGTTTGACAATACTCCAAGTGTGATTCTCAACAAGAGCCTGAAGCTCCTCTTGTATAGCCTTTCGCCAAATTTCATGAGAATTTGGTTCATGGAAATTTTTTGGCTCATGCACACTAGATATAACAAAGACAAAAGTTGCATGATTTGAGGAGAATCGATGATAGGTGATATACTTAGAGATTGGATGACACACTGAGTAAGTAACAAAATCTTGGAGTTTTCTTAGAGGTGCATGATTTCAAGCAAGATATTGACGAGGATGAAGAACATCTTGGCACTTTGAAGTCACACACTCAATTAGTAATGACTTATCTTAGGAACAATCAAAAGATTCTACTTAGGGACAATCAGAAGAAGCAGCATTTGTATCTGAAGGGATGTTGGTAGATTCTATATATTTATCAGTAGAGGCAGGAGAAGTGAGGTGACTGCTAGTATCTACTGCAATGTCAGAAGAATTTGGAGAAACTGGTAACTTAGAACCTGCACAAATAGGCAAAGGAAAAACATCCTACAAATAATCTTGAGAGTTGTTATAGTGGGACACTATTTCTTCAAATTTAACATATCTTTTAATAAACAATTTTTTGGAATCAAGATGATAGTATTTATATCCTTTTTTTGTTGTTGAGTAGCTCAAGACACAGTTTGCAGCTCATGAATCAAATTTATCACAAAAAGGAATTTGCATATGCATAAAACAAGTGCACCCAAATACCTTCAAATAGGACAGATAAATAGACTTTCCCTGCAAAACTTCAAGAGGAGATTTAAAGGATAACACTCGACTTGGCAACCAGTTAATAATATACATAGGTGTTACACACCTTGAGACCAAAATAGTTTCAGAACATGCATTTATATCATTAAGGCACGAGTTTTTTCCATACGGTCTTTATTCTTGCGTTCGAACAACTCCATTTTGTTGAGGAATACCAACACAACTAGTTTGATGCATTATATCATGAGAATTTAAATATTGTGTCATGCTTTTTGACATATATTTTGTGCCATTATTAGAACAAAGGATTTGAATTTTACTAGAGAACTGATTTAGGACAATCATGTGAAAAACCTTAAAAACATCCATAACCAAACTTTTAGTTTTCAGTAAATACGCCAAGTAACACAAAAGAAGTCATCAATGAATGTAAAAAAATATTTAAAATCGTCAAAGGATTCAATGATAGGTCCCCAAATATCAGAGTATAAAGCTCAAATATTTTATTACTCTTGATTGAAGATGAAATAAAAGGTAATCTAGTAGAGTTGGAAAAATGACAAGTATCGCATGAAATGCATTCATTGTCCAAAAGAGGAAACATTTTTGTAAGAACATTTTTTGATGGATGTGCTAGATGTTGATGCCATAGTATAGTCTGTCAAGGAAGAAGACAAAGTAGAAGCTAGAGAACTCTTGGTGTTTAGAAAATTTCTTGAGAAGTAAATAGAGTCCATGTAAGAAGTATGCTTCACCAATCATCTTCTTGGTGACAAATCCTGAAATAGCACCATATGAGGAAGAAAAATAGCACAATAATTAAGTGCTTGAGTGAGTTTTCAAACTGAGAGTAATTGAACTGGAAAGGAAGGAACTTACAAGGCTACTAAATTCACATCATTAAGGAATAACTTAAGTTTTCCTTTCCCAATAATAGGAACATCATATCCATTAGCAATAGACACATGAGATGGAGTAGAAAATTTATTGAAATCTAACAGATTGGTTAATTTATTTGTCATGTGATTGGTGGCACTAGAATCAACAATCCACAAATCATTTGCAGTACTAAATTCATCATAGTTGAAAGTGCAATTGACATACCTTCGATTCTTTCATAAGAAGGATGCTCAAAATTTCCCAATGGGCCAGCGAACTTACCAATAAGCACTGTAGAATTTGAATTTGCAGAACTTGAAACTCCCTTATCTCCCTTCTGTTGTAGATATGTTGCAAACTCATTGATAAGTGAAATAAGATTTAAATTATAATTTACCATATCTCCCTTCAAGATCTCGGTAACATGTGTTTTGTATTTTGAGGATCCTTTGTCCTTGGCAAACTTTGGTTTTAGTTCTGGATGAAGAACTCAACATTATTTCTTTAAATGTCCTAGATGATGATAGTGTTGACATTTCAAATCTAGTCGCTTTCCTTTGTAAGAATTTTCCCCCTTTAGGTTGGTGATTGGTAGCATAGGCATGAGTTTCAGATAATGGAGACTTATGGTCTGCATTCATGACTTGCTTCCTCACTTCTTCTCTTTAAATATAGAGCAAATAGATGATAAGGATGGGAGTTCTTAAGACATAAGAATATGACTGCGAAGATCTTCATATTCAGATCCAAGACTTACTAACAACTAGAAATTTTTGTCCTTTTCAACTCGCTTACAAAGTATAGCAGCATCGACTATGTGTGGGCAATACACCTCAAGCTCATTCCACCTTCTCTTTAGACTTCCAAGTAATTAAACAAAAGGTTTACCTAATTGTTGCAGGTTCATAATGTAACACTCCTTTAATTTTAAATATAATTCATATTAATTTAATTATTAAGTTAAGTTGATGAAAAGCGAGTAAAATTTTTTCGATTTTATAATAGAAAAATTCTAAATTTAATAGAATTTAGAATAGAAGTGAAATAATAAAACTGCTTATATATATATATATATATATATATATATATATATCAAACATGCAACAAAACCGATATTTAACGTCGGTTAAATGAATTGTATAGCAGTGCTTCTAATCGCTAAAAGTGGGATTTCCGTCAGTTAAAAAACCGCCGTGAAACTTGGCAACGTGAAGCCCCTTAGTGTTGGTTTAGTACAACAGCTGGAACAACCGCCACTACGGTGACTAGTGGCGGTTCAAAACTTCGTTATCCTGTTTTTTAAAATACACATTACAAACATGGTAGGGGTTCAAAACCGCCATTAAATAATTAGTTAATTCTGTTGTGGACTTTGCGACAGTTGTGAACCACCACTAAGCCAAAAAATATTAATTTATTATTGTCTTTACGTCGATTGTGTAACCGCCACTAAGCCAAAAAATATCATTAATTTATTTTTGTTTTAACGTTGATTGTACGTATTTAGCGGTGGTTTATGACCACCACTATATTTTCGTGAATTTTTTTTAAAAAGTTGTAGATGAATCTAAAGACTGGACATTGATTGAAATCCTAATATTGTACAAACAAATAATTGGCTAATGTTTGTTTAATATTAGAACTTTTAAAGGGAGTTCTACCATATAAAACCTCAAAGAAAAACACCAAATAATGTCCACACCAATCAATTGGAGCTCCATGTAACGTTGAGTGATTTCATTACACTAATATATCAATGAACTAATTATACTGTAATGTTTGAAATCAGCTCCTTCAAATGATTGTTACATCTTTAATTGTTGCATTCTTTTGTATAACTATGAAGCCCGATCTAATGTAGAATCCTTCCGTAGTCCTGTCTGCTTCTTTAACACCCAAGAAGTCATCATATTTAAATCAGGACAGAAATTGTGGATAATAAATTGCCACGAACCAAAAATTTAGCAGTTTCCAAAGTCAAGTTTTTGAAGCAGTACTTACATCAGCATTGGTAATAATCACATTTCTCCCTATCTTGGCATTCTTGTCAATTATACAATTCCTTCAAAATGTTGCAATAGGAAATCAGCATAAATTAGAAATAAAGAACTTAGATATGAATGCCAAGTGATTTACTATCCCCTTAACTCTAGCTACTAGGTGAACATACATGAATGATTTTTATATTATATTTCTAAATTTTAACATGTTGGGTGGACAAGAATCACTTACCTTGTGTTAAAATTAAACTTTTCATTCGAAGAATGAGGCAAGGATCAAAACTCTATGCCACTTCACTTGGGTAAATTCTAGCATGCTCGCTCACACAAGAGTTCTTTGGGCAAACAGTGCATGAGATCACTTACCTTGTGCTAAAATTAAACTTTTTTATTGGAAGAATGAAGTAAGGATCAAACTCTAGATTATGTCATGAATCAACTATTCCAAAAGTTTAAGCTGTTAGGTGAAGACAAATGAATGGTTTTATATTATTTTTCTAACAGAAGTTATAACTTGTGATATGTAATTGTGAGTATAACTTGTACTATTTTGTTCTTCTAGAATATAGATATGATGGAGTTATATATGAATGCGAAATGTTTCATTAAGAGACATCATGGCACATGATTTTGGTATTCTTTCTAACACCAACTAAAACCTTTCCTTCTGCCAGTAAAAATACAATTTCAGAATCAATTTGATAGTAGTTAGCACCCATCATCATAGTATCCTGGATAGCAAAGCCCATAAGTACATTTACTGTCACAATTTGATAGTAAAAATACATGCTGGCTATAAGTATATCGTAGAGATATCTAGAAGTAAATTCCTATAAATTAGTTGTGAAGTGACACAAGCACCCTCATTTTTACTATTGTGTTATCCTATGTACTCTATTAACATTTAACATTTAAATCGAGCGGATCAAATTATACTTTTCAAATTCTGCATTTTCAATTAAGCAAAAATAATTTTCATATATTATCGGCCCAACGTGCAAGATTACATCTAGTTACATTACTAATTTTGATAATTAATTAACTGTCACATAGCTTCGTACCAATAACAGAGACTCATGCCCAGCATATTATGTTTCAAGTTCAAAGTAAAATATTGTAGAAGAAACCATGGGATCACCAAAATTGCGGCAAAAACCAAGAGAGACACCCGTCTCTTACAAGCCTAATATTGGCCCCAAAAGATACGACTTTCATGAAAATTTACATTTCTATTTCATTAAGTACAAATCACCAAAATCTGAAATCTCAAATGAGTGCTCATTGCTAAAATAAAAAGGCTAGTTTTCCACTAGTTATTTATTTGTGATGAAACATAAGGGAAGACAAACACAACACAACTTAGAAGAAACCGTGAATCAAAACATTATTATTTGAATATGCAGCTTTAAGTGGCTTTGAGTTCAAGCACATCACCAACAAACTACTAAATTACATTTGAATATGTATCTATAAGGAGTTAATCAATAGAAATATAAAATATTATAATCGGATATCTACCAACATCAAAGAAGTAAGGACAGCTGCAATTTGTGCACTATATTGAGGAAGCAGCTGCAGAAGTGATCAACTTGATCGTCAAATGTAAATCAAATATGATTTAACCCTGTAATTTGAATTTTTTTTCAATTTGAACACTCAATTTTCTAAATCTTGTGCTACTTTTTGTTTCCCATCACTTTGATTCATTCGGCTAATAGATGGCTAAGGCTTGCCAAGTTCTACTTTTAACTGTGAAATATAACAACTTTTTGCCTTAATTTATAGATTCCTGGACAACATATGACAGAACATACAATTGTGGGTCATAATCACTGATCTCTTCCACCAATGCCTAGTCCAACAAATGTTGACTTTGGGGTAGTGGTTCTTAATGGAAAGCTTCCTTGGAAGGGTGGGGTTACGTTTTCTCTGAGTAAAAGAGAGTTTAAATATTCTTTGATATTTTTTTAAAGAGAGTTTAAATATTTTATGAGGAATGAAAGGCATGTGGGTGGCAGATTATTATTATTTTTTAAACAATTAGGCTGTGATAAGGCAAAAGGGTGGGATATAGTTTCTATTGAGTGAAAAGGAGGCTTTCAATTATTATTGTCTTCAGTAGCCAAACAAATAACTATATTATTATTATTTTTAGAAATAATTACATTAAAATAGGTAAATAGTGTTACTGTAGCCAAACAAATAGGGATAGGGTCCAAGTCAGAAGGTTTGAAGGAGCAAAACCAATTCAACCAAAAAGGGGACACATAACTACACAAGTAAAACAAGATAGATAAATTGACATGACCAGTTATGTTGTTTAGTTGTTTTAAAACCTTTGGAGCTACTCTTGTGTTGTTTGGTAGTAACAGTGTGTGGTCTTTAGCACAATTTTTATCCCCTAGTAAACACATTGTCTCTACCTTTGTACAGCACTCAACTTCAACGAATGAAAAGATAAAATTACCTAGAATACTAATTGTGAAATTCTGCAGTAAGGCTCACGCAAACTGGACTATTCTTGTGGTAGCTAACACCTTGGGCATCCCAATAAAATCAACCAGCTATATCCCCACATTGAATGGGTCTGTGACAGGGAAAAAACGAGTTGCTTTTTTGTGTGGGTTTCAGATCATGTGGCTTAGAGTGTGGCTAGTGTAAAGTGTGGCTGGTGTAAATAACTAATTGTGACGTGTTGCTTCTTTGCGTGGGTTTCAGATCATGCTGCTTAGAATTTTAGGCCATGTGGATTTTCCAATTTGAATCTCAAATTATTTTAAGGTTAATATTACAGATAGTTAGTAATACATGGTTTAATTGACTTTACCATGTTCATAAATTTAACTACTTCATTCATTTACTGACATAAACACAGCCTCTCAACATTGAATTAAATAATGCTTACTGTTTTTTCAGCTATACTTGTTTCTACTTCTTCTATGTTTATCAATGATATATTAGTGGCAAAGCTATAAGTTTAATTTTATTTGATCTTTTCTGATGTAAGTGTTCATAAATAAGTAAAGCACAAGGATTCCTTTCTTAGGTCCCACATGGAACAGAACGTAAACTTTAAAATTGCATAACATGGCTCCTGCTAGTTTGGAGAGAAAATACCTTTTTGAAGCACAATCTTGCTTGTAACCCTCAACCAATTCACTTCACCAACAGCAACGAACAGTGACTCTGTAAATGCTTCCTCTACTCCAAACCACAAAACAGTGAACCTTTAACCAATTTTCAACAACAGCAAAGAAAGCTTCCTCTACACCGAGCCACAAGACAGATTGGAGCAACAAGAGTTCGTTTCGTTTTGTATAAGTAAACAAGGGTTAAGGGTTTTTTAAGAAATCAAAGAGAGAAAAGGGTTCGAATGTTACCTATGATTGGTGTAAATCGTGACCTGCGAACCATGAGAGAAAATGTGGCAACCTACGAATACCATGAACAATGTATCGTTCCTCACAATATCATATTTCCCCTGTTCCAACCACAAAATAGATTGTAGTGACAAGGTTAGGGATTCAAAAGAAATTAATCAGAGATATATTCCATGAGAAAATTAGGGTTCAAATTTTTACCTGAGAGAATCAGAGTTCAGTTGGAGAGAGGCAGCCTAGACTTGGGTGTGGAGAAAATCAGAGTAGGCAGTAGAGTTTGGAGCTTGATTTTACTTTGCGGGAAGGCAAAAGTCGCAAAATGTAATCGTGCGAAACCAATGACTTGTCGTCGCTTATAAACCGATGGTAAACATTGCCTCAAATCCCCCACTTAGCAAAATTAGTGACGGTTTAGTATAACCGACATTAACAAACTGCCAGTAAATTGCGCATATCTTGCAGTGATGGTTCGAGTAATACATAACAGTAAAAAAAACAAAAAGACATCAAAAAGATCTTATACAAAGCAATATTTATCTATCCTATCCCTCAAAAAAAATATTATAAACTAAGTCTACAAATCTAGAAGAGTATCTTCTGACTCATCCTCAGCATCATTAGGCATTGTTGTCATTTTCAATAATTGCGATCAATCATACAAGGAAGAAAAAACAATGGAGTGAGATGATTTGTTCTAAAGTCACTTTCACAAGTATGGTAGGAATTTAAACACAATTAACGTAGGGAACCTAGGATTTATTCTAAGTTATACCACACTACCCTTGACTTAGTATGGATCTATACTTCCCATTAGTTAGTAATAGTTCTCAACAGAACCGGAAAGTATTTGGGAGTACATATACCTCATCAACATTATCACATAGTACAGTCCTCATCATCATTGAAGAAAATAACAATTAGGATATTCATTTATAGAGGTATACTCCTAAACTAATCTTGGAATGTTGAGCAGTTCTCAGGGTTATCAAGCTTGGTTAGACGAATATCCTAGCTCGAGGGTGCTACCCTGGCCATTAAGACCTTTACTACTTGATGCCTACCCTCAAGACCTCTCTAAGTGGATCCCTACCTTTCATTCCTCAGTGTACTAAACTCTAGCTTCACTTGTAGGATGTCATGCCACTGCATGTCACTTGCTTTACATTACTCACTAACCTATCACATTCCCATTTCTCAAACAGAGGTTTTCCTGGTCTCATTTAATTTGAGCACTAGTACAATTAACATTTCTGACTTATATTGCAGAAATTTTATGATAATATCAAAATTTTTGCAATATAACTACTTACCAAAATTTTAGTAGAATAATTACTTAATAATTATAATTTAATTATCTAAATTTGGGCAGAGTAACAACTTAGCAATTATAATTTAGTAATCAAAATTTGAGCAAAGTAACAACTTAACAATTATAATTTAGTAATCTAAATTTGAACAGAGTAACAATTTAGCAATTATAATTTAGTAATCTAAATTTGAGCAGAGTAACAACTTAATAAAAAATAAAATTTAGCATCAAACATAATAATGTTATGATAATAGTACTTAAACTTATGCCTAAATAGGTTTAGGGAAAAACCCTTCTTACCAACATGCAAAGTGACAATAATTTAGAACCAACCCCACTCCTCCCATTACCTCTAAGGTGGTTGATGATGAGGATGAAATTGTTGATGCAAAGCTCCTAAGAAGAGAACTTTACTAGTTGTTAAAAAAACTAGTAAAATTTTAGCATAAAAACAAAGTAAACGGATTTTTTTTTCTAGAGAGAGAAGCTCTCTAATATTTTGGCTAGCTTGAAAGAGGAAGAGGTGAGTGAAAATCTAAAAATTTTGGGGCCTATTTATAGAAGAAGGAGGGGGGTTAGATGTCTACAAAGTTACATCATCCATTATGTATGTATTATGTCATAAATCAAATTTTTATTTATTTTTAATCCAATTTAGGGACACATACACCATTTAGGGTGGTGAATCACCCCTCCTAGGCTTGAGGACGTGCTATATGAGTTGTCCTCAAGCTCCTCAGTGTAAATTTTATCTGTGGGAGAATTAATTGGTATTGATAAAATTGCCTAAACTTGAAAAATTAACTTTTAATATCAAAATAATCCATTTTAATGCAAAACTAAACAAATACATTATTTTTCATCAAAAATAAATTTCTAATAATAAATTTTAATTTTTATTAATTTATTTCAAATTATATGTATTTATTTTGTATTTTTAAGCTAGAAAATTCATAAAAAAAATCCATTTTAATTCAAAAAATACTAAGATTTTTATGAAAATTCTAAAATTAATTATTTTACCTATAAATAAACTAAAATTACCATTTTCACCCTTTCTGGATGTCAAACCAATACTTACTAGACTTAATAGATACCTAAGGGCATTTTTGTTATTTTACACTAATTATCTTAATAAATTTCTACAAAATTTCTAAAATTATTACTAATTATTATAAGTACATTGATGACTTAAAAATAATTTTTAAACATTTCTAACTATTTTTGTTTATTAATTATGTTATCTAGCTTTTTAGGGACGAAACGATCATTTTACAAATTTTCAAACTCTATTCCCAAAAAATCTAAACTTAGTACTATTTATTAATACGATCGTAACCGTAGGAATCAAATTTTTGAGATTCTCATCTAGTTTTCCAAAATAATTAAGAAAATAGTTTAATAGGCAAAAGTAAATGTGTTACACACAATGTCTCGTTGGAGTTTAAAGATGTGAGCAGAGTTATTTGTTGACCATACATATCACGAATTGAGGTCTATAGTTGTGCAATAGAATCTGAATAGCTGAAAATGTCAACAAGGTGTGGGTCTATGGAATTAAGAATCAATGATTACACCAATTGGTCTTTAGATAACTAGGATTCATAATCAGGAGATTTCTCATCTCTGGAGGAGAAGCTTTCTCATCAATGAAACTTAATTTATATCTCCACCAAGAGCAAGAGTTATGGCTCTTAACCAAGGAAGGTAATTGAACTTATTTAGTACAACAGAACTCAATTGCTTCTTAAGATTAGACTTAATTTCTATCCCACTAACCATGGGAACTTGTAGCAACTATAGAAGGAACACCAAGAGAACTTGTAATTCCTGACATACAGGAACAAGATTGATTTTCTGCCATACTTTTGGTAGGAGAAAAAAAACAAATCAAACAAAAGGAGCAACCGCTATGATACCATATAGAAAAAATAAAAAAAGAACAAGAAGGATCTGTATTTATTTTTTTGTATAAAATATACAGATTGCAACTTCATTATATAGAGGAAGTTGTTATTCCAGAGGAATAAAAGCTAACCACAAATTTAGGAAAAATTAACGTTATTTGATATAGGAACTAACAACAAATATGTTTCCTAATAATTGATACAGCATTAATTTGGTTTCCTAGTTTAATAACTTTCCTTCTTTCCTTCAATGAAAGTAAAAATACTTATAAAGAAAGATATAAATGAAATGCAGAAGAAAAAAAATGACAATGAATTAGTTCTAATTTAATTTTAATTTTTTGTATAATTTTTTTGTGTGTGCAATAATCGCACTAAGGTTAGAACCTATGACCTCATGCATATTACTCGAACCCCCCACCATTAGGCCAATCTTAGTGGTTTATTTTGTATAATTTAAGTTAGTTTAAATTTAAAAATGTTTTGATTAATAAAGATTTTTTTTGTTTTTTTCTGAATTTTTTTATTTTTCAATTTATTAATTGAATTTTTTATTTTATTTATATGATATTTTATAATTTGAGTGTGATGATTAAAGTATAAATTAAAAAGATTAGAATTTCAATTGATTTATATGAAAATATTATTTATTAATTTTTTGTCATGAAATAAAATGATAAAAATATTAAAAGAGTAAAATATTTTGAATGAAAAAAAAAATAATGTGACAATGTCAATTGACCTAAGATTAAAATAGAAAAATTAATATGTTTTAAATTTAAAAAAAAAAAAAAAGCTTTGTGTTTCGTTTCTTTTTCTTTGTGGAACTACCTCCTTTAAGTTTTTTGCTTATAAAAGTTACAAAACAAACTTTGCATACAAAATATTAGAAATGATCGAAGTGGGTATTAGCTAATTCAACTATACTCTTGGTGCAAAGAAAAAATATAAAATATTATAAATGCTTCTAAAAAATATTTAAAGAAAATAAAAATTAAAAGTTAGAAACTTACCTTAGACAAAGAAGATAAAAAAAATTTAAACAGAAGAAAAGATGAAACTTTAAAAAAAAATAACAATAAAAGAGGAAACTCTAAGAAAGAAGAAAAAGCAAACTAATGTATAAAATTAAAATTATAATAAGAAGATTAAATATTATTTTAGTAGCACAATAATACTTTTTTATTCTTTTATGAAACTCTTCCTTTAAACTTGTTGAGCCAACTTAGTAGTATAGTTGGAGGGAAAAGAAAAACAAAAAGAAAGCAATACAACGGAGTCAGTATCGCCACCACTACAACTACCATTGGCACTACCACCACCACCGGCATTGCTACTACCGTCATCATTGGCATTGTCACCTTCGCCACCACCATCACTAGTGCTGTCATCACCACTACTACTACCACCACTGTCGTCACCACACAAACACACCCTTAAACTAATTTTAACAAGATAGGAAATTTTTTATATCATACATTGAACTGATGTAAAAAATGATTTTTACATCGATTAAAGTTATGACTAATGTAAACAGTGACCATTTTTTACATCGGTTATAACCGATGTAGAAAATCACTTTCTATATTAGTTAAAGTTATAACCGTTGTAAAAAGTGGTAATTTTTTTTAATATTTGGTCTGTTTTGCGAATGTCCAACCCTGTAATTTACAAACAAGATATGATACATGTACAATAATTCACATAACAATTTATACAACAATACTTTTTTGTGTCTATCTCTTTCCATCATTATGAGTTTAATAAATGATGTGCAGGAGAGATATAGACACAAAAAAGTGTTATTGTACAAATATCATTTCTCTTTACAAACAGACCACATAGGCAGGCAGTTTAACCACCAGGTACCATCATTAAATACTAATATATACACTATAACATATTTATATGCTAAACTACCTTTATTGTACCTAAATACACTTCAAACAATGTTAAACTACCCAAATGGATTCTAAACAATTATAAATATCATCTGTTACTAATTTCCAAGAAGCAGCGTGCCTAACTATTCCAAATCTGATCAATATCCTCTTTAGCCAATGTTTCTTGATCATTGAATATCTGTAAGTTGAAATAACATAACATTAGATCATTAACTATAAAACTATAACGCTTGGCTGCTTTTAGGATTAAAGACTATCCCCACAAACCAACACAAGACTTTTCAGCGTGCTTTGTCCTCACTCACATGCTTCTTGAGAAATTTCCCAAGAGGTCACCCATCCTAGAAATGCTCCAAGTCAAGCACACTTAACTGTGGAGTTCTTAAGTGATAGGCTACCGAAAAGTAGATGCATCTTGTTGGTATAAGTAGTATTTATTAATTCCTTTAAGCTATCCTTAACTGTACAGCCCCATACCTGCACAGCTTCTAGATCCTTCTCATTATGGTGTGTATTCGATTCATTCATGTATCCTTCTCGCTAGAAGCCTGCCAGGAGCCACTCCTTGTCCGTGCCTCATCTCTTTTGCACCGGTGATCACTCCCCTCCCTCGTCAGCACTCGGGATGTTACAAAAACCATGACTAATCTAACTTGTTAAAAATTATATTACCTGATCCCATGAATCAACAATTCTTGCAGAGACAATGATGAGTATATGTCTCATCACATAATATCCCCACTCATAACCCCTAAGTTGCTTATGAAACTATAATTGAATATCGAATTTAAATATAACAACTAATTATTATAGAAACTATTAAAAATTGTAATTGAATCTCAAGTTGTAAACTACTTACACGGAGGCAAACAGTTAAACAAGGACAATAATACCTTCCATTACTATTAGGAAGATTTCTTTTAGCAAATTGTAGAAACTCTTCCACTCCATTCTCATACTCATCACTCGTGCATTTACTATTCATCCAACTACGGTCCATGACTACGTTTTGTAGATACATTCACCAGCAATTATGTTTAATTATGACATGTCCTCACTTTTTATATAAGGTGTGGCACTATCCTATTTAGGAAGACATTTTTTTAATACTTGATTAATAAGTAGAGATTAAGTCCCATATCTTAAATTTGACAAAATTTCGGCAGCATTTCACATTGGTCTCCAAGTACATGAAATGAAAGTGGTGACATCAAATTCACCACAATCAAGTATGCATTCGAAGAACAACACAGAATGTACTAAATCGAAATTTCATCAAATTTAAGATGAGTCTTAACCTTTACATATTAATTAGGCATAAAAAAATTGAAATTTCCCACACTGTCCAACTTGGACAATTCAATATTCAATACAACAATTAGTACTTTAATCATTGTATTGAATCTTAAATGGGAAACTAAGGTTCACTCATAAGGCATAACTTGAATAAAAAACAACACAATAAACAATAGCTCATAGAAGCCATAGGAAAAACATAAACTTTAACAATCTTCAAAATAGTTATAAGACTTCTTAACAGTGTTCAAAATAATAAAAGACTACTATGCACATGTAAAGGCATGACCAAAATGCTTTTACATGTATAATAATCCTTTCTTACAACCTATGACGCAGATAGTTCAAGTCTACTTCATTTGTGTCCACAAGAAACTAGTTTCCTACATAGTTTTATAAACAACAATGTTCCATCACTGTCCCTATGATAGCAACTCATGCCTCAACAAAAGAACATTGAGCTAGAGACATTATCCTACAATATCTAAGCAATTAAGGGACAGGAGGAGTAGGAAGACCACCATGACTTGAAGATGTCTCAGATTTTTCCTCAAATTTCATAAATTGACTCATCTGAGTTGCAAGTAAAGTGACAATCATGATGCAGGACATTGGCTTTGTTTTGTCTACCTTGCCCACACAATAAACACAGACACGTTGTATACCCTAAGAAGAATACAACTAGTCCTTGCACTCACATACTTGCTTAAGTAATCAACTCAAGAGTTTAAAAAAGGTCATATTACACTTTTCATTTCAATGTTTACTTAAAGTTTTGATTTATTTTCTCTAAATCCTTGTTTGGTTACTATGTGTAAGGGTTCACAACCTTGGTAACCAATGTATATGGTTTCATAATTTCTTCAAAAAATTCAGTAAAGTTTTCTCTATTTTCTAGTACTTTTCCATATACCTGTTTATAGGTATTCAATCACAATACCAGATAGACAATCTAATCCAAAACATTGTTCCAATCCAATCCACAACAATCTAGTATTTCTATTTTCAATTAATTTTCATACAGTATGCCACAAAAGCTTCAATTTCACCAATTTACAAAACAACTTACCAAAAAGACAAAGCCTTAAATTAGAATCACTTTCCCTTTTAGTTTTACCCTACTCGCAAGGATCAATACAGCCAACTACACACAAGCACAAATCAACATAACACCATGCAATCAATTACATATAAACACACTAATCTAGGTCCACAACACATAACAAGTGAATAAACCCTATAATTGTTTCTTGGAAGTGCACCCTATGACTCAAGCTTACTAATAACCCCTTGCATAACCTACAAAAACCAAATTCCAACACCATCCAAACACATTCACTCAAATTCATGCCAATTAATTTTTTTAAAAAAAAAGATATGTAAAAAAGGCTGTCAACAGGGACAGAAATGTCTAACCTGAGGAATCGCGCTAAGGACAAATCCAACTTTGATGAAAATCGCTATTAACAGGGATAGGCAGCAAAGCAACAATGGCAGCAGTCACTGTAAGTAAAAAAAAAATGCAACTATAGCAGTTAAAGGATCGCAGATAACAAGCACAACCATGCACAATAAGGAAGGAGAAAATAAGGAAGGAAGGAGAACGAATTCGAACCTGGTCATGTCATCAACGATTCCAGCAAAGTGAGCACTGTAGAAAATAAGGAAGGTGGTGGTTGTGGAGAAAGGATGAAGGAGATGGTGGCCTGTCGTAAATAAGGCTTTCGCAGAGGTGAGAGTGCTTAAAACACACTTTTTACATTGGTTGTTCAAATAACCGATCGATGTAAAAATCATCTTTAACATCCGTTAAAATAATAACCAATGTAGAAAGTAATTTTTACATTGGTTATTTGAACAGCCAATGTAAAAGAACTTACCTTATTTACAAAAATACCACCATGTTTTATTTTACATCGGTTCTTTAAGAACCACTGTAAAAATGTGTTATAAAATCTTTTTTTTTTGCACTAGTGTACACAAAATTACCATAATACCCTCCAATTATTAACCTTCCCTCTATGTAATTGTAATTAATGCACCATGTGCATTCCTATCTCTCATTTGCTGTGGAAATTTGAGGCACATGAGAGAAGGAGATATTTTATCTCACTTCAATTATATGGCTTCATAATTTCACCTTAAATGATTAAATTCAAAGGCTTGCAAAACAAGTTACGAAGTTTCTCTCATTTTCTCCTCCTAAGGCCGTGAAGCACTCCTTCATCTCTCCCTCTCATTTTTCATTTTTCTTCACACCCAAAGTTAACAGTTCAAGCTACCTAAGTAAAGATTCAAGAGATCTTCACAACAAAGACTATTCTTTTATTTCTTAACTTGATTCCTTTGGTTGTAGGTAAGATTGAATTCTTTCTTTTCTTCTTTTCTTATGGTCAAATAAACTTTCCTCTCTAACTTTCTTTTAAGTTTTTGATGCATGAAGTGCTTGGTGGACATGGTATGGCGATTTTCCCAAAAGCTTTATTTAGTTTCCTTCATTTTCACCTCTCCAAGGGACGCTTATTTTGGTATTCTTTCCTAAGTAAGGGAACCTTGCTTATTTCTCTCTTTTTGACCGAAAAAGAATTGTTGCTTTGTGTGTATGTGAAGTTGAAATTTTATGGTGTGGTTTGGTTTGAATTTGATGAAGGTTTAAAAGAAAATGGCCTATAACTAGTTGTTGATGTTTGATGTTCAAGCATGAGTTTTAATTATTGTTGTTAAGAATAAATTTCATGAAAATAATATGTGAATGTATGAATTATGCATTGCTGGAATCTTATGCTATTTATTGCTTTCATTTGATTTTATTAATTATTAAAGATATTTGAAGTTGTTGTATGAAAATGAGTGGAAATATGGTTGTTTGCATGGTTTGATTTCTTGGTTTGTTGGTGCCAAGAAATTTTTGTGTTAACTCCATATAGATGGAGGGATGTTGTTATGTAATAAAATCAATGATTGTTGTCCAAAGTTCATTAAAGATGAATTTTGGGAAATTTTACAAGTTACATGACTTGAAAATGCTTAAAAGTTCTAAAATACCCAATAAATATATAGAAAATTTTTTTAGTGAATCCCTTGCTGTGTTTTGGACTCCTGGAAGGCTGCTGGTTTCTGTGGAAAACCGTGGACATCCTGCACTTGAAGACAAGTTGGAGAAAATTGAAAATTTAGGAGAAGCTGACCATTAGGAAATTGAAAATAAATTATTTTAATGGCTTAAAAATCAAAAACAGTGGCTAAACAACAATATTTTATCTTCCTGGAATTAAAATAAATTGGTTTTACATTTGAAATAATTTCGTAGAATTTATAATGAATTTTATAAAATTGCTGTGCAAAAAGTAAGCCAAATGACACTAGTTTTAACACAAAAATCCAAAATAAATTATATAAAGGGAAATTTCATAATTTATTATTTTAATAATTAGTAATATGTTATTTTTAATTTAATTTTATACAAAAATAAATTTTTTAAATTTATTTAGTATTTTTAATAATTTTGGTAAAGGAATGGTCAATAAGGGCTATTTTAATGACAGAAATGACAACA
Organism: Spatholobus suberectus; assembly: GCA_004329165.1. Classification (NCBI taxonomy): domain Eukaryota; kingdom Viridiplantae; phylum Streptophyta; class Magnoliopsida; order Fabales; family Fabaceae; genus Spatholobus; species Spatholobus suberectus. Next base: position 38,011,016 of record CM014732.1, read on the forward strand.
TAATAGTCTTCTTAGTTAAGAGGATTCTTTTCTAAGTTGAATATAATATATTTTACCAGAAATTTTCATAAAATTCTAGAATTAAGGATTTTTAGTAATAATTGGTGATTTTTCATTTTTTATTAATTTATAACTTAAGTAGAAGGGTAAAAAACGTAATTTCACATTAAATGACTTAAAAAAACATTGAAAAAAAGTATGTAAGCCTAAGATGAATTCAGTAGTCTATAATAAAATTTTCAAATGAAAATAAATATATTTAATGTAGTTTTGAAATTACAAAGTTTACTAAGTTCTAAGGAAAATTAGGGTATTTTAGTGGTTTAACATTTTTTTAATTTATTTATAAATTTCTAATTTGAAAGTAAATATGATTAGATTATTTGTAATATAAGAGACTCAAGTGAAATTAATTTTAAATACTTACATAATTCTTTATAACATACGTTATCCGTCGTTGACAAAAAACGTTACATGTTAGTAAGTGATTGATAGTGGAAAAGTGAAAAATGGATATTTTCTCCATGTTGTGCCTTGAAGTAATATGGTGTTTGCTTGATTTTCTCGTGAAGGGCATGGAATGATGAAAGAAATAGAGATATTTTTCCTTATCCACAAAATGAGGACTAAGTAGTGGCGATTTTGTTGAAATTATATCATTGTTGTGATGATTGATTATACATGCATTGTCTTGCACTTAAGGCTATTACTAATGCGAGAAGTCATGTTTATGTGTTGTCTCGTGCCTAGGGTTGTTATTGGTACAAGATTTTATAATTAAATGTGGTCTCACACCTAGCATTGTTACTGGTGCAAGATTTTGTAATTAAATATGGTCTCGCGGTTAGGGTTGTTATCGGTGCGAGATTTGTAATTACCTATGGTTTCACACCTAGGGCTGTTACTGGTGTGAGATTTGTAATTGTGTTGTCTTGCACACTTAAGGCTATTATTAGTGCAAGCAGGTTTTATTTGTATGTCATCTTGCACTTAGGGTTTTAAGGTTGTTTTTGAGTCTAATAGAGTTGTAATTTCTAGACATGGTACTTTTGTTGGCAAAGGTTACATGTGTGATGGTTTGTTTAAACTTAATCTCATGTCGTCTTTCATTAATAAAAAATCTAGTTGTTCTTCTTCATCCATTTCAAATGTTGAATGTTGTGATACTTGGCATGGTAGACTTGGGCATGTTAATTTGAATTCTATTAGACGAATGATTACTCTTGATCTTATTCCTAAATCATCTATTGAATTAAAACAAAAATGTGAAGTTTGTGTTCAAGCTAAACAACCTAGAAAACCTTTTCAAAATTCTATACAAAGGAAACTTGTTTGCTTGAACTTATTCATAGTGATATATGTGATAACAATGGTGTGTTAACTCGTGGTGGAAAAAGGTATTTTGTCACTTTTATTGATGACTTCTCAAAATATTGCTATGTGTTCTTAATCATTCATAAAAGTGAGTTACTTGATAAATTCAAAATATACAAAGCAGAGGTAGAAAATCAATTAGAAAAGAAAATTAAAATACTTCGTTCTGATAAGGTGGGGAATATGCTTCTAATGAAGTTATTCATGAAGTTACTCCACCTTATGCTCCTCAATCTAATGGTATAGCTGAAAGAAAAAATTGTACTTTGCTAGATATGATAAATGCTATGCTTATTAGTTCTGGTTTGCCTAATAATCTACGGGTTGAAGCTTTATATACTGCATGTCATATTCTTAATAGAATTCCCTACAAAAATTTAGATAAAACCCCTTATGAACTATGGAAAAATAGAAAACCAAATTTGAAATATCTTAAAGTGTGGGGGTGTCTTGCAAAGGTGAACATTCCTGTTAACAAGAAAAGAAAAATTGGACCTAAGACTGTTGATTGTGTTTGTCTTGGTTATTCTTTGCATAGTACTACTTATAGGTTTTTGGTTATTAATTTTGAAGTTGCTAAAATTTCTAATAATACAATTATGGAAACTAGAGATACTGATTTCTTTGAAAATGTTTTTCCTTTGAAGAATAAGTTTTCTAAACATGTTTGTGATGCTTCTAGTTCTATTTTACCTTTTAGTAGTAATACTAATAATAATGTTGAACCTGAACTTAGAAGAAGTAAAAGACCTAGAAAGGCTAAAGATTTTGGTCCTGATTTTTGTTCCTATTTGCTAGAAGATGATCCCCAAACTTATAGTGAGGCCATGAGGTTCGTTGATGCACCTTTTTGGAAAGAAGTTATTAATGATGAGATGAATTCTCTTAAAGCCAATAAAACTTGGTTTTTAGCTGATCTTCTCCTTGGTTGTAAAAGTGTAGGTTGTAAATGGGTTTTTCGGAAAAAACTATGAACTGATGGATCTATAGAAAAATTTAAGGCAAGGCTTGTTGTTATTGGTTGTAAACAAGTAAAAGGTGTAGATTTCTTTGATACATATTCTCCTGTTTCTAAAGTTACTACTATTAGAGTTTTAATTGCACTTGCTTGTGTTTTTAATTTAGAAATACACCAAATGGATGTCAAAACTGCTTTTTAAATGGTGACTTGGAAGAAGAAATTTATATGAATCAACCTGAAGGGTTTATAGAACCTGGAATGGAAAAGAAAGTTTGCAAGCTTGTTAAGTCTCTATATGGTTTGAAACAAGCAGCAAAACAATGGCATGAAAAGTTTGACCAAGTTGTTTTATCATATGGGTTTCAATTTAATAATAGTGATAAATATGTTTATGTGAAACAACTTGATGATAATTCATGTGTTATTCTATGTCTTTATGTGGATGATATTCTAATATTTGGTAGTAATTTGCATGTTATAAATGATGTAAAGTCTTTCTTGTTTAGCAACTTTGAAATGAAGGACCTTGGTCTTGTTAATGTTATTTTGGGCGTTAAATTAATAAAGTATCACGATGGCATTATTTTGACACAATCACATTATGTTGAAAAATTATTAAAGAAGTTTAATTATTTTGATGTGAAACTTGTTTCTACACCTTTTGACTCTAGTATAAAGTTGAAGAAAAATACGGGTGAAGGCATTTCTCCTCTTAAATATTCTCAAATTATTGGTTCTTTGTTACATTTGACAAATTACTCTAGACCTGACATTGCATATGCAATTAGTAGATTAGGAAGATATACTCATAATCTTGATCATTCACATTGGATAGCACTAAAAAGGATATTTAAATACCTTAAAGGAACTATTAATTATGGCATTCACTACTATCGTTATCCTGTTGTTATTGAAGGCTTTAGTGATGCAAATTAGATTTCTGATTTAGAGGAAACAAAATCAACTAGTGGTTATGTGTTTACTTTAGCTGGAGGTGCAGTATCTTGGAAATCTATAAAACAATCTATTATTTCTCGTTCTACTATGGAAGCTAAAATAATTGCCTTAGATACTACTAGTAGTGAAGCTGAATTTCTTAAAAATCTTCTATGTGATTTGCCAATGCTCAATAAACCTATACCTCCTATCTCTATGCATTGTGACAATCAAGTTGCTATTGCTAAAGTTACTAGCAAGAACTTTAATGAAAAAAGAAGACACTTGAGAATAAGAGACAAATCTGTTAGAAATTTGATATCTCATGGTGTTATTTCTCTTGACTTTGTCAAGGTTTGAAAACAATCTTGCGGATCTGCTCACAAAAGGGTTGACGCGTCAACAAGTTCTTGAATTGTCGAGGGGAATTGGACTAAAGCCCATCATCTAGTTGCAACAATGGACACCCGTCTCCAAAGGAATGGCGATCCCATGAATGGAGTTCAATAGGTAATAACGAAGTTGTTGTTGACTAAAGTACATCATTTTATTTTGCAAAATTGTTGCATGTCCCATTCCGATGACGAGGTGTACTCTAAACTGTGGCTATAATAAGGTTGAGGTATTTACATATATATTTTATTGTGTTTAATTTAAACCTACAACGAATGCATTAATAACTAGCAAAAAAATTATAAATTATGCTGACACCTCTTAATTGTTTCAAAAAAATTATGTTGACACCCCTTATACATTACACTGACACCCTTTATATATTACACTAAGACCTTATGTTACCTAAGAAACACATTACATTGTGTACTCCTATAAGGGGTGTTGCTGTAAATGTTAAAAAGAAGGGTGGTCATGTGCAACATCAAGAAACTTGAGCGGTGTAGGCTGCTATTGTAATTTACTCATAATAATAACATCATACATCCTTCTGCTTTCTTTGTTATTTCACACTCGTCTACTATCATTCGCTTTGATACCTCTTGTTTTATGTTTCGCTTTTGTTGCTCCCCCTTTGTTATATTTGCTTTATAACTTGAAGGTGATTGCATCATTGCATGACTTCTACGAAGTTGTATGTTTAAGATTTAATCTTAATATTTTTTTTTGCAGATCTCTAATGCATTCATTGTAGGTTTAATTTTTCTACTGCCCATCAATGCATTTATAGTGTTTAAAGGTTTAATATTTATAAATTTGGTTTAAATAACTGTTTAGTCCTATAATATAAGATTGTTTTCATTTGGTCTTCTTAATTTCGGTTGTTTTCGTTTTGGTCCTCTTAATTTTTGGTCCCTATAATTTTTTGCATTTTCTCTTTTGATCTTTCTATTAGATTTGACAGTTAGACCTGATGCAAGGACCAAAATGAAACAAAAAAATAATAATAGGGAAAAAAATAAAAAAAAAATAAAGGACTGAAAGCAGAATTCTTATTTTATAGAAAAGAAAAAGTTATTTAAGTCAACATAAAATATAGAATTTAATTAGAATGCAATGTGAATATAAAGGCTTTTTACATTGTCATCCAATAATAGATTTTCATGTATGAAAAGATTATTAACTTTTGTAATAATTACAATAAAACTCATACAGGAGGTGTTTTTTAATTAGTTGATAGTGTAAATTTTTATACTAACAATATGAAAATTAAACTAAAATAACATAAAGTATAAAACAAAAAATGTAACATCCTCAAAATATTACTTAAATAATTATCTAATAATTTTCATTTGTTTAATTGTCTTGTGATACTAATCAAAAGTCTAGATAGAGATTTATAAATTTTGAAAGCTTTGATTTAGCTTCAATGAATAAATAATATCTAGACTTAATAATAACAATAATAATAATAAAGGTAATAATTGAAATTATATAGAAATGTCTAAATAAATAGCAGAGACATTTCTAAAGTTGAGAAAAATATATTCTAGTCTTTGAATAATATTAGAAAGGTATCTAATAAATAAAAATAATTTTTGGTAATTTTATAAATAAAATTAGATTTATTGCAATTAATAAATTAGAATAAAGAAATATAATTAAGAGATAAATTGTAGAATAGTCAAAAAATTTAAGAAAAAGAATTTTTAAGCTTAGAAAAATGATTAGAATTTTATCATGAATTTTTAGAATTTTTTTCGAGAATTTTTATAATTTAGCATATATGAGTAAAATGTGTTCACATGCACTTATAGAGCACAATTAGAAACATTAAATGAGCTTTAAAAATTACAAAAAAAATTCAGGAAGTTCCTTAGTGTGTCTAGACCTACCTGAACAAGGAGAACTCAAACTAAGATCTCCATAATAGTTTTCTAAAAATAAATTCATAAATAGCTCATAAAATGACTTATAAAATAAACTAGTTATTTTTAGCTTTGTTTGTAGAGATATCTTAGATATGTGATTAGAGAGGGACTAGATTAAGTCTAATGCCATTAACTCCAACTCTCTCTAAGCCCGTTGAATCGAAATTAAAACAAACATTGAATATTTTAGTGACACATGTCAACACTTAGAGGTTAAAAACTTGGTATTTTCTCTCCTACCTTCTATAAACCAACGAGCACCTCCTTCTCCCAAACCCTCATCTTCACTTCTTTCATTCTCCTTTCAAAGCTCTCAAAACTCCAAGATTTTCTCAAGGCCCAAGTCTTCCAATTCCATTGGTGACCAAGCTAAGGTGAGTGGAATCTTTTCTTCTTCCTCTTTCTCCTCCATAAATTCGTCACCCCTCACCATCTACCATTCTCCATCAATCCCTCTTTGTCTCCTGTTGAAATTTCTTCAAATTCTCAAGGGGCTTTTGTTATAGAACACTAATTGAAGCTTATTTGGTCTTGATTGTGCAATTAGGAACTTGATTAGAGCATGAATTTGCAAAGCCCTCTCCTTTCCTCTTGTGGACAGCCGCGGGTCACTATGGGTAAGGGGGTAGAAACTAGATTAATTTGATTTTAAGAATGATAATGGCCTAGATGGTGGTTTTGATGAATTATGTGTCATCAATTTCATTTGTATGACCCTTAAGGATTCTAACTGTGATGTGCTTGCATGATTGGCCACATAGAGCTTAGTTGGGCCTTCTATGATGTTCTTGATGATGGAATTGCTTGAAATATATGTCAATTGCTTGATTACAATGCTTAAAAATTAAATTACAAGTTGCTGAATTTTACTGCAGTAGAACGGTCTCTGTTTTTCGTGTATAAATTCCTGTGTGGTTGGAATTTTTGCATGATTTTTGGTAGAGAGATGCTTCTGTATGTCTAGAGTATCCCTGTAAAATTTAGTATTCTAATTCCATGTGATGAATATTTGAAGAATTTTTGATTGACTGCTGTTCTGTCAAATTCTGACAGCAACCAGCCACGAAAAAGTGATCAATTGGACTCTTAAATGATTTTATAAAAATTACAAAAAATTATATTTAGAAACCAGACATATTCAAGGTTAAAACTGAAAAATATGGTTGAAGTAAAAATTCATTTGCTATGCCAAAACGATCAACAAAAACAGGGTATCACAATATGGTAGAAAACAGAAAATTGCCTATGATGTAATTGATATTCCTAAAGCTTAGCTTTGTGTTTTATAGTATGGGTAGATAATTTGAATCATCAAATTGGTAATCAAAAGATAATTTGGGATAGAGCAAGTGTAGATTAATTAGTATCTTTTAATTATAATAAGCATTGGTTTGTTAATGAGATGTGAGTTCTTGAACCAAGAAATGAGATCCTTTTGTTAGTTGGCAATTAATAGCATGAATGCGTGATGATCAACGAAAATATGTTTGAGTAAATCGAATTGACTGAATGATTGATTTAGTTTGTGATGGTGGCATTAAAAATGAAATGCAATTGAATTGATGAAAGATGTGATGTGAATAATACCTATAAATGGTCAATTGATTGTGATGACAAATTTAATAAAATGAATGAAGTTGTGGAATGGATATGTTGGCCATGGTTTCCCTCTGTTGATTTATTGTCCATGCCTAATGAGAGATGTGATGGAATGTACCAAAATAGAGGAGGTTTTGTTAAATTTTATAGAAAAGTATGAATGTTTATAATTGAATATATTATTCTTGTAGATGTTCATACATCATATGCATATATATTGATGTTGTGAACCATGCACTGATAGCATGTGTTATAGGATGGGGAAGCCACAGTTGGTAGGCTGAGGAATGAAAGGCAGAGACCCACTTGTGAGGTCTTGGGGGTAAGGTATCGAGCGGTGAAGGTCCCAATGGCTAGGGTAGTGCCCTTGAGCTGGGATATTTGCCTGACCAAGCTTGATAACCCCGACAACTGCTCAGCATTCCAGGATTGGTGAGAGTATACCTCTGTTTGGACTATGAATGTCCTGAGCTGAAAGATTGCTCGTTCCCTCGATGATGAGGAGGATTGTACCTCGGTGTGAGAGAGGTATATGTACTCCCAATCACTTCCCATGGATATTGATGAACACTAAATGGATTATGGGTCCACATGCATTGCATTAACAAGTGTTTCAATAAAACCCCAAATTGGTGAGTTATGGGACGCATTAATTACAGATGGTAGTAGCACAGACGGACTTGTAGTGCTACCATTTGGATTTATTGAGTAACTCGCTAGAAATGATTGATGGATTGAAAAGAAAGACGATAGGTCATGCATCAAATCTTTATTTGTGTGTAGCACGGGAATGGGATGCATTATTTGTGCGTAATGACTATGATATTTACATATGTTGTGATAATGTGTTATGAATTGTGAATGTGCTCTCTACTGAATGCTATAATGTTTAATACATGATTTTACAGTTTATTGTATGATATGGCTTTGTTAATGTTTGTCATATTAATTATATGATATGAACTATGGTTTGGGCGGGTCTCTAGGTTTATTTGATTTCTTGGTTTCAAATTATCTGGTTCTTGCCCTTGATTAATCCGTCCCTTCCTTCATCTGCGGATGTTTGGAACGGAAATAGGGAGTGAATTGCCTTTTGATTTATATATGAACAGGTACATGGCTTAGGAATGCGTGGTATTGACAAAAAATTCACACTGACTTGAGGTACTACATGGATCACAAGGCTTACAACCCCCAACTAAGATGGTATCAGAGTGGCGTCGTGGAAGCGTAGTTGAAGATGTAAAAGACCTGTTCTTATGGAATGACAAGTTCATGGTTTGATTCTATAATACTAGATGTCGAAATAATCTGGTGTGGTGTCAAAACTGGTATTCCCTTGGGATTAGAATGGTAATGCTCTAATCTGAAGGAGTATCTAGTTGTGTAGTAGACCGTGTTGTAATGTCATTAGAATGTAATGTAAACTCTTTTCATGTCAAGAATATGTAGCTACATTTTTGTAGAGTTTTAAATTGTATTTCATTTTTATTGGTATTTGTTATCATAGTATTTTATTAATGGTTTGGTAGTAAAACTCTTATTTCATTTTACATGAAAAAGATTTCACATTTTATATTATGCTACAATTTCAATTTTAAAGGATTTTAAAAAAAATCTATCTTAATTTCTACTACTAAGCTATTAGAGCTCGAATTTGAGTTACAAAAATGTTGACAGTTAAGGGTGTTACAAAAAACATGAGTTATGATGTGTTAAAATTTAAAAAATCAAATTTAAACTAGAATTAGTTAAATTCAATATTATCTCAATTTAAAAATGAATTTATTCATTTTAATACTATATTAACAAACAAAAAACCAAAATAAAAATAAAAATAAAAAATAAAATGTTAATATAAAAAGGTCATATAACTTAATGAGTAAGACACCAATCTTCTAAAAAACTTCTAATTTGTGAGTACAAAAATTGATAACAGGTGAATCCCATTTTAACTTTTGATTATGTTTTTCAATTGAATGCATGTAGTTAAAAGATTTGGATATGCAGTTTGAAGCCTTGGCCGAGTCTTTACCAACCATTGCACATAAAAGACTAGTTCAATGCCTTCTGAGGCTATAAAACGCTAGTTTCTTGTGCAGCACAAAATTTTAGCACGCCATATCGTTGAGAAGCTATCATCAAGTTTGAAGAATTGAGACCAGGTCTAGACTGCTCTTTGATGTAGCTAATGGCTTCCTATTTTTAAAATAATATTACAAGAAGAACTACGTAAGGTACAAGGTCAATTAGACGAGGTAATATTGAAAAATCTCCTTGACTTTGATGTGGAGCATCTTCTTAAATAGTCTACTCTTTGATCAAGCAAGTATGTAGTTGCTAAAAAATGGATCGTCATCAAATAAAGAATTAATTACAGTAAAGAAAAATAGCAAACCAGTTCAATGGTTCATCCTTATAAATACCAAAGCTTAAAGGCAACAACATTCAATTCTCAAAAGCAATTACAATTACTTACCCAAAATCATAAAACACTAGCAGTGAGAAAGCAAGATGAAAGTTGTCTATTTTCTTGTGGTCATCTTGGCTTTGACATCTTCTGTGGCCTCTGCCTATGACCCTAGCCCTCTACAAGATTTTTGTGTGGCATTAAATAACACCAAGGATGCTGGTATGTACAATCATTCCTCAAGAGTCTTGCTATAGAAATTCTTACTTTATTTTTATTTCACATTTTAATTAAAAACATTGTCTTGTTAATTTGTAGTATTTGTAAATGGAAAATTCTGTAAAGACCCCAAGCTTGTGAAAGCAAATGATTTCTTCAAACATGTGGAACTTGGGAATACCTCCAACCCACTTGGTGCATAAGTGACTCAGGTCTTTGTTGATCAGCTACCGGGATTAAACACAATATGTATATCTTTGGCTCGTATAGATTTTGCACCTAAGGGTTTAAACCCTCCCCATACTCACCCTCGAGGCACAAAAATCCTTATAGTCCTTGAAGGAACTCTCTATGTTGGATTTATCACTTCCAATCAAGACAAAAACCGTCTCTTCACCAAAGTGCTAAACAAGGGTGATGTATTTGTGTTTCTTATTGGTCTCATTCATTTCCAACTAAATGTGGGGTATGGCAATGCTGTTGCTATCGTTGGTCTCAGCAGTCAAAATCCAGGAACTATCACTATTGCAAATGCTTTGTTTAAAGCTAATCCACCTATTTCTCCTGAAGTTCTTACCAAAGCCTTCCAAGTGGATAAAAGCACAATTGATTACCTTGAAAAGCAATTCTGGTATGACAACAACTAGTTAGAGGATGCGAATTATCATTCCATTCTGTTTGTAATACATTTATTTCGACCACTTCTTGCAATTGGCCATCTACAAATAATTTCTATTGTAATAAATAAAAATGCATGTGGGTTATATCTATATATTGTTGCTATTTTATTTGGAGTTCAATTTTGTTTAATACATTATTCTTGTAGATTTTAGAATAAGAATTACTTTCGCTAAAAAAAAAAGAAAAAGAGAAGAGATATTAAATTAAATGCAGGGCCAATCTTGACATTTTATGGGTCCGAGGCGGAATAATATATAAGGCCTCCTTATATACAAGTATTCAAAAATATAAATATATATTGCACAAAAAAGTGTAACGTAATTTCATTAAAAATGATATATTTTTCTTACATTAAGCAAATAACATAGTTTTAACAAATCTAAAAAAAAAATGTATCACATTTTTTATTCAATTTACTCTCTTCAAAAGAAATTTCATACACAAACATTTATATATAAGGTCACCCTCTAAAAGAACAAAACATATATACACAATATATGTATATATATATATATATATATATATATATATATATATATAATTTTTCAATAATGATTTTATGCAATTGTTTTTCTTATAACTCCCCCACTTTCTTTTTCTTTCTATTTCTGTCTTCCTTTCTCATTACATCTCCTATTACATCTTGCATTTTTTCTCTCTCCTTTTCCCATCTCTCTTACAACTCAAGATTAATACACCTACCAAAAAATATACAACTGTCATTTCCAATAATTTTTAAGGCCTCTATTTTTTCCTAAATGTTTCTTAATAAAAAAATTAAAGGAACATTATTTCATTGTTTGAAGCAAAGAATGTATTACTCTTATTATTCTAAGGTTAAAAAATTAAATTTTGCTTTAACAAAATTCGAGGGTCAATTATGTTTTTAAAACTTTAAACATGATATCTTAATATAATAAAGATTTCCTATCGCTAGAATTACTACTATGAATTTTAAAAACTAAATCTCTTTCTTCCCACTACAACATTATAGTCTTGAGTCTTTTATAATCTATATAATTTTGGTTTCGTGATGTGGTCAATTATTATGAATTTTTTAGTTGTAGGTTATATTTAATATATTAATTTTAAAATTATAATTTAATTTAATTTTTATATTTGGCTCCCTCAAAGAAAATTCTCTAGCTTTGTCCTTATAGTCTATCGTTGACAAAATATCATCATTTCAAATTAAAGGTTACTTATATTTTTGCTCTTTATTAATATATTAACTTTTAGTTTAAATTCCATTATAATTTGAGTTTTGGTTTGTGTTTTTTATCTCATTAAAAATGCAAACACTTTAAGTTTATTAATATAGGTTCATTACATGTTGATATGTCACAATTAGCTAAAAATTCATTTAAAATAAATTTATTAATATAACCTACCAGAAAAAAAAAACTCACAACTAAGAGAGTGATACTTTCTAATCACATGTCACATTTTAATTTGAGTAAAGAAAGACATAAAACTAGATAATAATTTTAATCTATTTGTGGAAACAATATATAATATAATACAAAAAAAAAATTACTACACAACTATATACACTTAAAAATTTGAGGCCCCTTCTAACCATGCGCCTTGGGTCGTCGCTCCTCTGGACTAGGCACAGGCTAGCCCTAATTAAATGAGTATATGACATACTCTAACTCATTTAGAAATATAAGCTAGACCTCATCATATCTATGTGAGAGTTGGGCTCTGCTATTCCCACCCTATTTTTTTTCTATTTTCACCCAACTCTTATTTGTATTTTATTTATTTTGAAAATACCCCCTGATGGAAACGTATTTTTGTTGTGATTTTGTACAACGAAAATACATTTTCGTTATGATAAAGGGTGATGCGCCTATTTATACATAACAGAAATGCATTTTCGTTATGTATGTTTTCAAAATACATTACGAAAACGCATTATCGTTATGAATCAATCCCAAATACATAACAAAAATATGAAATTCATTTTTTTTAAGAGATAGCTTTTAATGGTTCACTGACACGTGAACAAAGCACACATTTGAATTGGTGCGATTTGGACCATTGATTTATCATGTGCAATCTTGATCATTTCTCTTTTTGACACATACGACATCGCTTTGAATAATTTTCTAATGCGTGAACAGAACACGCACTTGAATAGGAGAACCTTGATTAAGTCAGTGCAATCTCGACTGTTTCTTTTTCTGATGCATAGGACACCGCTTTAAATGATTTTCTGACGCGTGAACAAGACACACTTGAATCGGTACGATTTGGACCCTTGATTTAGTTGGTGCAATCTTGATCGTTTCTTTTTCTGATGTACAAGAGAAAGCCATTAATGATTCTTTGATGTGTAAATAGTATTTGCACTAGTATAAAAGAGATGTGTGCACTAAAGCACATATCATTACCTTTCTTGATATCCATCTTCATTCCATATTGTTTCTTCTCCTTTAAAAATGGACGAATTCCTTACTGTAGCGTATTATGATGGTCACACAACAACAACATCTGAAGGGTCTTGTTTAAATGTTCTCATGGTCCTGCTTTTCTCAGGGTCACTAAGGACACGATGGTTGCTACTTTGAACAAAAAAATTCACGATGTGATCGGAAGTAGTAGAAAAATACTCTATATTCATTACCATCAACCTATATCTTTTAGGGAATGGCGGTGTTCATTACAGGTCTATAGAGATTAAACATGATAAGGATGTGGCAAGGATGTTGTCCATCTTTGGCCAATTTCCTAGACTTGCGCCAATTGAGTTATATGCTACGTTGGGCAGATCTCCCAAAAAGATCCTAGCTCATCTACATCGACCATGAATTGCCAAAGAGACATCATGTGCTTGCGTTAACCTGTGGCATCAACTAGTTCCAACAACCAAGCAACTATTAGTTTGATTGAACCATGACAATGCACCTTATTTACTGTTATTTGTGTTTGTATCGAATCTATATGGAAGTTCTTTTAATTTATCGAATAATATTGTTTACGTTTTATTTGTTTGTTTTTATGTGTCACATACTATAATTGTAACAACGTAATAGTGATACCAACAATGCAATAAGTGTAACATATATAAAATCCAAAATATCTATAAAATCCAAAAATATATGCAATAAGGTCCGTACATAATGTATAAAATACTAAAAAAAGGATCTAACAGTAAACAACAAAAAATAAAAAGTCAAGCATCAAAGGTGGTCGTCTTCCTTCGCCTCTTCCTCTGATAGGTGCACTCGGAGGCCATGCTTGACTGAGCAATGGCCAATGCCTCCCGAATCATCCTATCACCATCCATGCCGTCATGCACCACCCTCAACTGTAGCTTGAGCTCCATAAGGCCAACAACTCTTTCCCACTGTGCCTACAAAAAAGAAATGGAAACTTTATTAAAAACATGTGTCATTGGGATTGTAAAAACATATTATAAAGAAATGGATACTTACCTCGCATGAATGGGTGTCATTGGATGAAGACTTTGTCACAAGCTTATCATGCCTAGGCTGCTGTGGCACAGGAAGTCTCGGAAGGCCTCGCGAAGGATCTCCTGCCAACGGAGGTATCAAATGTGGATGAGAAACCTGGTGGAACCACTCAAGCTAGCCATCTGCGTAGGTCCATGGAGTCTCATGCGGCACAACTGCTCTTTTGTCTACCGCGTGCGCCTCCCAGTCATCAAACTGGTTGGTAAATGAGGGGAATTCAATAGGCGAGGCAAGGGATCCCCTGGATATAGCCAAACTGCCTTAGGACACTTGCAGTAGATGTGTGCGCATGTGGGTACTGCGACAAATGAAGCTTGAATAAAGCGAGATCGCCTACAACGGGGCGGACAACCTTGTGTGTGTCATATGGCACCTACACAACGTTATCCATCTGCAACTGGTTCAGCGCTTGCCTGGTCCCAGTGCAAGACACGTGCCCCTCATGGCCTTCCACTAATAGAAGCAGGGTTGCTGCTCTAAGTAATGGATGGTCGGCACTTTATCCACGACGGTGGGAAGGTGCTCGTAGATCCATGCCTGTAATCAGCAATTAATAAATTAAATTACATAAGAAAAATAAACCTTAAACAAATATAAACCCTAAATACAAAATCATACCATAAGGAGGCTCTCGTATCCTCTAAACTGCGTCGTAGATTGGAGGCTGGTAATGCTAAGTTGGTCGTAGAGGTACTCTAGCACAACTGAACCCTAAGAATATCCTGCGTATGCCTGGAGTTATAGAAGAGGTCCAGATAGCAGACTTGGACATACATAGAGCTCTTGTTAGTGAATATCGTGCAGCCAATAAGACGTAGGAGATATGCTCTTGGAGCAAACATCATCTCCCCATCTATGATGCGTGTGCCGTATGTGTCCCTCGGCCAAGATAACTCCACGCGAGCTCCTTTCACTATCGCAACGTATGTGTCAGCAAGCGTAGCGCCTAGCTCGCTCATCAATAACTCAATGGCAACATCGTGGCTGTAATAGTCATGCTCGCACACCTTGCCTGTAATAGGCAAGTGTAGGAGACATGACACATCATCTAAGGTGATGATCATCTCCCCTACAGGTAGGTGGAAGGAGCTGGTCTCTTTATGCCACTACTCAACAAAGGCACATATGATGCCCTTGTTGGTAACAACATATTGTGCCTCTATTAGTGAGGCAAGTCCTGCGGGTGCGTGGGCATCGATAATACCTTGCCCCCGTGGCTGATCAACCTGATCTCGAGGCAGGGCTATCCATGCCAAAAATATCCTACAACGTGGTCCTTATAGGACCTAAGTAGTGACAAGTCTACACAGGATCTCCTCCAAATAGAGGTCCAATAATGAGATGAGCCAAATCAGCTTGAGGCTCTTCTACCTTTGCCTACCCTAGGCTTTGGATGATGTACCTCCTCCTCATGTTGCTACTGTTGTCTACTCTACTCCCGTTATGCAGATGCAGTCAGCGATGGACGTCTAGATGTGCCTGGCGCATCATCAAGTAGAGGGCCTTGTCTAGGATGAGGGGCACCAAACCTCGCGCATCGCATAATGAACCTGAAATAGTAGTATCCAATTAATAGTTAGTAAACAATTACTAAATAATTAAAAGACACAAAAATATTATTAAAAGACAATAGTATTCTAACACTAAAAATAAATACACTATTAAAAGTATTCTAAAAAAGTATTAGTTAAAAGACAAAAAAATATTATTAAAAGAAAAAAATTGTAAAAGTAAAAATAAATACACTATTAAAAGTATTCTAAAAAAATATTAGTTAAAAGACAAAAATAATTAAAGGACAAAAAAGATAAATTATAAGAGTAAAAATAAACAGACAATGAATAAATTTCAAATTACGTAAATAATTTAAAAGACAAAAAATATTTAAAATAAATAATTTAAATCAAGTAATAATTGAAAGAATCAAAAAATAAAAAATGCATAACGGAATTGCGATTTCGTTATGCATCTTAAAAAATATATAATGAAATCGCGATTCCATTGTGTATTAATACACAATGCAATCGCGTTTCTGTTGAATCGAAAAAGCCAAAAATAATACCAACTCATCGGAGTACGACGACATTGCAAATATCGTCGAGGAGAGCTGATTCCAGCGACAATGGCAATAATGGTGGGGTGTGGTGGCAAGAATGCCGAGAGAATGTGGTGGGGAAGTAGGGGCTAACTCGCAAAGGAGCAGGGGAGAGGGAAGGAGGCGCCTGGGGTGAGAACAGAAAGGGGAAGGTGAATGGGGAAAGGGGTGAAGGGTTTTAAAATGGTGTGGGTAAAAATGTCTTTTTATGCTTTTTTGTAAAAGTTGAGGGTACTAATAGGAAGCCCGTGAGAGTTTACAAACAACATAAGTATCATTACACCAATTGCAAATAGATAATCTTGTCCCAAGAATCTTACTTCAAAACCACAACTAGGATCATACTTTGACGAGGTCCAAAATGCGATGAGATCAAAAGACTTTCCTAAAGATAATTGCATTGTAGTGATTCAAGCAGACCAAAAATAGTAAACCATATAAGCATCCAAACCTTCCTCAATATCTTCTCCTTCACACTAACCTATGATATTGAGAAAGATAGGAAATGCTATTCATTAGCAAAACAACTTCAAAATCCAACCATAAGCAAGAGACCAATTTTTGAAGAATAAGAACAATGAAAAAATAAATCAACATAAGTTTTAATATTTTATATACAACACATGTAGCAAACAATCTTAATCACTTGATACCTTTATTATAAATTGCACTTTGGTGGAAGTCTATCTAATATCACTAGCTGGCCAACACCTCGATGAAACCCAGTTTAAGTTTTGATTAATTTTTTCAATTGAATGCATGTAGTTAAAGGATTTGGATATGTAGCTTGAAGCCTTGGCTGAGTCTTTACCCGCCATTGCAAGTAAAAGCACAGACTAGTTCAATGCCTTCTAAGCCTATAAAATGCTAGTTTCTCGTGCAGCACAAAATTTTACCACGCCATATCATTGAGAAGCTATTGATGGATAAATAAACTTGTCGATATATACCAAAGAATACATTTTATTCGGTATGATGATCTAAAGATTCTCAAAAGGACAAAGAAATAATCTTAAAGAAACGGGTGTTGTGACTAAAATTAAAACAAATCTTTCAACTTTCACATCAGAAGAACTGCTCAGGAAAGACATCAATAAAGGTTGTAAAATTAATAAGGACACTTCGTAAAATTCACACTAATTAGAAATATAGAAAGAATATCAGAAATGCGGTCTCTTTTTGCCTTGTAAAAATATACAAGTGATGGTGCAATTTAATTTTGACCCAATTCCTTATAAAATTTCCATATTCCACTGACCACACACGATGACCAAGTTTAAACTTTAAACCGTAACATGCAGCTAGACAAACGTAAGTTCAGAAACGAGAACATTAATTATCATCAAGTCAAAAGAATTGAGACCAAGTCTAGACTGCTTTTCCATGTAGCTAATGGCTCCATTTTAAAAATAATATTGCAAGAACAACTACGTAAGGTACAAGGTCAATTAGACGAGGTAATATTGAAAAATTTCCTTGACTTTGATGTGGAGCATCTTCTTAATTATTCTAATCTTTGATCAAGCACGTATGTAGTTGCTAAAGAATGGGTCATCATCAAACAAAGAATTAATTACAGTAAAGAAAAATATCAAACTAGTTCAATGGTTCATCCTTATAAATACCAAAGCTTAAAGGCAACAACATTCAATTCTCAAAAGTAATTATAATTACAATTACTTACCCAAAATCATAAAAGACTAGCAGTGAGAAGCAAGATGAAAGTTGTCTATTTCCTTGTGGCCATCTTGGCTTTGACATCTTCTGTGGCCTCTGCCTATGACCCCAACCCTCTGTAAGATTTTTGTGTGGCATTAAATAACACCAAGGATGCTGGTATGTACAAACATTCCTCAAAAGTCTTGCTATAGAAATTCTTAGTTTAGTTTGTTTCACATTTACATCATCCTGAGAATGAGTATAATTGTTCTTTTTTATTAAATCTTTGTGTTGTTAATTTGTAGTATTTGTGAATGGAAAATTCTGTAAAGACCCCAAGCTTGTGAAAGCAGATGATTTCTTTAGACACGTGGAACCTGGGAATACTTACAACCCACTTCGTGCACAAATGACTCAGGTCTTTATTGATCAGCTACCGGGATTAAACACATTTGGTATATCTTTGGCTCGTATAGATTTTGCACCAAAGGGTTTGAACCCTCCCCACACTCACCCTCGAGGCACAGAAATCCTTATAGTCCTTGAGGGAACTTTCTATGTTGGATTTGTCACTTCCAATCAAGACAAAAATCGTCTCTTCACCCAAGTGCTAAACAAGGGTGATGTATTTGTGTTTCTTATTGGTCTCATTCATTTCCAACTAAATGTGGGGTATGGCAATGTTGTTGCCATCGTTGGTCTTAGCAGTCAAAATCCAGGAACTATCACTATTGCAAATGCTTTGTTTAAAGCTAATCCACCTATTTCTTCTGAAGTTCTTACCAAAGCCTTCCAAGTGGATAAGAGCACAATTGATTACCTTGAAAAGCAATTCTGGTATGACAACAACTAGTTTGAGGACGTGAATCATCATCTCATTGTGTTTGTAATTGATTTATTATGATCACTCTGTGCAATTGACCGTCTACACATAATATCTATTGCAATAAATAAAAATGCATGTGGGTTATATTTATATTTTGTTGCTATTTTATTTGGAGTTCAATTTTGTTTAATACATTATTATTGCAGATTTTAATATAAGAAATCACATTCTACTTTTGATAAAAAAAGATGACATATTCAATTAAATGAGTATACGGCATACTCTAATTTTGACTAGACCTCATCATATCTATTAAGAGTTTCAAACAATATAAGTACCGTTACACCAATTTCAAAAGGATAACCTTGTCCCAATAATCTCACTTTAGAACCAGAATCGAGGTCCAAAATGGGATGAGATCAAAACTCTCATTCCTAAAGATAATGGCCATGTGATGAATTCAAATAGACCAAAAATAGTAAACCATATAATCGGAAAATGCTAAAATATTCATGCCTATAACAAGATTAGTTAAATTAACAGAGTCAATATTATAAACAATAAAATACAAAGTTTGGTACTTGTTCTTTGTGTTTTCTTCTTGATCGAGTAGTCAATTGATTAATCAACTATTAACTGATATGAACTAGCTAACTGTAAACACAATGATTCCCCTTAATTTTGTGAGACGATTGCTTGAGGAAGGAACATTATTCCTCAATTTAGGTTCCTAGGTTTCTCCAAAACAAACTCCTAAATTTTGCAATGAGGTTAGAAGTTTGGGATAATATGGACCAACAGAGTGTTGAATGCTTAAATAGATTGAAATTAAATGAAGTGTTCTAAGGAAAGCTTTAAAAGTTGTAATCTGATCGACTAAGTAAGAGACCATCAACTGTTTCAGGTAGCCATTACTCCTACATTGTAGGGATTTTAAAATTGTTTGAGTTGTGTTGTGTTGCTTGTTTCTTTGCACAACAATTGCTTAAATTTGAAATATCTTCATGAAAAGAGTTATTATCCCCTACCAACCACTTTTCCTATATTTTAGGAAAGTGCATTTAACCGTGTCATGCTAATGCTCTCCTTTTACTAATGCCTCAAATGCTTACACGATTTAGGCTTCTCTAAACCCTTAAATTATTGGTCCAAACCCAATGGATTCTAACTCAGTCCAACTAATTATGGGTTAGCTATCATGATTAGCTACCTTAGGTTATATTAGCATATCTTGATGATAGTCTTCAGACTTCAAGTCATTTTGCATAGCCATCCTTAAGGACTTAATAGAAATTTCTAAAGGCAACATGACATCTTGACCAAAGGTTAGCCGATAATGTGTTAGGCCATTTGTGTTACCGTTAGGGTCATTGTGAATTTGGTCGAATGAAGTTATCGAAGAGCAATGTACGAAGGTAAGTTGTCATCAAACTTCTATGTTTTTCCAACAAGATTCAAATTTTGTCAAAATACCCTGTTCGACAAGATTATAATTAGTACACAAGAAAGCTTCTCGAAAGTGTTCAACTTGAGAATCTTCAAGAAATTCGAGGAAAAAGTCCTGTTATTCGAGAAGAAATTCGAATGATGTTCGAGGAAACATTCAAGTAGTGTTTGAAAAAAAATTTGGACAAATCAGAATGATGTGTAAATGTGATCATAATAACATTGGAAGCGGTTACTACTAGAAGACAGTTCTGTATAGGTGTTAGTATATTATTTAGAAATTATTTGTATGTTGTATACGTGTCTTGTTGTAATAGTTTTACCGTTAGATGGAATATCTATAAATAAATGACCATGTAGCCATTTTTCTTTGGTTCTGACAGTTACACAAATCTTGTAAACCACACACGCCGCACCTATGGCTACCGGTCCCAAGGAGAACGTGTATGCTCTAACCCATCTTTTATTTTAGTGCATTACATTTGTTACAATTCCTGTCTATAACTCTTTCTCCTTTCGATAACCCTTTCTTTTTTCAATAACTTCTTCACAATTTAATTTAATGTTTATACTCTTGTTCAATTACTTTATGAATATCTCGAAATCATGCATTTACATGTATTACAAATGAATTTGATACTAATTCAATTTGTATTAAGAACATAACAGATTCGAATCTTATGTAAAATCATTACTAAATAATGAAACACTAATCAAATTACTCTCAAGTTGAAAGTTTTAACTGCTAGTTCTAATAAAAGAATCCACACTAAAAGTTTAGATTCTAAGTCCTGTTTAAAAATGTTTATTTGTTAGTTAGAATCTTTGTGAGAAGTTATCTATTGAGAATCAAAGCAATTTCGATTTCTCAATAAATTTCCACCATCAACAGTTACACTTAGAATTCCTATAGGCCCATAATACTCCAGGCAACACCTTATGCCATTTCTTATGTTTATCTTCAATCATTTTCTTAATTAAATTAATACTAAGTTTATTAGTAACCTCTACTTGGCCATTAGCTTGTGCGCAATAGAGAGTTGAATGAATCATCCTAATCCCAAGTTGTTAAGCAAAGGCCAACTCTTTATCACCTATGAAGACAGTCCCTTGATCAACCGTCAGAGTCTGAGGGATACCAAACCTATAAGTAATTTGTTAATGGATAAATTTGATTATGTTAGTTTAAGTTACATTCACCATCATTGATTGGGTCTCTACCCACTTTGTGAAATAATTAGTGGCCACTAAATGAATTCTTTTTAGACTGTAAGGTATAGATTTTTCCAATAATGTCTAAAGCCTATCCCTTGAACGACGACGACTTGACTATAGGGTGGAGTTCCTCAACTAGAAGTCATTGAATGGGTCCATGCCATTGGTAAGACTCATAACCTTTGGCTTACTTGATTTAATCAACTGCTATGGTTGACCAAAAGTATTCGAGCCCATGAATCAACCATTTCATGTTAGGTCCTAACCTATGAGATCCATATATGCACTACTGCATACAAGACTTTTTATGTCAGTTAAAGTGGACTTTTTATGTCAGTTGTAGACCAGTTATAAATACAAGGGATACAAAATATGGATATTTTTTTATATTAGATAGTAAACCAATGTAAAAAATACTTTTTACATCGTCAAAAAAAGAACCAATGTAAAATTTGCCTACTTCCTTTCTCTTTCTTATCATTATTCAATCTCAGTACAACACAAGAAATTAATTGCCCAACATAAAATACACCAAAAAGGAAAATTTTCCCAACTTGATGCAAGAAAGAGAGAAACAAAGAGTTGAGCTAAAACTGATGGGCAAACAACAAAATTCAAAAATAAATAGAAAATTTATGTTAAGTCATAGTGAAGATAATGTGTAAGGAGGGCATGAGGTAGAACAATTAGAATTTGACAAAAAAGCTTATTGCATACCTCAACTTTGTTGTCAAAAATAGGACCCACTGCATTTGAAGCATGAACTAAACCACATAAACCCCCTGAAAAACTAACTACAAAAACATTGCCTAACATCTGAAGCATGTAAAATTAATAAAAATAATAAAAGAAAGTACAAAAACATTTTAACAGTTAATTGAAGAAGATGATGAAGAAGAAGAATAACGAGTTAGGACACACATTAGTGAAAGAGCAAGAATCGCACAAGAAGGGGGGGTTGAATTGTGCATTAAAATTTTTTTTCAACTTCAAAGCAAGTTCGTAAGCGTTTTAAGCAAGGGATAGGGAAGAACAAGAACACGAGGAATTTATACTGGTTCACTCAACCTTGAGCTACGTCCAGTCCCTTTACCCAGAAGGTATTTACTAACCAACCTTAGGTTACAAGTATTCTTCACAACCTCTTCAGGCTTTACAACGCAATCACCCCATATTGCTTTAACAACCCAAGTATTCTTTTTCACTAAGCCTCTCCAGGCTTTCACAACAAATACAGTTGATTACAGAGAAAAATGACTCACAAAGTGAGGATGTAAAAGATTAAGCTCACTACATAATTGTTTTTGAGAGTTGTCACTATTGTCCAGTGAACGCAAGAAAGCAATGTGTTCTTTTCAAAAGATTTACAAACAGTGTCTATTCTTTTGACTTGATTCGTTCTCGTTGTCTCTGCTTTTCGTTCTTCTTTCTTGGTAAATATATAGTCTTCAACAAAAACGAGTCGTTGAAGATGACTTGGCTTTAGTCTTCAAGAAAGAGACGCACGTATCGAGCTTTCAGATAGGTCAGAAAAGGCAACTTCTGAACTTGCACCACTATGGAAGGTGCAGGACTGTGTTGACAGTCTGCTTTTCTAAACAATCTTCATTTGGTTTGGCAACTTGAAACTTTGACTTCCTTTTTCTAAATAGCTGCGCTTTTGCACTAGAATGTTTCTGTCTGTCATTTAATGCTTGAAATATTTTAAACGTTAGATCTTAAAATGGTAAAGCATTAGTCTCAAAAATAATATATATAAAACGTATAGACTGGACGAGTATTTTTGAACTTAGTCGTTAAAGAGCTTACGTCTGGACACATCTAATATGAGTGTCTAATGTTTAAGACACATAGTACAAGAATGAGACTTACTCTTGGACAGTCATCATATATGAGTCTATTAGACGCTCGTTTAAGATTGGCGCGTTGGACGCCATGAGGTTGGACGCTGTAAATTCGTTAATTCACACGGAGACTTAAACTTTAATAAGTTTGTTATCTTCAAAACTTAGAGGGATTGGATGCTTCAATCGTCTTTGGTTTCAACAATTAGGCCATTGAAGCTGTCGTAAATCCCAACGAACAATCCCGACAAACATGGTAGTGGCGATAACGGAGACAACAAAGAAAATGGAGAAAAGTACGAAAGTCGTGGCGTAAGAGCGAGGTTTGTGCCACGGAGGAGCACTTTATCTTCTTTTTCTTCTCCATGGCTTTGAAACTTGAACACACTTTTCCTATCTTCACCCCTCCCTTCAACCCCAACCCAAACCCTCATCCTTGGATCTCCAACTCTCCCTTGCTAAAATAACGCGAAAACCTACTTCGACAAACCCCTCAATGCTCGCCGAACACCCCGACCCACTGGTCGAGTGAAAAAATCTACAACCCCACCAAGGTCTAGAAGCCCAACAAGGCCTATCGTGAACTTGCAATTGCACCTAGCATTCAGGTTCTCCAACATACCCAAATCAAAATTGCAACGGATAGCTGGAGCCCCCGAAAACATGGAGATCAGTGACAATGGATTCTCCTACATTATTAATAACGGTGCCTCATTCAAGTTCAAGTACAATTACACAGAGACCTCAAAGGCAAAGTCGATTAAAATGCTCGAACTATAGTGCGTGTCACTCGTCCTAATGAGGGAGGGTTCTACAACTCAGGTGGTCTCCGCTTTAGCGATTTGTTTCACGGTTTGGGGGTTTGAAGGGTGGTGGCATTTTCGGGGAATTTGGGATCGATGTTCAATGGGGTTTAAGGGGTTGTGTCGTTTAAGTTGTGCTGCTTGAAACCCAACTTACCATCTTTTTCTTTCTTAAACTACTACTGCCAAAAACACTTTTTAAATCAGTTAAAAAAGGCTTTTTAAATCGGTTTTATAACTGATTTAGATATAGCCGATATAGCAAATATTATCATTCTAAACCGTAAGTTGAAACGATTTAAAAAAACATTTTGAATCGGTTCAATTGGAAACTAATTTAAAAAACTAAGCTTTTTAAATCGGTTATGTGTAGAACTGATTTAAAAAGCTTTGGCCATCTCGAGACAGTCAGTGAGCTATGGCGGAGGAGGAGGAAAATGACGAGAGCTTTGGTGACTTCACGTTTGCGTCGTTTTCGAGTCAACCCATCCCTTCAAGCTCAAACGACACCAATCCCGTCGATGACGACAATTGGGGCGACTTTGTGAACCATTCCAATCACCAGATCAACGGTGAGCTCTCAAAACCCTTCAACTCCTTTGGGGTTTCCCCGGATCCTACGAAGAAACACGTAAACGGCAACAACGGCGTCGCCCTTCAGGCCGAGGTGGCAAAAAAGCCTAAGGGAGTTATTTCGCTTTCGATCTTCGACGAGGAAGAGGAAGAAGAGCAAGGGGAACCTGCTTCAGCCAATGTTTTCTCCAACACAAGCAACGGTCGGGCTGTGAAAAGGGGATCCGTTTCGAACGGGTCCGTTGGAATCAGTGATTTGATTTCCAGTTTGTATAATCAACACCTTCAAATTAATTCTCACAATGGATTGTTTCAATATCCAATGTTGCTGCTCCCAACCCAAACGTTGATGGACCAACGAACTCAAATGGAAGCAAATTGAATTTGCATGAGGAGGAGGATGAGCATGAGGATGGATGGGAATTCAAGTCTACGGAATGGAAAACTGGAACCAAGAGCCAGGATGTTAAAGTTGAAGTGCCAAAGCATGATAATGGTGCTCTTGATGTTGGTACTATGTCGAATTCATCCAATGGGATTTCGGACAAAGTTGGCGGATGGCACCTAGAGTTTGAGTTCAGTCCAAGATCCACATCGCAAAATCATATTAGCCCACAACCAAGTCTGAAAAGTGAATCAAATGATGTTGGAACTGGGTTTGCCATGTTCAATCGAAATTTTGGTAAGTTGAGTTTAGGGTCAGGATCAAATCAAAATTTGGAAGCATCGAAGAAGGCTGACATTTAAGGATGCTTCAATTGGAACAAGGTTTACCCATGAATCTGAACAGAAAAGTTCTTTTAATCATGCACCACAAAAAGGCACTTTTAAATCGGTTACATAACAACCGGTTTAAAAAGTTATTTTTTAAATCGGCAAACAACCGATTTAAAAACCCACACTTTTTAAACCAGTTGTTACGTAACCAGTTTAAAATGCTTATTAAAAATTTCGCGCCTCTTCTTTTAAATTGGTTATTGATGAACCGGTTTAAAAAATGAATAAAAATATTTTAAATCTAACTTTTTAAATCGGTTATGTGTGAATCTGTTAAAAAAGTTCATTAAAATTACAAAAATGCCACCGCGTCTTCATTTTAACTCAGTTTATTAACAACATAGTTAAAATCCTACTCTAGAAAGCCTTTTTTGTAGTAGTGAACTCTAATTATACGACCAGTAGTAACCTTTTTAACAAACATTTTATATCGATTGAAAATATAACTAATGTAAAAAATACTTTCTATATCGGTTAAAAATATAATCGATGTTAGAAGTAGTTTCTACATGGGTTACATTGTCAATTGATGTAAAATTTTTCCACTTAATTACAAAAATGCCACTACACTTTTTTTTTTTAATTCGATTCTCAATTAATTAATGTAAAAAACTGTTGTAAAATTTAATTTTTACACTAGTGATATACCTTCATGCACCTCACCCATGAATTTCATTGATTCAACATAGTCAACTCATTTTAGCAACAATGTATCAAATCCCTTTCTCTAAAGGTCATTATCAATTAATACATACTTAAATGTTGGTTGTTTTAATTTAAAATCAACTTACTTAGATATGTTGTGCAGATAATCATCCAATTCCTTTCTCCAATTGCTAGTAGTTGATTGTTGGCCCATTTCTGGCCACACCTCTCCAAGCACTTCCAATTCTATATAGCTAGAAGCATGTTGTGCAATTGATTGGCTTCTCCATTTTTTGTCCTTAAAACATGAATTGTCACCATATTAACAAATTGCTTCAACAAAGGGCTAGCTAATTTAAAGTAGGGTATAGGGTTAGGAGTTTGGCATTTATATTTGTTTGTCATTTGTTTGACAATCAAATCTCCAAACACCTGAATGATTTGTGCTTTCAAGAAAAGAAAGACCTTTAGCCCCAGTATCAATGCTTCATATTCAGCTTGATTATTAAAATAATCTCTTGACAGTTGACATATGATTCTCCAAAATTTTCCTGTGAGTTATGAATGATAATACTTGCCCCTACACCATTCCAAGTCCGAGATCCATCATATCAAAGCCCAAAATCTATGGTGATATATGCATTTAATGTTGGGATTTGGCCAATAAAACCTCAACTTCTAAGCAAGGGTGTCGGCTAAAAAGTCAACTAAAGTTTGAACCTTGACAACTTTGAGAGGAACATACTTCAATGCAAAAACCATTTAATTTAATAGCCTATTTCATTATTCTTCCTTTAAGCAAGGGTCTATTTGAGATATATTTCACAATATCAACCTTGCATAACTAAAACTTCTTTAGTAATAAATAATACTCAAGTTTTGTACAAGCATAAAACAAAAATAAACAAAGTTTTAAAATAGTTGTGTATCTAACTTCTTCACTATGCAACAATCTATGAGATAATAAATAACTCTCCATACTATCTTCGGCATCCTATGCCAACAGGTAGTTGATAGACTCCTTAGTTGTTGAGGTGTACAACTTCAACGATCTTCCAAGATAAGGAGGTGTAAGAATTGGTGGATTAGGTAAAGCTTTCTTGATTTGCTCAAAAGCATCCTGCTGCTATGGTCTCCATATCAACTACTCAACATCTTTGAGATTCAAAAGTGACAAGAAAGATTTCATTTTGCTAGTTGAATTTGAAATGAATCTTCTAAGAAATTGATCTTCCTTATCAAGCTTTGTAATTCTTTCTTTTTCCTAAGTGGCGTGGCTTTCATGATGGCCTTTGCC
Source organism: Spatholobus suberectus (assembly GCA_004329165.1). NCBI lineage: Eukaryota > Viridiplantae > Streptophyta > Magnoliopsida > Fabales > Fabaceae > Spatholobus > Spatholobus suberectus. The sequence goes on from CM014732.1 coordinate 38,038,182, forward strand.
TTATTTTTGTCCACTTTAATCCCTTATTAATGCACCAGGAAACCAAGGAAATTACCAACTAACACACCAAATGTGCATTTTGTTAGATTCATCTTTAAATTATGTATTCTCATCTTGAGGAAGGCTTGCTCGAGTTTGGCTAAGTAATGATCCATGTCAACTAATTTTACTATCACGTCATTAATATAAACTTCTATGGATTTACCTATATATCAAGTCATGAAAAATCAAGTTCATAACTCACTAGTAAGCGGCCCCTAGAATTTTCAAACCAAATGCCATTACCAACCATTAATAAATGTCAATTTCTCTAGGACAACCAAATGTTGTTTTGTACGTCTTCATTGGCTAAGAATATTTGGTTCTAGCCAAATTACCCATCCATAATAGTTAGGATTCCATTATTGGCAGTCAATTCAACTAACATATCCGTTATTGGCATGGTATATTCATCATTTAGAGTAACTGAGTTTAAATTTCTAAAATCAATGCAATCTCTCACATAGCCATTCTTCTTGATGTTGATTGTACAGTTGACAACCATTCTAAACCAATTTTACTCATTCGTTCTACCTCTTCCTTGATCCTAAGAAGTAACTTTGAATTAAACCTCCTAGGGGACTGCTTGTGTGGTCTAAACCATTCCTTGATTGGCAAATGATGTTCCACCAACTCCCTTACAACCTTGGTATCTCATGGTAAAGCTAGGAAAAACAATCTTTATACTTCTTAGTAAGATCAACTAATCAATGTTTGTCTTTAGTTGACAATGGACCATTGATCCTTATAACTCCGGGTACCTCTTTAGTTCCAAGGTTCACTTTTAATAATGGATCTTGAGCCTCGAAATTGGGTACTTGCCTCCTGAATAGATACTAGAAATCGTCATGGATCAGCTGACTAACTTCATGATTGTACCCCCAGTTGGTAGCACACTTGGTTGAGCTAAATATGCTAGCTAATCTAGGACATCATTTAAGATGTAATCCATGGTGCTCTCTAGTAGGTTGTGAGTGGGCCTCAATGCTCATTTTGAATCCTTGCATTATCCAGACGCACCTTCTTCTACTTCTCTGTTCATGATAATGGGCATAACATCTAGAGAGTAAAATATTGCGTTTACCATTGTTATATCACTAGTAAACAAATTAATTATGGTCTTCCTGCATAATTTCCATTTAATATTCTTCCCTAAAGATAAAGAAATGATAAAGTGTGGAGGGGACACATTGGCTAGTGTGTATCCAATCCCTTCTCAATAGAGATGAATAGGTTGGCTTTGCCTCCATAACAAAGAACATTGAATTGAGTGTTTTAGAGTTGACTACAACGTTTGCTACCAACACTCCTAACTTCTTCAAGGTTGACAGTGTCATAACGTTCAATATCTTATCTCCATCCACAAATACTAGGCTGAGGGGCCTTCCATTAATTTGGGATTGCACCTGTAATGGCTTTAGATGTCGAGTCATAGCTTTTGCTAGTTTAGCAAACTACATGGTGAGATGGTCATCCTCATCTACAAGACGTGCCAATGTTGCTTCTTCAACAACCACATCTCCCTCCAAATTCAGAATTCTTAACTTGGCTTGGGTTACGAAGAAAATCATAGGGAATGATGGTAACAACACTAATGGGATAATCCTCCTTGAGCAGATCATCCAAGTCATGTTCCCTTATCTTAGAGTTGAGGTCTTTTAGATAAGAGAGTTCATCAGAGGAGTGACGACTTAGTATTGGATCCATCATGGGCTTTCTTATTTCCAATTATTAACTAGCCTCCTAGTGAGGGAGTGGTTGTCCTTTAGGAGAATATGCCTTATGTGATATAGTTCTAAACTGTTGATCCTTTAATTCAAAAAGTCGACTCAACTTTTGTTGTTGTGTTGGATCCAATTGGCTCTAGGGGATACTACATCTTCCTTTTCCCTGGGCTTTAACATCCCAGTAGGTTGCCATTAGAGGTAGCAAAACAGATTCGACCTGTAATTTCTGGCGGGATGGGTAAGCTTGTAAAACCCGCCAACCCACCCTACCCCAACCCGCCAACCCGGCAGGTCAACCGACGACCCGCCACTTACTTTTTTAAAACAATTTTTTTTTGCATTCTTTAGTAGTTGTATGAGAGACATTAATGGAAAAAAAGAGAGAGTAAAAGACGCGTTGCAAGCACTGCTCTACATTCGCAATGTTATACTAAAAAATATAATAACAATAATGACACATGCGTCTAGGGTTAGTTCTACTTGTAATTAAATACAATTCAATGTTATACTAAAAAAATATAATTCCTCACACTTTTGAATGAAAAGTGTTATTTATTTTCAAGTGTCATGATAAGTGTTATTTATTTTCAAGTAAATTATTTTTATAACTTTTGAATGAAAAAATATAATCTCTCTTTCATATATTTAATGTATATTAAAAGAATAATAAAATTATATGTCAAACAATCAAAGATTCAAAGTGATATAATGCGTATTAAAAAAAATTATTTAATTCAATTCAATTAAATGATAACAAAAAATATTGAAATTCAATTAAGTTTTTTTTTTAAAAAAAAGTTGGATGGGTTGAAAGTGGAGAGGGTCAACCTGCCAATCCACCCTTTTAAATCCGCCAACCCATTTTAGCGGGTTAACCCGCCAACCTGTTTTTTGTACAATCCACTCGTTATTCCTTGGCAAGCCAACCTGCCAACCAGTTGCTAAGCAAGGAGGGTTGAATACTCCAACCCACTTCTCGTCGACGGATCGAGGCGGGTCGGCCCGCTTTGCCACCCCTAGTCTCCATTTATCTTGCTGCCCAATGGTAATATAGTATTGACATCCCTTTGTGGATGCTAACTTCAACTATTTTCCTTTTCCCTCTAAATAGAGGTGTCTCGTGCACCTTTGGAAAATGCAATTTGTCATAAGTCTGTCTCCTATTTTGGTGTCCTAATCTATGAAAGACACCGATTCTGGTGTAATCTGGTGTATTAGGTTACATCTTGGTGCAAGAAAACTATGGATTGTCAACTAACCCTGGTGATTTTTCTTGTGCCATTGCCACCGTCCTCATCTTTGATCAGTGGAGGGGGTAATCCACCATCATCACCTCAATTTCTCAAAACTAAAAATAAAATCAATTAAAAATGAAAAACAAAACAAAGCAATGAAGTTCTCAAGTTGCCTCCTAGCAATGTTTCTTTAACGTTAATAGCTTGAAGTAGCATACGTCTCCACTACCTGTAGATCTACCTCAAGCTCATTAGTCAATCAAGTGGAGAATCTTTTGTCACATGACATGAAGCTTGAATTGGGCTCCTTTTTTTGTCATAATTGTTTTATTTTACTTAATTATTTTTTGTCACACTTATATTACGACTAATGTATAATTTTAATCTCTCAATATTTTTTGATCAAAGATATTCTCATAAGTTTTTAATTGTTACAATTAAACTCTTTCATCTCACTTTCTACTTATTGTATAAAACGCTCAAATCTTTATTTTTTTTATCCAAATAATTTGAGATTTAAGATGGACTTAAGATAAAATAAAAATTATTTAAAAGATCTAGTACTTGAAACATGGGAAAATATATTTTTTTTCTTTCTAATTTTGAGTGAAATATGATGTTTTAACTGACTAGTTTTGAGTAGAAGACAATTCAAAATAGTTTAATAGGTTTTGTTCATACACATTTTGAGAAAAAATTATGAAAATAAATGTTTTAAATAGAAGAATATTGCTAGAAGAATTTTATTATAACAATAAAAATTAAGGTATTAAAATTCAAGTAAAAACCTATTTGAAATAAAGAGATCGAAATTACAATTAAATATATTTTACTTTATTTATTTTCATAATTCGATCCTCAAAGAATGCTATCCCAATATATATTTTGAATAAATATATTTTTTTGGATTTAATGTATTTTTATTTATTTTCATGGATTGAATAATGAATATTAGATTTTTTTTTTCATTTTTCTGAAAGCCCAAGTCCAAAATTTTTCTCTCTTTTTTCCCTTTCAAAGAATACACTCATGTGAAAATTGAAGGAGAGTTTTTGACATGAAAACTAAATGACTATTGGGTTCATGCTAATGCTGATTTTTTCTTTTATAGAGATCATCTACGTCATCAAATACGATAAAGCACCACAACAGAGACATGGTCATTGGGCTGTCAATTTTGGAAGTTACAAGAGATTAGAATAAATTATATAAAATTTGATTAATTTTTCAAAAACATAAATCATAAATCATTAAAGAGCTTGTTTGGCATGACTTTACTGGTGCTAGATTTAATCGTATAGTTGTTGTGTAGTGGCCTTGTGCCCTCCATTACAGAAAAAAAAAAAAGAAAAAAAATTGAAACATCATATTTTGAAGTTGGCGCTAACAATTGAAGATATAATAAGATATTATTTATCTAAATATTATAATGCCTTACAAGACAAAAGAATTTTAAAAAAATATATCAAAATGTTCCTATGTTTGGGCCTTGCAATTGCAAAATTGTTGTTAAGAATAAAATTCCCTGATCAATCGAATTAGGATATCCCATGTTTATAAATTTATCTCAACTTAGATTCATAAAATGTGATGTATTAATTAATTGCCAACAGTACTACAACTATTTTAACCCAGTAGGGTGGCCTAGTGGTGGAGAGTTGGTGTAGTTTACATGAAGTCATAGGTTCTAATCTTAATGTGACCTTTGTACACACACAAAAAAAAAGTACTACAACTATTTTCATTCCAGTACAAGTCCCACAATATTTTTCCTTCAAATCTATTACTTCTCAACAAGGAATATCCTTTGAAGGCTCGAAGCAACAGCAATCAAAGGATGTATCTTCATTAATGAATTCCTATGTTTATATCTTTAAACATTGTTCTCTTTTTTAGGTGTCCAGGGTAACCTTGGAGACTAATCTTCATAGTATAAACATTTATTTAAGAGACTGATTTCTCCCAACAAATATTCTTTCATCCACATCAACCTGAGATTCAAACTGTCAATAACATAGTATTCTGTTATTACTTTAGCAGGATTAAAACACGTTACAAGAAAACATCGGCATAATTTCGGGTTTCATTAAGAGTGATCTTTAATCTTCAATTAATGGTTGACAGGAAAAATCCAAAATCGTCTCTCGTTTTTGCCTTGTAAATATCAACCAACTGCTTTTGACGACTTGGAACCGTAATACGAAACTAGAAAAAATAAATAAATAAAGAGAGAGAGAGAGTACGGGAAAGAGGTAATCCTTTAAATACTTTAAACCATTATTATTAGAACTGAGAATTGAGAAAGAGTCTAAACTGATATTTGACTTAGCTAATGGGCTTTTCCCATCATAAAATAACATTAGACTGGGTACAAGGTCATGGTTGACTAAGATAATATTGAAGAATTCTTAATACACTTTGGTCAAGCACGCAGGTAGTTGTTAATGAATGGTTCAGCACGAAATAAAGAATTAATTATGATAAAGTTAAACCGCAAACCTGTTCAATGGTTCATCCCTATAAATAGCAAGCTTAACATGCAACAAAATTCCATTCTCTCAACTTACAAGCAATTTCATACTCGATAAGAATCATTAAGAATAGCGGTGAGAGCAAAATGAAAGTTGTCTACTTCGTTGTTGCCGTCTTAGCTTTGGCATCCTCTGTTGCCTATGCCTATGACCCCAGTCCCCTGCAAGATTTTTGTGTGGCTATCAATGACACCAAAGATGGTGGTAAGAATATACATAAACATTAATTCCTCACTAGTCTTGACACTAGATTCGTTAGATCATGTCTAGAATCATTGCAATTGATTTTTCAAATTAAAAACTTTGCCTTGTTAATTTGCAGCATTTGTGAACGGAAAATTCTGCAAAGACCCCAAACTTGTTAAAGCTGAAGATTTCTTCAAACATGTGGAAGCTGGGAATACTAAAAATCCACTTGGCTCACAAGTAACTCCTGTATTCGTTGATCAACTGCCAGGACTAAATACACTTGGAATATCTTTGGCTCGCATAGATTTTGCACCCAAGGGTTTAAACCCTCCTCACACTCACCCTCGAGGCACAGAAATTCTGATAGTCCTTGAAGGCACTCTTTATGTTGGATTTGTCACATCCAACCAAGACAAAAATCGTCTCTTCACCAAAGTGTTGAACAAGGGGGATGTGTTTGTGTTCCCAATTGGTCTCATTCATTTTCAATTGAATGTGGGATATGGAAATGCAGTTGCCATTGCTGGCCTCAGCAGTCAAAACCCAGGAACTATCACTATTGCAAAAGCTTTGTTTGAAGCCAATCCCCCTATTTCTTCTGAAGTTCTCACTAAAGCATTCCAAGTTGACAAGAAAGTAATTGATTATCTTCAAAAGCAATCTTGGTACGGCAACAACTAGTTTGGGAATATAGGTGGTCATTACTTCATTCTGATTGGATAATTGAATCATTTTGGACCGCCTCATTCAATTCATCTTCAGCAAATACATCGTTACTATGTATAAGGAATAAATTAAAGGCATGTGGGAAATATTTATATGCCAAGGCTGCTCTTTTGTATAATTTAATTTTGTTTTCTACATTGTTTCTGTGACTTCAATAAAATAACGATATTCTGCCCCTCTTGTTGAAGTAGATTTTTTACATTTGGTACATTCATGCTCATGCGTTAATCTACTGGAAACAAACCGTACTATTCATGGCATTATCAATCAATCACATTGTAATATTAGATGTGTGGATGAGTCATGACTTTAGCGGCCTTAATTATAGATCTAAATTGTGTTAAGTATATGATGAGGAAATCAAAAACTACACAAATCCCTCATCATTAAGCTGACCCTATTGGGTTAACGAAAATCCTTTATTAAGTTATACTGTTGGTTTTACCAACTAAATATCAATGAAAATATAATTAACGGCAACACTTGAACTGCAAGTATAACAAAAAGATCGCTCATGCAATGCTTTGATGACCTTCCGCATTGTTGTGTGTACTGTTTGTCTTTTCTTCATTTATGGTGTTTCATCGGGTTTTTGGCATTCTTTATTCCTTCCTTGTGTTTCGAAATATTGGGACATTTCCTTTAAAGCTAGAATTTCAAAAACATTAGAATATCTATTTACAAACTTAATTCTCAGTTTCTAAAAGAGCACATATAGCTTTCTGGTAGCTTTTTTTGCTCCAATTTTTAATTTTGCAGTTTTCAATTGATTCAATCTCTCCATCTCGTCTGCTCTATATTTCTTCATAGTTGTAATCCTTAACTATTTTTGGCATGTCTTTGCTTTAAAATAAAAACCTGCATGTGAACAATTTGTAATGAAAGAAATAAAAAAAATGAATAAATGCCGAAGGTCATCATACGATAAATAGAGAAATGTAAACTGTTATGCACTCATGGGTGTTGCATTAAAAAGGGACAACAAATTTGCGGTTGGTTGAACAAGATGCAAGTCACACAAGTTGCAAGTCCAATAACAACTACACATAAAAGTCAATAACGGAAAAGTCAAGCACGGGACTCCTTAGTCCTTAACTAGTACTATGAACGGGACTTCTTAGAAAATATTAAATGTTAATTAATTTAATATAAAAAATAAAAATAGATCTTAGTGGCTATTGCCAGTATACAGATGCTGAACCATCATGGACTACTTTATTCATGGTCGTCCATGCTAAAAGGCACTAGATTCCCATTTAAATATTGGACTCGATAATGATGGGAGATCCTTTTGAAATGTTATATATATTTTTTGAAAATATAAAAAATCAACCATATTCTGGTTTTTTTTACCTAAATAATACAAAAATCATACCTTCATCTGAAAAAAATAAGTACAGAATCCTGAAATAGATGTCAATGGAGAAGAAATAAAAATACAACACGAGTGTAGAGGGTCCATCCAAAATACAACGAAAGATAAACTCCCAAAATGAAATCCTCCACTCCTTAAGCTAACCCACTACTCTTAGACACTAGAACTAGGAGGCCTTTGAAGGATCCTCTTTGGAACTTGATACATACATCGCTGGTTAATGATGTGGACCTCTAGTTGAGGATGTGACAAATCCATCCCTCGAGGCATAGTACAATGCCCTCCACATCCCCTCGATTGGTAGGCTCATGCTTCTTCATAGACATGCATATAGAAAATGAAAACACATGTTGGTCAAAAGAGAATTTAGTGTGATGGTGTCGCCCATATAACAAATGTGTCAACCTTCAAAGTTGAACTACCAAGCATCACGTTTCTCTAACACTTGAAATGCAGGCCCATTATAGCTAAGGGTGTAGGGTTGATTGTTTCTTCCTTCTAAGAGCTAAGACATTCCTTGACACTAGCAAGATACTTAGGTTAAGTAAACACACTCACTCATGGTTTTATGACACTTGGGACATCCTTTTGTCCTAGGACTCTTTTACATCTGATGTCTCTTATTTTTCTTTGGTTCCTCGGGTTGGTGAGGTCCTAAACATTTTCTCTTCCTATTGTCACACTTTCGTTGTGCACTCCTAACTTCCTTTTATGATTTCGCTCCACCTAAGAGGTGTCTCTCAAAAAATACTATCTTAAGTTCTCCCACTTTAAAGGTATCCTCAAAAGGGTTATCTTATTTATCACACCTCTCCACTAGCACTCCCCTTAGTGGGGTTATAGTCCCTAAGGAATGGTGGCTGACTCATTCAAGTTTCAACAAATCTTGAATTTCAAGGTCTCTACAATTGGTTTTCCTTGGCTCCTCTTTACCCTTTCTAACATTCCTTACTTAGAGTTAGGTTGGCTAGGTGAAGCTCCTACTAGGGAATTCAAGGGTGACTGCCCTTAGGCTCGATTTTTACTCGCCATTTGTCCCACCTACATTGCACGAAGTATTGAGGTGGCCAGTCTCAATATTCCATGAAAAGGCAATTAGGATTTATGGCATAGCAAATAATCAAAAACACTCAATGTAACTCAAACAATGTCAAGCAATTTCTCAGAGTACACATAGGAAACATAGAAGACACATAACACACGGGTCAAAAAGATCGACCTGCTCTGATACCATTAATGTAACACCCTAAGGGGTATTACCGTAACTAAGCCTAGATTTCTAAGAACAAAAAAAGAAAGACTTAAAAAGATAGAAACATGTTAAAGCGACTCATAAATATAATTAGACATTATATACGAACAATACAATGAGAAAAATACACACCTAATACAACTCATCTATCACTCGAAGGTGTCGAATAAAACATAAAGAGGAATACAAGAAAATAATATAAACTAGACTACATCTTCTTGTACGTGACTCCAAGCTCCACCTGTATATGTCTTCACTTGTATCCTAAAAAAAAGGGGAAACTTAAAGGAGTGAGACATAATGTCTCAGTGAGTGCTCTAAGGGTTCTACGGCTAGGTCAAACTCTTCTACTCAGACAACCTTCATTACTTATCTCTCATGGCTTTAGCCTCACTAGGCCTCTCATAATTATCCATACATATGGTTGGGTCTGCACCTTTCAATAATCAGTGTTTCCTATTAACTCCTCTCTCATTCTCACAATTGTTATACAATCTTACTATCTCATTCTTAACCTAAGAACTCTTTCTTACCCAAAACCCTCTCTAGTATTTAAACCCTTCATGTTTAGATTTTACTCTTTTTCCTTTTGATATTTAAGGTTATTCTCTAGGGGTCAAGCCTAAGGTCACAGACGTTCTAAAATACTTTTGACACTCCTTTAACACTCACCTTAATACCCTCATTTTGTTCTCTCTTACTTGTCTTATACCTTTCTATTACGTTGTGTGAGGATTCACTCTTTCTCTATTTCATTCACAATTATTATTATCCAACTAGAACCCTCACAACACTATCTTAGGGCCTAGCCTATCACTTATCCTTGAGGTAGCAAACACAATTCTAATTACAAACATACATTTATTTCACATCTTTTGCCTAGTAACTAGACATACGCATCGTTTTGTTTCACCAAACAAGCATAACATACATGCATAACATGAGTACATATACATAATCTTGACATTTTATCACAATTACATTTTCATACGTGTACACATTACATCAATCGCTTATGAACAAGGTCACATAGACTTCACACAATTACAACGTAGCACAGTTTAACATATCACACCATAACAAGATGCATATGCATGGTATGTTCCTAAACCACTACTCATGCACATGTGGTACCAACCTAAACTTTTCAGAAAGTAGACTAGGAGTAAATGCACGACCATAAGAAGCGTCATCAGTATCGATGCCTTCGACTCTCGCACCCTCAACTAGTATGATATCCTTCGACGACTAGTCAGGGTTATCTAGTTTTGCCAGTACACCCCGGCTCCATGGGATCAGCATGGACCATTGGAGTTTTCCCAACTGGATAATCCCCAAGGCTAGGGTTAGACAACCCATCACGGCTTCCACCAGCCAGATTCCTACATACTTTCCTCATCATATAACCCAAATGTTATGATGTATGGTCACATATAATGCTTACAACTTTTCATAAACTTTTATCATGAAACATTGGCACAATTTCATATCACACTCAGTTTTTTTAAGGTAAATAACAATCATATATTATAAATTCAACAAGGCATAAAAGAAACAAATATCAATGAGTAAAAAACTGCAAAACAGAGTTCATAAGCACAAAGAACAGAATAGCAAAGGTCGTATTCGCCCGGCAAGACGGAAGCCCCGCCCGGCGGTCCAGCAAACCCACCTAGCGGGTCTGTGCTAGATTCCAACCCGCCTAGTGGGTATTGCACCCCGCCCAACGGGTTCGTATCAGGACCCAACCCACCCATCGGGTTCGCGCGCCTAGCACTAACGCGGAATCCAATTTTCAAGAAAAGTCGCCCAGCGGCTATCTAATCCCGCTGAGCGGATTCAAGGTACTAATTTTAATTTATTTTTCCTATTGTCTTTGGTTTCTAAATGCTCCAAAATAAATAATTAGATTCTTAATCACTCTTCTACATTGATAATTGGTCAATCTAATCTATAATTCCCTTACTCCTTCAAAATCCATCAAATTCCTCAATTTAGGTATAAGGAGGGAAAAGATAGATAGATGAACAAGAACAACATAAAAGACAAGAAAGGACATGGGGGAGAGCACTCACCTTTAGTAGTATGCAAAGCTGAGTTCTAGGGTTTGGGTTTTCCAGTTTCTATTCCTTTTCTTTCTCTTCCTCTTTTTCTTCCCTTTTCTCCTCATTCTCTCTAACTTCTTTCTTCTTCTATTTTCTGACGGCTAAACCTAACCCTCCTTCTCTATTCTCTTCTTATAACATGTGGATGGGTATGTGACTTAGTGGGCTTTAGTCTCCTATTGGGCCCTAGATGCTCTTTTGGATTTTATGATAACATTCCTACTAATTTCTAATACTAAGGTGTTGATAACAATAACACTAATAATAATAATAATAATAATAATAATAATAGCAACAACAACAATAAATATAATATTAATAATAATAGGAACAGTAATAATAAGAAATATAACAACAATAACTCTTAAGACATCTTTTGTCTAATAACACATGGGAAGGGTCCTACTAAAAACTACCTCATGGTTCATTTCTAGTACTTCAAATTTGGGGTATTACACAACCTTAGCTTTCATTTGGTCAGTTGAGGGGGAAGAGGAGGTACGGCCGACGGAGGTAGAACAGGTTCCTGTTGAGGTTTGGTTTGAGTGACTTTAGACAGTGCAGGATGTCTAGACGCCCTGCTCCTGATTGATTGTCTTCTAGATGTTGTAGTCCTGACTACCATGGAGACAGGTTAAACGAAGAGAGCTTCTTCATCTTGTGGTTCCATAGGTTAGACGCTCTGTCCTACTATCTGTTCAGTTGGTTGAGAAGGCAACTCCAACGATTCTTCCTTTGGCACTTTGCTGCCCTTGGAATCCTTCTCAATGGGTTTCAAAGTAAACCCAATTTTCATCTGGTTGATGTTGTTCCGTCTGAAAGGTAGCTGGTTGATTCTGTGTCCACCACCTAGTTCTTTGATCTTCACTTGCTTGATTCCTGGTAGAGAGAAGAATTCATGGTAGACTTGTTGCATCCAGAAGATTCTGTTCAACAACGCAGGGTAAGTGATTTGATTAATCATTTCTTTACCCTTCATGTTTCCGAAGATATTGCTCAGGATTAGGTGGGAAAGGTTGAACTGTTGTCCGGTGATCATGTGAAAGAGGGCGAAGTGGTAAAGGAAGGTGATGCTGTCCTTCGACCCGGCTTTGTGCAAAATCCCTTTATTCAGAAACTATTGAAATACCTTTCCTTCTTTGATCAACTTGCTATATTCAACATGTCCTTTAGCCTCAGGACCCATTAGAGCTACATCGACGGTTTCATGCCCTCCATAGTCGTTTTCCCAGCCATTCTTGATGCATGACCCAGCTCGTTCATACCCGATTGCGTTTGCAATGCTTGTAAGATCAACAATGACCTTGACTCCCAAAACAATACCCACCACACTGTTGTTTGTGAATTCGATAGTTTTCCAAAATCATCAGATGAGTTCTAGGTATATGACCTCATTCAGCTGGAAATAGTTTAGAATTTTGCATCTCAAGAGGTTGTCCTTCACCTTTACTCCCATGTCATTCAGAACGTCGATATCGAACTTGTATTCTATACGAACGACAACTTCTCCTTGGTTTGAGCCTTCTACTCTAGCCATAGCCTTTGAGTTAATGTTAGCCTTTTCGCCAACCATTGTTGATTGCAATTGAGGAGACTTAGGGTTTCAGGAGATTTAAGAGCAACAGAGAGAGATAGATAAGATTTCAGGGTAACGTAGGGCTTGATATTCAAAAGGAGATAATATAGAGTTTAGGTGTTTTGGAAGCAATTGAAGGGTTTTGTGTATGTGGCGGTATTTTGAATTTTTGATGAAAGAGAGGGTGCATTTAATGCTGGTACAGGAAGTTTTATAGCTTCAATATCAATTACGCCGCAGACGTGACTCAGATAAGGAATAAAGCATTTATTTCAAATTATTGTCAGTAAAAGCATGATTACAAATGTTCACAAATATCAATGCAAAAAAAACTTAAAATACATTTTAAAAGGATGCAAACATAATGGACGCTAAAATGCAAATGGACGTTACAGTCTAGTGGACGATTAGTCCTTTGGACGAATGAAATTATTCATTCCTTTATAAAGCCCAAACCAAGACTTTTTCTTATATGGATGAGTTTATTTTTAGGAAGGGGTTAATTAAATATATTTGCTAATTGATTTTCAATGTTAATAAACTGAATATCAATAATCCCTTTCTGAACATAATCTCTTATAAAGTGATGTTTAATTTCAATATATTTTGCTCTAGAATGCAATATGGGATTTTTTGAAAGATTTATAACAGTAGTATTATCACAAAGAATAGGAATTTCACTCTCATTAATATTATAGTCTTCTAGTTGATGCTTGATCCATAGAAGTTATGAACAATAGGAAGCTGCTGATATATATTCTGCTTCTCCTATGGATAAAGCAGTCATTCCTTGCCTTTTGCTAGTCTAGGAGACAAGACTTCCTCCAATGAGGTGAACCCCCACTGGTGCTTTTTCGTTCTATTCTATCTCTAGCATAGTCAACGTTACAGAATCCAACTAACCGGTATTCTTCACTTTGCTTAAAGCATAGACCAAGGTTAGTAGTTCTTTTTCAAGTATTTAAAGATCTTTTTTACAGTAGTAAGATGAACTTCTCTAGGATTAGATTGAAATCAAGCACACAAACATACACTGAACATGATATCTGGTCTAGACGCGGTAAGATAAAGTAAGGATCTAATCATACCTCGGTATGTTGTTTGGTCTACCTTTTGGGATGTATCGTTTAGTCCTAGTACTAAGGATGGATGCATGGGAGTGCTCATTTCTTTTGCTTCGTTCATCTTAAATTTCTTGAGTAACTCCTTAGCATACTTTGTTTGATGTACGTATATGCCATTGCTGGTTTGCTTTATTTGCAACCCTAGGAAGAACTTTAATTATCCCATCATGCTCATTTCAAATTCTATCATCATAAGCATAGAAAAATCTTTGCATAGAGCTTCATTAGTAGCGCCAAATATGATATCATCTATATATATTTGTGCAATGATAAAATTTGAGTTTGTGTTTTTGCAAAATAGAGTAGTGTCTACTTTTCCCATTGTAAAATCGTTTTCCAAAAGAAAAGAACTTAGCTTCTCATACCAAGCTCTTGGAGCTTGTTTGATCCATATAAAGCCTTTTTGAGCTTGAAAACATGATCAGGAAGAGTTTCATTCTCAAAACCAGGTTGTTTCACATAAACTTCTTAATTTATTATACCATTAAGAAATGCACTTTTTACATCCATTTGATAGAGCTTCATATTACTATAAGCAGCAAATAAAAGTAAAATGCGAATGGCTTCTAATCTAGCTATAGGTGCAAAAGTTTCAGTAAAATCTATACCTTCTTGTTGTGAGTTACCTTGAGCTATAAGTCTGGCTTTGTTTCTCACTACTTTACCTATCTTGTCCAACTTATTTTTGAATACCCATTTTGTTCCCATTGTTGACTTGTCTTTAGGTAGAGGAACTAGCTTCCATACGTCATTTCTTTCGAATTGATTTAGCTCTTCTTTCATGGCTTTAATCCATCCTTCGCCCAATAGAGCTTCGTTTATCGTCTTTGGTTCCTTCTGGGAAATCAGGGTAGTTTAAGCTTGCTCTTTGAAAGTAGATCTTGTTCTGACATGATCATGTAATTTTCCTAGGATTTGATCTTTTAGATGATAGTTTTTCATTTGCCAATTTCGTCCAGTTGATTCTTTTTGTTCTTCTTTTGAATTGTCCAATGGAGTTCCAGATGCTGGTTCTTTGGTATCGTCCAACTTCATATCTGCAAAGGATTCTTCCAGCTCTGATAATTCTCTATCAAGCTTACTGTCATTAAATTTAACATGAATATATAGCTTCTTCAACTGTCAAGGTTCTAAAGTTGTAGACTCTATATTGAAATAAGAAAAAGCGCACAAGAAGGGGGGTTGAATTGTGCGTTTAAAAAACTTTTTCAAGATAAGTAGATCAGTCCAAAAAAAAAGTTTTTAAGCGTAGGGATAGAGAGAAGAAAACACATAAAGCTTTATACTGGTTCACTCAACCTGAGCTATGTCCAGTCCCTTCACCCAGAAGGTATCCACTAACCAACCTTAGGTTACAAGTATTGTTCGTGGCCTCTTCAGGCTTTACAACGCAATCACCCTAGATTGCTTAACCCAAGTATTCTTTTACGCTAAGCCTATCCAGGCTTTCACAACACAACAAGTGTTTTTAAAGAAAAGGAATTAACTCACGTAGTGAGGATTTGAAAGATTAAGCTCAAGATCACTTTGAGGATCTTTACAAGATTTTTGCTATCGTCCACTGGACGCTTCTATCAGAGTATTATAAAAGTCTACTTGTTCTTTTCCCAGACTTCGCCTTTTTCAATTCACTTCACTACTTGCTTCTTCGTTGGTGCATGTATATATAGTCTTCAAGGGAAAAGATCCGTTGTAGAGGACTTTGACTCGTTATGCAATGAGAAGCGTGCAAACAATCTTTTCAGAAAGGTCAGACATGGCAGTTTTTAGACTTGCACTAAAAAGGAAGGTGCAGGATTGCACTGGCGATCTGTTCTTCTAAACATTCCTCATTAGTCTTGGCAGCTTGATAAGTTGACTTGCTTTATCTATTCTGCTGCGCTTTTTGCACTAAAATGGTGTTGATGTTATTTAATGCTTCAAACAAATTTGAACGTTAGTTCACAGAAGTAGTAATATGTCAATTACGAGAAAGATTTAGCATAAATAAAATTGACATTCAAACTAAAAACTTAGCCGTTTGAACATATGATCTTGGAGGCTTGTATGAGTTTATTCATCGAACGGTCGCCATCAATTTGTTCAACTAGTAGGTCCTTTTTGGCGAGTCTTCTGGACGGTCTTTCAATGTGTCAACTGGACGGTTGTTAACACGTCTGTTGGACGGTCTTTAACTCGTCTACTGGATGGTCTTCTTAGCTGTGACGGGGTTAGTCTTTAAGCACAAAATTAATCATTAATAAGCTTGTTATCTTCAAAACGTTGAGAGTTTAGACGCTTCTATGTCTTTGGTTCCAACATATATGCCTTAGACGTTTCAGAATAGCCTAACAATATTTCATCGTCACACTTAGAATCAAACTTTCCAAGATTGTCCTTGGTGTTTAGAATAAAACATTGACATCCAAAAGGATGGAAATATGATATGTTAGGTTTTCATCCTTTTCACAATTCACAGGGAGTCTTTTTTAGAATAGGTCTAATATATATTTTGTTTTGTAAATAACATGCTGTGTTTACAGCTTCAGCCAAAAGTGTTTAGGAGTTGAGTTATCATTAATCATGGTTTTCGTCCTTTTCACAATTCATAGGGAGTCTTTTTTAGAATAGGTCTAATATATATTTTGTTTTGTAAATAACATGCTGTGTTTACAACTTCAGCCAAAAGTATTTAGGAGTTGAGTTATCATTAGTCATGGTTCTGGCCATTTCTTGTAATGACCTATTCTTTCTCTCTACCACACCATCTTGTTGAGGTGTATGAGGCACAAAGAAGTTGTGGAAAATTTCGTTTTCCTTACAGAACCTTTGAAAACTTTCGTTTTCGAACTCTCCCCCATGATCACTTTTGATTGAAGCTATGCAAACACCTTTTTCGTTTTGAGCTCTTTTACAGAATATAGAGAAGACTTTGAAAGACTCATCCTTGTGCTTTAGGAACATAACCCATGTCCATTTAGTATAGTCATCCACCATAACTAGTCCATATTGTTTTCCACCAAGCGAGGTCGTTCTAATTGATCCAAACAAATCGATATGTATAAGTTCAAGGGGTCCAATAGTGGAAACAATATTTTTTGAATCAAAGGAGTTTTTCACTTGCTTCCCTTTCTGACATGCATCACAGAGAACACTGGATTTATACATAAGATTTGGAAGCCCTCTCACGAGATTATGCTTATTTAGCTTTGAGATTAATCTCAAGCTTGCATGTCCGAGTTTCTTAAGTCAAATCCATTGATTCTCATTAATGGATACTAGACACAATACATTTTGATTTGTTAGATCATTTAAGTCAATCTTATACAGATTGGTTTGCCTCTTTGCAAAAAATAAAATTGATCCACTCACGTTTTTTACCATACATTCATCTTTATTAAATGAGACAGAGTGTCCACTATCACAAAATTGACTTATGCTCAGTAGATTGTGTCTGAGTCCTTCAACATATAAAACGTTATCAATGGAAGGTAAAGGATGCTTACCAATTTTGCCTATTCCCTTTATCTTCCCCTTCTGATTTCCTCCAAAAGTAACCCATCCACCATTCTTTTGCTTGAGGCTTTGGAACATGGATTTTTCTCCTGTAATGTGTCATGAATAGCCACTGTCCAAGTACCATGACTGGAGTTTCTTTTTTGTTGTCAAACAAATCTGCAACATGAATAATCATAGATTTAGGTATCCAAATAGACTTTGGTCCTTTCTTGTTAGTTCTGAAGGCACTGAATGCCTTCGTAACTAGACGATGAATACATCGAGAGGATTCATGATCACTTTTTCCACAATATTTACAAAAGGAAATAGCTTTAGTTATTCTAGAGGCTTATTCCTTTTTAACAAAGCTAAATCTAGATTTGTCATATGGACTTCGTCTATAAGATAGAATTTTGTTTGAGTTTTCAGTTCTGCTGATGAATTTGGATACACTTTCTTTTAAGTGATTTACTTCTTTCTGAAGTTCTACTGCTTCATTAGGAGATTTCACTTCAAAGAAATCTTTTAATCTATCTGCCTTTAATTTTTCATTCTCTCTCATAAGATCTTCATAATTCTTTTCAAGAAAATTAAATTCTTTTGACATTTTTGAAAACTTCCTTTTCAATTATTTATAGCCAACAAAGAGAGTAGAAGAATTAGAGAGCAGTTCATTATATGCCTCTTGAAGAGAAGATAAGTCATTGAAGTTTACCTTTTCTTCTTGCTTGTTTTCTGAGCTTTGTGGACTTGTTTCAGCCATAAGTCATAGGTTTGCTTCTTCCTCTCCTTCTTCTTCTAAGGAAGATAGATCCATATCTTCCCAAGTCGCCATGAGTCCTTTCTTTTTCTTTTCAAACAATGTTTTCTTTTTCTCCTTTCGTAGGCTTGGATAGTCAGCTTTGAAATGTCCAGGCTTTTTGCATTCGAAGCAGACAGGTGAACTCTTTTCCATAGGTTCCTTACTAAGCCTTTTAGTAAGGTTTCTAACTCTGGATCCTCCTTTCTTCTTCCACATTGCTTGTATTTTTCTAGATATGAAAGATATCTCATCCTCAACAGAGTTATCTTCCTCGGACTCTTCCTTAGAGGATTCTTCTATGTTTAGAAGTTTGTACAATGATCCTTTCGCTGGACGTTGAGCACTTAAAGCAATGAATTTTCCTCTTCTCAGTCCTTTGTTCTGCTTTGGTTCCAACTCATGAATCTTAAGCGTTCCAAGTAACTCTTCCATAGAAAAAGTTGTTAAATCCTTGGACGCTCTCAGGGCTGTAACCTGTGGTCTCCATTGTCTAGGCAAACTTTTCAAAATTTTGTCAATATGATCATAATTTTCATAAGTTTTACCTAGAGATCTCAAGTCATTTATAATAGTTTGAAATCTACCAAAGGTATCCCACATCTTTTTTGTATTTTTTAAGCTATGCACTTTCTCATACTCAAATTCAAATAAAGCACACATAATAGCACTTCGAGCTTTAGAGTTTAGTAGATACCTTTGTTTATGTGCCTTTGTCCACTGACCTCTTGGCAGTTCTATTCAATTTTGATCAACAAGTAGATAGTCACTTGTCTCCACAACATCCCACATATTGATGTGACATGCATTGAAGAAGGCTATCATCCTTTGTTTCCAATAGTCATAATTTTGACCTTTGAAAAGAAGTGGTCTGTTGACTACTTGTCCTTCGTTATCCATGTATACTCAAGATCTTTTTACCCCTGCACTGTTGGATGCTCAACCCCAAGAGGCTGAGCTTTGATACCAATTGAAAGAACAGAGAACACACAAGAAGGGGGGTTGAATTGTGTGTGTAAAAAAAACTTTTTTTAACCAAATACAACGAGTTAATAAAAATGATTAACTAAAGCAAATATATGGATAAAGGAAGGAAGGCACGCAGAGGATTTTATACTGGTTCACTCAACTTGAGCTACGTCTAGTCCCTTCATCACAAAGGTTTTCTACTAACCAACTTATTGGTTACAAGCAAGTATTTTTCACCACCTCTTCAGGCTTTACAAAGTGATCAACCTAGATCAATTAACCACCCAAGTATTCTTTGATCACCAAGTCTCTTTAGACTTTCACAACGTGAAACAGTTGCTTAAACATGATCAACTCACAATGTGAGGATATGAAAGTTTAAGAGCAGTACAAGACTTTTCTACACAAAGAATTTGATGATTTCTCAGAGTCATCCAGGAAACACAAAGTTCGTCTCAGTTCTCTGCTTTGTCTTCTCTTCTGAACTGATATATATAGCCTTTTAGAGGATAGCCGTTGAGGTTTCAGTTTTCAGTCTTCAAGAGAGAGAATTCCAATGTTTCTTTCGTATGTATGCGCATATATCGAGTTTGTAGAAAAGACACAAAAGTAACTTTTGTTTTGCACTAAAATGGAAGGTGTAGTACTGTGTTAGAGATCTGATTTTCTAAACATTCTTTATTCGATTTGTCAGCTTGATAAGTTGACTTCCTTTTTTTGCAACACTGTGCTTATACACAAACATATATTTGATTTTCATTTAATGCAGCATATATTTGAACGTTAGTGCTTAGAAAAGGAATGAGGTATTTGTATTGGAGCGTGCAACTATAAACTAACTTAAATTTATTAACTTCAGAGAGAACTTTGAACGTCTTTAGAAAATGCACAGGTGGTATCAAGTATTGGACTTTTATTTTAACAAGCCGCTTTGGACACCAAATAAACTAAAGTATATTCAACACTTGAATCACCTTTTGTTCAAGGGCGATATTTGGACGCTAAAAAAACACTTACATGTAAGATCTTCAAAAATTTAATAACTTTGTTATCTTCAAAACTTGATGGGTTAGATGCTTCATACGTCTTTGGTTCTAACATCTTGCACTTAAAAATAAGTTGGGGAAAATTGAAGATTTAGGACAGGTTAACCATTAGGAAATTGAAAATAAATTATTTTTATTGCTTAAAAATCAAAACAATGGCTAAACAACAATATTTTATCTTCCTAGAATTAAAATAAATTGGTTTTGCATTTGAAATAACTTTATAGATTTTATAATGAATTTTATAAAATTGGTGTGCAAAAGGTAAGCCAAATGACACTAGTTTTAACACAAAAATCCAAAATAAATTATATAAAAGGAAATTTCATAATTTATTATTTTAATAATTAGTAATATGTTATTTTTAATTTATTTTTGTACAAAAATTAATTTTTAATATTTATTTAGTATTTTTAATAATTTTGGTAAAGGAATGGTAAATAAAGGCTATTTTAATGGCAGAAATGACAACATAACAGTCTTTCTAGTTAAGAGGATTCTTTCTAAGTTGAATATAATATATTTTCCTAGAAATTTTCACAAAATTATAGAATTAAGGATTTTTAGTAATTACTGGTGATTTGTCATTTTTATTAATTTACTTAAATAGAAGGGTAAAAAATGTAATTTCACATTAAATGACTTAAAAAAACATTGAAAAGAATTATGTAAGCCTATGATGAGTTCAGTAGTCTATAATAAAATTTTCAAATGAAAATAAATATATTTAATGTAGTTTTGAAATTACAAAGTTTAGTAAGTTTTAAGGAAAAAATGGGGTATTTTAGTGGTTTAACATTTTTTAATTTATTCATAAATTTCTAATTTGAAAGTAAATATGATTAGATTATTTGTAATAGAAAAGGTTCAAGTGAAATCAATTTTAAACACTTACATAATTCTTTATAACATACGTTATCCATCGTTGACAAAAAAAAACTTTAAATATTAGTAAGTGATGGATAATGGAAAAGTTAAAAATGCATATTTTCCCCATGTTGTACCTTGAAGTAATATTGTGTTAACTTGATATTCTACTGGAGGGCCATGGAGTGATGGAAGAAATATAGATATTGTGTCTTATCCACAAAATAAGGACTAAGTGGTGATTTTGTTGAAATTATATCATTGTTGTGATGATGGATTCTACACGCATTTTCTTGCACTTAAGGCTGTTACTAATGTGAGAAGTCATGTTTATGTGTTATCTCATGCCTAGGGTTGTTATTGGTGTGAGGTTTTGTAATTAAATGCAGTCTCACAACTAGGACTGTTACTAGTGTGAGATTTTGTAATTAAATGTGGTCTCGCTCTTAGGGTTGTTATTGGTGCAAGATTTGTAATTACCTATGGTTTCACACCTAGGGTTGTTACTGGTGCGAGATTTATAATTATGTGTTGTCTCACACTTAAGAATGTTATTAGTGCAAGCAGGTTTTATTTATATGACTAGTGCAAGAGGATGACTTCATGAGTATCGTACTTAGGCCTATTACTAGTACGATAAAGTGAATGTCGCACTTAAGGCTATTACTAGTGTGATAACAGAGCAAGATTCTTAAGACTATTATGAGTGCTAGAAAGGCAAGTAATAGTGTCGAGAATTGACCTAATGGATGTGTGTAATCATTTGTTGTTATTTGATGTAAGTATTTGTCAATTGTATTTTGGAATACATGCAAAATCTATTTATATCTATGTTTATTTTCTGTAAGCTTATACTTCTATATGTGTTTGTTTGTATATGACTATGATGATTGTGATGTTCGCGTTCACAAAAACAGATGGCTTGGATGTGCCTACATCTGAGATGAAGATTTCTTCGTGCAAGATACTATATCTTTTTCAGTAATGAGATTTAGAGCATAAGAGATATGCCCGACAAAGAGAAACACCACTTGAAGACTCTGATGATAGTGTTTGGTGTATTTTGTTGCTTATTACAATGTCTTAGTTACAACCATCTTAGGAAGTGGGTGTGTTCAGTCTCTCTCCCATTTCAGATATATTATTTTGAATTTGTGGGTACATTATTTTGATATATATGGTGTAACTTGATCCAAGCATAATTTCAATTTTGGCAATAATAGTGGCATGGGGCACAATACTGTATTTTGTTGATTATATGATGTATGTATATTTTTCAGTATGCATATTTATATGTTTTTGTTCAAGTTCCATTTGTGGAGGAACATTAATGGATGTTATATTTATTGCAAAAAATTTGTACATATTTTCAACAAATAAACTAATAAAAGAGTCTAATTAACATTAAACTATTCTGAAATAAAGTTGGTTAGTGTCATATAGCGACAGTGAGTCCTTACAAAGAGGACACACAATGCATAATCAGCTAGATAGTTATTGGGGTAAAACCAAAATCTTGTAAGCACAATTTAAGAAAGTCACAACTAACATTGTCATAAACCTTTTCCTGATCCATTTTGTAGGCCACATCTTTTCTTTTTGATATTCTCATCCCATGAACCACTTTATGGAGGAAAATAGCATTATCCATAGTCCCTCTACTAGGAAGGAAACTGGTCTAGTAAGGACTAACAATATCATCAAGAAGAGGTCGAAGATTATTTATCAATGCCTTGGTAATGATTTTGTAGATTGTATTGCAAAGGCTGATTGGACAAAAATCCTTTAAAGTGCTTGGATTATCCACCTTCGAGATTAACACAATTAGCGTAGCAGTAAGAGACTCCTTAAAATAACCAATCTTTAAAGCATTCTTAACCAACTTCCAAACATCATAACCCACTATGTGTTGTACTACTTAAAAAGGATTGCTTGAAAACCACTTGGGCCAGGAGCTTTATAAGGCTTCATAGAGTTGAGGGCTTTACAAACCTCTTCTTTGCCTATTGATTTACTTAATTCCAACTGCCTATCATCATCCAAAGTGGGAAAGAACAAAGTCTGCAAGGAAGAAGCATCCCTCAAGGAGGAAGAAACAAAACAAAGATTTAAAATATTTGATTACCTCAAACTTCAAGGTAGCCTCGTCGTCTGTCCATAGACTACTAGGAAGCGTAAGTCCATGAATCTTATTCTATTTCCTGTGAATAATAGTATGAATATGAAAGAAAGAAGTGTTCTTGTCCCTTGGCTTAACCCATCACTCCTTCATAATACTAATGAAGGTATTCCTGGAACAAAATTTAGAAATACTCCTACTACAATTCCTGCTCAAGGCGAATGAGATAAGAAGAGTTCACATGCTCTAGAGATCTCTAGATTCCCTATAACCTCCTGTTAATCTTTTGCTTTTTTCAGAAGATGTTTTCGAAAATCTCCCTATTAAAAGTAATGGAATCCTCCTAAACTTTTTTGAGTGCATGGATAAGATCCCCAAAATTCTCCTACCAAGCTTTCTCCACAAGCCCTTGATATTCATTTTGAACAATCCAAGATGCTTCAAAACAAAAAGGTCTAGGGCCCCGCTCCTGAGATATACCTCCCAACCAAACCAAAATAGGATTATGATTAGAGTGGAGACGACAAAGAGCCTTAATAAAAGCTTCTGGAAAAGCAAGACGCCAAGAAACAATAGCAAGATCGACCTTTATCAAGCTTTTAGAAATCAATCTGCTTCCTCTGTAATTATGATGCCAAGTGAAGCAATTATTTATCGTATAAATATCAACAAAATCACATTGGTCTTATGGGACTCAGCCAAGGAAATTGATGCACCAAAGGTATATATGTTTTAGTGCTGTGGAAATTTTTCCACCAAGTAAATAAAAACAATGACATTGTAAATGTGAAAACTAAGAAGCCATGCAATGCAAGGTTGAAAAATTGTTCAACCTCCAACTATATTTATTCAGTGCATTAAGTGCAACAAGTGCAAATCTCCTCTATAAATACATGGAGAGACCCATAATGGAAGACACACCAAGCAAAGTGAGAAGCACATCCTCACATGAGAGAAAAATAGAGAGTTCCTTAGAGAGAGTTTCTAAGAGCGAAAATTAGTGAACCAATTTGTGAGTGTTATCCACAAATTAAAGATACATTGTTGTATTCTTGTAATCCCATTGTTGTTATAGTGGAAGTTTTAAGAGGCCTATGAGTCCCATGGTTTTTCCTTGCTTACATTGAGAAGGTTTTGCACGCTAACAATTCCTGGTGCTGTTATTTTACGTTTCCACTTAGTGCCTATTTTGAGTTCATAGAGGAGGGAAATTGGGCTGGCATTTCCCAATAGTGGTATCAGAACTCTTAAAGCTCACAGATGCTAAGGTGCCGTATTCATAAGAAAATTCTTAGTATGCTCTATGGTTGCAGCATTGCCTGGTCTTCCACATTAGAAAAAGATTATACTTGTTGTAGGAAATAAAACGTGGTAGGGTGAAAGTGCATGTCTAGGAAGGTTCTAGCTAAGGAAAGACTTGTTATTTAAGTGTATCTACTGACCTACCTTTCTTTACTGGGAACTTACCTGGTGCACTATTCACAAACTACAGTAATTGTTCCGGTATACGGTAATTCTTAGTTCGCTATTTATCTTGTGTAACTCAAGATGGAAGGAGCTGTCACTCGTGATGGAGACATGTTTAAGCTAACTGCTGACAATTTCTCATATTGGAAGCCGATGATAAAAGACCATTTATACTACAAGGATTTGCACGAACTAATCACCTAACAGGATAAACCAGAAGGGAAAATTGACAAAGATTAAGAGCTCTAGAATTGGAAAGCAGTAGCTATGATCCGAAAATATATTGATCGAAGCTTGTTCGAGCTTGTCTCAACTTATACCAATGCGTATGAGTTATGACAAAACTTGAATCTTTGATTCAAAAGAAGACGCCCAGGAACAAAGCCCACCTTTTCAAAAGACTAGTAAAGTTGGCGTACGTGGACGGTCAAAACATGATCGAACATTTGAATACCTTCAAAGGTATTGTGAATCAACTAACGAAAACAGAAATAAAGATAGATGATGAGGTTCGAACTCTTCTACTCTTCAGTTCTCTGCCTTTAAGTTGGGACACTTTAGTTGTCACTCTCATAAACTCTACTCCAGAAGGAAAGCTCAACATGGATTCTGTTACAGACAGTTTGTTGAATGAAGAGTCAAGACGGAGAAAAAGAGGCTTGAACAACCAGTTCGAAGCCAATGTTGTTGAAAATAGAAGAAGGAGTAAAAGTAGTGGAAAAGGAGATCAAGGAAAATCACAAGGCAGATCCAAATCTCGCACTAGACTAAATTGTTATTATTGTGGTAAACCAGGCCATAAGAAGTCTGAGTGCAGATTCTTGAAGAAAGACCAATAGGTTGTAACAGTCCACCCTAACCAGATTAACCCAAAGAAGAGGAAGGAAGATGGAACAACCACTGTGGTGGCCTTAAATGATGAGAGTATATTTCTTGTTAGCAAGAGAAATTATCTAAATATTGCATCTGATGATTGCATTTGGATAATTGACTCAGAAGCATCCTTCCATGTGACTCCCCATGAGGGATTCTACTCATCATACCAAAAAGGAGACTTTGGTGCAATGAAGATGGATAACCATGTCACAAGTAAGATTGTCAGCATTGGTGAAGTAATTGTGATGACTGAGAATGGAAACAAGCTTATGCTAAAGTAGGTACAACATGTTCTAGACATGCATCTCAACTTTATTTCACTAAGAAAGCTAGACGAAGTTGGAATGATAAACCAATTTGGTGTCTGTAGATGAAAACGAAGTCGAGGGAACATGATTGTTGCTTATGGAAAGAAGGAAGGCTCCCTGTACATGATGCAGGGAAAGATATGCAAAGGAGAGACGAATGTTGCTCAAGACATATCCAAAGAATTCTGGCATAGACGATTAGACCACATGAGCGAGAAGGATTTGGAGATCCTCGCAAAACATCATCTCCTAACATAAAGGGGTAGCCACTTGAATCTTGTGAAGACTACCTGGCAAGCAAACAACACAAAGTATCTTTCAAAAGACTAGATGATGCAAGAAGAAGAAAGCATATTCTGGATCCTGTTCACTCAAATGTTTGCTCCACATTTGAAAAGTCCATTGGCAGTGCCCAATACTTTGTTACCTTCATTGATGATCACTCCAAGAAAGTGTGGGTGTATCCATTGAAGACAAAAGATCAAGTTCTTCAAGCTTTCAAGCAATTCCATGTTTATGTAGAACAATTGGCTAGAAGAAAGCTGAAATGCTTGAGAACTGATAATGGCAGAGAATACATAGGCCAATTTGAGGTATATTGCAAAACTTATGGGAATAAGACATGAGAAAGTGCCTCCCAAGACTTCTCAGATGAATGGAGTAGCTGAAAGGATGAATAGAACGATTGTAGAGAAAGTCAAAAGCATGTAGAGAAAGTCATAAGCATGCTTTCTCAAGCAAAACTTCCTAAATCTTTTTGGGGCAAAGCAGTGAAAACTGTAGTTGATCTGATAAATTTTCTCTTTCAAGACCTTTAAATGGAAAGCTTCTGGATGAGGTATGGTCTAGAAAGAAAGCCTCTTTTAGTCACTTGAGATTTTTCAGTTGTAAGGCATTCGTTCACATTCTGAAAGATGAAAGAGCAAAGCTTGATGCTAAAGCAAAAGAATGCATATACCTTGGTTCACCAAGAGGTGAACTTGGCTTCGGATCCTGCAAACAAGAAGATTGTTTGAAGTAGAGATACGGTATTCTTTGAAGATCAGATGATCCAAGATATCAAGTCTAAGAAGCCAAAGCAAAAGGTGGTTCGAGATTCAAACCCTATCGTGATAAATAATTTAGGGGGGAGACTCATGAGATAGAATAGCCACATCAAATAATGCAACCGTATGAGACGAATGAAGAGCAAGTAGTGGATAACGTTTCAACGAAACATGATCCCCAAGTAAGACGATCCACAAGAAATAGGCTACCTTCGAAAAGATATTTCTCATATAAGTATGTCAATTTCACTAATGAAGGGGAACCACAAAGCTTCATCAAAGCCATTGAGACAAATGACAAAGAGAAATGAATGCAAGCAATGGAAGAAGAAATCCAATCCTTAAAAGAGAATCAGACGTATGACCTTGTGAAATTACCAAAAGGAAGAAGGGCATTGAAAAATAAGTGAGTGCTCAAACTCAAGAATGAAGAGAATAACCCAAACTCCAAGTACAAAGCACGAATTGTTGTGAAGGGGTGCAATCAGAAGAAAGACATAGATTTTGAAGAAATCTTCTTACCAATGGTGAAGATGACATCTATTACAACAATCCTCGGTCTAACTGCCAAACTAGACTTGAAAATAGAACAGCTTGATGTCAAAACGACATTCTTATATGGAGACCTAGAGGAAGAAATCCATATGGAGCAACCAAAAGGTTTTGCAGAACCAGGCAAGGCACATTTAGTGTGTCACTTGAAGAAAAGACTCTATGGTCTAAAACAAGCTCCAAGACAATGGTACAAGAAGTTTGATTTCTTCATGACCCAACACAATTTCAAGAAGACCTCTACAGACCATTGTGTGTTTGTGAAGAACTATACGAATGGTGAATCCCTCATACTTCTATTGTATGTTGATGATATACTGATTATTGGGAAAGATAAGACAAAGATAACTGCTCTCAAGAAGGCATTGATAAATCTTTTGCCATGAAAGATCTAGGTGCAGTAGAGAAGATTCTTGGAATGAAGATTATCAGAGATCGGTCTAGAAAAATGTTGTGGGTGTCACAAGAAGACTATATCAAGAGATTTCTTAAAGGTTTCAACATGCATAATGCCAAACCTGTGCATGTCCCATTACTTGGCCATCTTAAACTTAGTAAGACAGAATGTCCAGAGAATGAAGAAGAAAAAGAAGAAATGAGCAAGGTGCCCTATTCTTCTGAAGTGGTTAGCCTTATGTATGCAATGGTTTGTACAAGACCAAACATTGCTTATGTTGTAGGAGTTGTAAGCAGATTCCTATCAAACCCAGGAAAGGAGCATTGGAATGCTACGAAATGGATATTAAGGTATCTGAGGGGAATTGCCAAAAATTGTTTGTGTTTTGGCAAAGGAAATTTAATGCTTCATGGGTATTTAGATGCAAATATGGCAGGAGATGTGAACTCAAGAAAATCTATATCAGGATATTTGATTACTTTTGTAAAGGGAGCTATATCATGGCAATCACGACTACAAAAGTGCATTTCTTTAAGCACCACAGAAGTAGAGTTCATTGCAATCACTGAAGGTTGTAAGGAGATCCTGTGGATGAAGAAGTTCCTACAAGGGTTAGGCCAAGAGCAAGAAAGTTATGTTCTTTAGTGCGATAGTCAGAGCGTAATTCATCTTAGTAAGAATTCAACTTTTCATGCAAGGTCGAAACACATCAACGTGAGGTATCACTAGATATATGATGTGTTGGAAAGTAAACTACTACAGGTTGAAAAAATACACACCAAAGACAATGGGGCAGATATGATGACAAAAGCTCTAACAAAATAGAAGTTAGAATTTTGCAAAGAAGCTACAGGCTTAGCATCAACCCCAAATTGATCTAGGGATATTTCCCTTTGGCTAGAGAGGGATAATTGTGGGACCCAGCCAAGGAAAATGAAATTGATCTTATGGGACTCAGCCAAGGAAATTGATGCACCAAAGGTATATATGTTTCGGTGCTGTGGAAATTTTTCCACCAAGTTAATAAAAACAATGATGTTGTAAATGTGAAAACTAAGAAGCCATGCAATGCAAGGTTGAAAAATTGTTCAACCTCCAACTATATTCATTCGGTGCATTAAGTGCAACAAGTGCAAATCTCCTCTATAAATACATGGAGAGACCCACAATAAAAGACACATCAAGCAAAGTGAGAAGCACATCCTCACATGAGAGAAAAATAGAGAGTTCCTTAGAGAGAGTTTCTAAGAGGGAAATTAGTGACTCAATTTGTGAGTGTTATCCACAAATTGAAGATACATTGTTGGATTCTTGTAATCCCATTATTGTTATAGTGGAAGTTTTAAGAGGCCTACGGGTCCCGTGGTTTGTCCTTGCTCACATTGAGAAGGTTTTCCACGCTAAAAATTCCTGGTGTTGTTATTTTATGTTTCTGCTTAGTGTCTATTTTGAGTTCACAGAGGAGGGAAATTATGCTTGCATTTCCCAACAGGTCTAGCGTAAAGGCTTCAGCCTTTCTAAAAGGAAATATGTCACCCTTCTGCTCAAATGATGACAAAATTTGATTGAAATCTCCAACTAGCACCCAAGGGTGGGTAATTGAATGGCTTAAAAGAGACAAGTATTGCTAGAAAGATAGGTGATGAGTTGGAGAAGGGCTAGCATAGACACTCATACAAACACAAACCTTATTTCCACACTTAACACTAAGGGGACGTTTATGACAAGAAAAGTTTTAGTTTCTCAGGAATTTGAAGTTGGAAATGTTTGTTTCTCATGTTTGGTTTATTATTTAAAAAATAACATTCCCAAGAACATTGTTTTGCGAAAATCTTTTTTTCCCTATGTTTCCCACGAAATTACTCTCATGAGGGAAGATGGGAATCTAAATTTTTTGAGTTAGGAGAAAATTTTACTAAGGTAAAAATATCATATACCTTTATTAACTGATTTAATGTTTAAAGTTTCTGAAAAAATTCTATTAGAACTAGACGTAAAAATTTTTAATTCTTAAGTAACAAATACAAATATTCCTAAGAATATTTATGACCAACCAAATAGATTTTAATCATTTCTAGGAATAATGATTCCTGGACATGAAAAATTTTCTCTTCTACCAAATGCATTTTAAAAGTCTTCATAGAGTAACAAGAAATAACAATAACAAAAAAGATGAAACTGTAAAACATAAAAATAAAAAGGTTAAAAGATGAAACTTAAAATGAAGGATTAAAATAATGACAAAAGATATACCTAAAGGAAAAAAGAATAAAAAGGTATAAAAGTAAAATTTTAAAACATAAAAAATATTAAACCTAATTTTTTTAGCATAATAGAAATTATGTTTCTTCTTTCATGGAACTCGTCTTCTTGTAAAACTTTTACAATATCTCAATAGTTGAAAAGTATAAAAGCTGCAAAATAACACCATTAAACAAATTTCATATCTAAAATATTAGAGAAAAATTAAAGAAAGTATTTGAAGAGAATGAAAAAAAAAGTTAGAAACTTACCTTTGCAAAAGAAAATACAGAAAATAAAAAAAAATGAATAACAACAAAAGATATATTTCTAGGAAAGAAGATGAACAGAATCCAAAATGTTAAAAAATTAAAATAAAAAAATGAATTAAGCAAAATGAAAAAAAAAAAAAACTAAATTATGAAACAAATAACAATTACGTAAGAGAACTTATATATTGTGAATCTTTTAGATATTTAAATTAGACAATCTTATAAAATCATCATAATATTTGATTGATTGAAATTATTACAATAGATATTAATTGATTTAATCAAATATTTGTTCTAATTAACAAATAATAAATTGATATCGATTGATTTTGTTTTTCTACATAAAAGCTAATCATCATATATAACATCATTATTTAGTAATTAATTTAAATTATATATTAAATGATTAATTCAAATATCTGTTTCAATTACTTTAAAATAGTTTTAAAATTATAGTTTTTAAAAGTTATTTAAACAATCTTTATATAGTTTAAATTATTAATTATATATTTATTTTATCATATCAAAATGAATTATATAATATTTTTTAATTTGAATTTGTCATAAATTTAAATCAAAATATATTAGTTTTAATTACTTTAATTTAAAATTATCTTAATTATCTTAATTAAAATAACCAATATATATAATTGATAATAAATAATAAATGATAGATTTAAGTCTAGGTTCTTTGTAAACAAGATAATTTCTATATTTATTTTTCATTCTAATGCAATCAACAATCATATATATATATATATATATATATTAATCCGAGATATGTTTTTATTAACTTTTATATCAAATTAAATTAAGATATTTTAATTAATTATTAATTATTCAATCAAAAAGATTTGTTTCCTTAATTATTAATATTTACTGTTTGTTAAGCCCAGACCACATATTTACTATTTGTTGTATTATTTCACTTATATTTTGTCTTATCAGTCCCTCTTTTTTATTTCAAATATCATTCATGTTGGCCAAAACTGTTTGAGCAAAATCCTGTTCCCGGCGGCACTCAAACTTGCAACTTGTTCGTGTCGAGAAGCAGCTCCCATCCCATCACTTCCCGACATTGCATCCTAATTTTGTTTATTCACAACGTAACTCTGTCTCTCTTTTCTTCATTTTCAACAAAAGCATTTGTTTCCTTTTCTTCTTTTTGTTTTTAATTTTTAAAACAAATATGGGTGTATCAAATAGGCCAGTAATACCAATACAATGTAGTATGGCTCATGCTCCTTACGCATGTGGTTAGAAGTTCCATCTCCTGGTATGTATATATAGTATAAAATATATTAGGAGATATCACCTCCTTAAATAGATTTCAGTACTTAAATTGATTAGTTTTTGATTCTCGGTGGGAGCAAGGGGGCAACAGTATCATGAGCAGCATGAGACTGACAATTGTTGCACTCTTTGGTTTGTTTTCTGAATTAAATTTACAAAAATGATTTTTGAACACTTAAAGTGATATTTGACACCTAGTGAGAGAGATAAAAGAAAGAAAAGTATATGTATCAATATAATAAGTGATATTATGTGATAAGAAGACAGAAATAAAGAAAAATGAAGAATGTTTATTAGGTTTTAAAAAAGAATTTAATGGTCATGCACTGTCAGTGTAAAAAGCTTTACACTATCATCCAATCAGAAATCACCATTAATATGACTTTTAAAGTATTTATTATAAAAGTCAACAAACTTACAATAAATGGTGATTTGTGATTGGATGACAATGTAAAACTACTTTACACTGTCAGTGCATGACCATTAAACTCTTTAAAAAATTAGAGTATTCAAATATCATTGCCAGTGTTATCAAAACCAGCTCGGACCGGCCGGTCGAACCGGTCCGACCGAAAACCGGACGCACAACTGGTTCGAGCCAGTGATTGGATCGGATACGCCATCAACCCGGTTTGACTCGGTGGGTCAACCGGTCAAACCGATCAGTTGATCTGGACCAGTTCGAAAATTTATTAAAGTGTTAAACGACGTAGTTTTAACTATAAATATTGAAAAAGAATAAAAATTTTGACTTATAATATAATTTACATATTTAAAAATATTTATTTACTAATGATAATAATCACCAAAATCATAAATGCAGGTATGCGTATGACATAAATGTCTCTTGTATTAACATGAATGCATAACCTTCATTCACTTGTTCTTGTTTGTTTTCCCTTAATGCGTAACCTCTAGTCCTTTTACCCTCATCTTAAATATAATTGTTGATTATTTATTTATTTATGGGTTATACATCACCATTAAAATTTAATTTAATAAATTTTATAGGTATGAAATTTATATGTCATGGATACTTTCATATTTTTTAATAGAGACCGAGTCATGCGGTTCAATTAGTGACCCTCCGGTTCGACCATTGACCCAGTGACCCAGTGCCCTGACCGAGTCGATGACTGGTCTGAGTTTTAAAACATTGATCATTGCTCTTAAATTTATTGCTGCATGACTCTTTTCTGTTTTCAATTATGTTTTTAACAGAGTACTACATATTTGTATTGCTCTGTTGTATGATTGGTTTTGGGGTTCTACTAGGGATAGATATCATACTATTAACAAAAAATAGGAGATAATCGTGTCTTTCTTCTTTCATAATTGGGAATTTTTTATCCTTTTATGCCAAACAAAATTATGAAATCCCTTGATTAAAGTAAATGATGCTTCTTTCGATCACTCTAGCTTCCAAAACAAGCTTCTATGAATTTATGGACTTGTTGGTTTTAGATGCTTAAATGAAGGTTCTTAGTTTTGCTTCCTCATTACTGCTGATTTTGGATGGAGAGAAAGGGATACCATTTGTCATTAACTCCAATAATTATTGGGCATAGTTTGTGAGGTTATATTATTCATGCAATAATTTTCTATAACACCCTTTATTCTCTGTCACATCAATCCTCTTATGCCACACTTGTGTCTCTTCTCTTCCTATCTTTCTCTTTTTTGTACAAAAATTGTACAAACTAGTTGTCCAAATTCAATTTCATTAATTTAATTTGTGTATAGGGTTAGGGTTACTTGTACTTTTGAATTTTCCTGTCCAATCTGCTTTTCTGTTTGGAGTTAGGGCCAGCATCCAATCATGACATTCCCAACATCATTTGAGTGGGTGGGATTGAACACATTTGCGCCTGCAACTCAGAAAAAACTACTTGAATTGTTGCGAAGACTGAAGGAGAAGGTTCCAATTTTAGCTTTCTAAAGCATACAAGCAAAGCACATTCACATAATTATATTTGGGCCAAATATGTTTTTAGTTTCTGGTCTTGTAAATTAAGTAATATTTGCTTTTAATCTTACAAAAAATAAATTGTTTCTTTTCGGATTTTAATTTATGAAAATGTATCATATGAAGTCTTTATTTCTTTAAATGAGCTATCAGAATAAAATAATTTTTCGTGAAGGACAAAAAGCACATTTAACATATTTTCATAAATGAGTACCAAAGATAATTATCATGAATTCATTGATTTTTTTTATGACTTATTATCAACTCTTTTGAGGCATGGATCGAGGGTAGTTTTTTTTTACTGCACAAAAAAGCATGCTGGATTATGCATCTATATACATACCGATAGACAACTAAACCAATAGACTCATATCGGATATTTTTACCATGGATAGAAGATAATTTATTTTTTAGAGACTAACATTACTCTATTTGCAGAAACAAAAAAACATATTTAACCCATTATATTTTTGTGTAAAGTGTGCTTGTGCATGATTGCTTAAATTTTTTGAGCATGTATTTGGCATATAAGTATAATCATTATTTATATATTCTTTTATTGTGTATATTGGCATAGAACGTGAACGAGTTAACAATACTTATAATGGGCAAATGTGGTGTTGGGAAATCATCAACTGTGAATTCAATCATAGGAGAAAGAGCTGTCACTATTAATCAGTTTCAGGTAAATATTTCTTCTAGGACTATCTAATTTATCCCAAATAAAAATGAGATTAAATAATTCCATCAAAGATTATTAGTGTAATTTTTTATGTTGCATATAGCAATTATCTTTAAATACATAGAAGATTGTATCAATCATCTTTGACGAGATTGTTTAATCTCATTTCTACTTGAGACAAGTTAGACAACTTCATTTCTTCCTCCAACGGATTAGTGAATTATTTTTAAATGCTGCATCTAACATGAAATTAATGCATGGATGCTTTTTTCTTTCTTTGAAGTCGGAAGGACTAGGACCTGTAATGGTATCTTGCTCAGTGAGGGGATTTACTTTAAACGTCATTGACACTCCTGGGCTCGTAAATGGGGGGCATATCAATGATCAGGCACTGGAGATTATCAAACAGTATGTTATGTTTCAAAGGAGTATAATTTGTAACATTAAATATGTTTCTGTTCTGGGTAATATTTTTTTACCCTATTGCTGGTTAATTTGAATAGTTCCCTTCTGAACAAGACCATAGACATTCTATTATATGTGGACCGTCTGGATACCTATAGAATGGACAAACTGGATGAGCTTGTCATGGGAGCCATAACTGATAGATTTGGCAAAGAAATATGGAACATGGCTTTGATAGTTCTTACACATGCTCAGTTCTCACCACAAGATGGATTACCTTATGATGAATTCGTTTTGCAAAAATCTGGGGCACTTCTAAAAGCTCTACGACAGGGTGCTCGGTTGAAGGAGGAAGATGACACTATGGTATATTTTGCATATTTTCAACCTCAAATTGCACCACTTGTTTGCCTTCTTGCTCAAATGTGTGAAGAACATGAGTTATTGATAAGTGATTGTATTGCTATTAGCTTTTGGAGCAGGAATAGTTTGCCTTGTGCTGTTAAAACTAAAACTGCATGTGTTGACATGCTCTAACTCGCAATCTATTCTGTAATCTATATATACCATGTTACATTATGTTTCATTGGGGCTGTTGTGTATTACAGTTTGGAACTCCTTCGTTTGAATTTTGAACCTGACTTTCAAATGTTTGACTGTATATTTAAGGACTCCTTTTTTTCCATTTTATTTCTTTGGCTTTTGTGCTTAATGCAACACCCTCACTTTTATTTAATTAATTGTTTTATTTATTTATTTATTCTATATATTTAATTCTAAAAAATCGGGAAGGAATCTAAAAATTATGATCCTCACAATTAAACTCAGAATAGCGAAAACTATCTAATCGTGATTTTCAATAAATTTTTCGAGTTGAAGCCCGAAGAAATTAGAAAATAACGATTTTGTCCTTATTTGTCAATATTAAGGGCTGACATGAGAAAAAGATTCAATTGATATTAAAATGTCAAATTGAGTTTAAAATCATGTCATATGTATTAAAATATAATTTTGGAAATTTTCTGGGAATTTTCTGAAATTCCTGTATGAAATGACCAAAATACCCCTAGTTGTCAAATTACCAACTCAATATTTGTTTGACATCCAAAAATGGTGGAAATAGTATTTTTAGTAAATTTCTAGGTAAAATATGTAATTTTAGAATTTTCATAAAGATTTGAGCATTTATTGTATTAAAATGAATTTAATATGAATTTTCTAAGCTTAAAATTATAATATATATATTTATAATTCGAAAAAATTTTAAATTTTTTTTAGAAATTTTTTTGATGAAAAATATTACATTTGTTCAGATTTATATTTAAATTAATTATTTTGATATTAAAAGTTCTTTTTTTCAAGTTTAGGCGATTCTATCAGTACCAGATAATTAATTAACAGTCAAAATTTATACTGAGATTCTTTGGGACAGTTGCTATCCCACGTTGAAACTCTAGAGGGGAGGTGATTCATCACCTAATGGGATATGTGTCCCTAATTTTCAATTAAAAATAAATTAAAAATAGAAATTTTGACATAATAGCTTGTCATTTAAGGACACCTAAGCTCAAAATTTTCCCTATAAATAGCCATCAAATTGAACTAAACTCCTCACTCCACTTCTCCTAAGAACTTCCGTAAGACTCCATAGAACACATCTCTCTCTTTAGAAAATTTTCTTTTATTTTGTTTTTATGCTAAAATTCTACTAGTTTTCCAATAACTAGTAAAAATCCTCTTCCTAGGAGCTCTGCACCAACAACTTCACCAACTCTTTGAGGTAATGGGGGGAGTGGAGTTGGTTCTAAATTTCAATTACTTTGCATGTTAGTAGGAAGGGTTTTTCTCCTAAACCTGTTTAGGCTTTAGTTTTATTATTAATATTATTGTTATATTGTTTAATGTTAAATTTTAATTTTTGCTAAGCTATTATTTTACTCAAATTTAAATTATTAAATTATACCAGGCTGTTACTCTGTTCAATTTTAGAAAATTAAAATGTACTTGCTAAGCTGTTATTCTACTCATTTTTAGAAAATTAAAATACATTTGCTAAGACGTTACTCTGTTCAATTTTAGATAATTAAAATACTCTTATTAAGTAGTTATGCTGCTTAAATTTAGACAACTATAGTATAATTATTAAGTTGTTATACTACTTGAATTCAAACAATTATAGTAGAATTACTAATAGTAGAATTACTAAGCTGTTATACTGCCCAAATTTAAAAAAAAAAAATTTAGCTATTATAATAAATAATTAAATTATTAAATTATCAAATTTTAGTAATACTCAATTAGTTTAGCAAAGATAGTAGAAGAAATAAACCATAAATCTCATAATATGGAAATTATTTTATGAGCTATTTATGAATTTATTTTTAGAAAACTACTATAAAAATTCCAGTTTAAGTTCTTATCGTTCAGGTAAGGTCTAAACACACTAATAGACCATTTGTAAAAATTTCATAAATTTTAAAGCTTATTTAGTACTTCTAATTGTGCTCTATAAGTGCCTGTGGACACATTTTTCTTAGAAATACTAAATTTCAAAAATTTTTGAAAAAATTTTAAAAATTCATGATAAAATTCTAATTATTTTTCTAAGTTTAAAAATTATTTTTATGGAATTTTTTGACCATTTTATGATTTATTTCTTAATTATCAGTCTTTATTTTAATTTGTATATCTTTATTTTTATTGAATTATTGCTTATGTGCTTTAATTTGAATTATGAATTATGTAAATGATATGTATGGATCAAATCTCTGTAATATAAGGCAGAGATATTAGTAGAAATTATACTGGTGCTCAAATACTTGAGACCAGAATTAACCTTTAGAAATTAATATATTAGTGAGTAATGTAAAGCAAGGGACATGCAGTGGCATGACACCCTGTTAGGGAAGTTACAGTTTGGTATGCTGAGAAATGAAAGGTAGGGACCCATTTGGGGAGGTCTCGGGGGTAGGCATCGGGTGGTGAAAGTCCTAATAGCCAGGTAGCGCCCGTGAGCTGGGATATTCACCTGACCAAGCTCGATAACCCCGACAACTGCTCAGCATTCTGGGATTGGTTTGAGAGTATACCTCTATAAATAGACGTCCTGACTGATATTTGTTCCTCATTAATGATGAGGACTGTACCATGTGATGATATTGATGAAGTATATGTACTCCTAATCACTTCCCAGGTTCTATTGAAAACTATTACTCACTGATGGGAAGTATGGATCTATACCAAGTCAAGGGTAGTGTGGTATAACTTAGAATAAACCCTAGGTTCCCTTCATTAATTGTATTTAAATTCCTACCATACATGTGAAAGTGATTTAGAACAAATCACCTCACTCCATTACTTTTGTTATGCATGTTGAATCGTGATTATTGAAAATGATAACAATGCCTGATGATGCTGAGGAAGAGCCAGAGGATACTTCTCCAGATTTGAAGACCTAGTTTATAATATTTCCTTAAGGGATAGGATAGATAAATACTGCTCTGTATAGGATCTTTTTTTTATATATTAGGTTAGGTAATATATGTCTTTGATGTACTTTTGTTTTCTCTTTAACTATTATGTATTACTCAAACCATGATGTACAGTTGGATATGTATATATATACATAAGCGGTTTTTATCATTTCACTTCTATTTCTAAATTCTGTTTTTCTATTGTTAAAAAAAAAATAAATTTACTTACATTTTCATCAACTTAAAGTCATAATTAAATTAATATGAATTATATTTAAAATTAAAAGAGTGTTACACTTAACCATTCGCCATTGCTAGAAATGTACTGCTTGCATTAAATTGTGTTGATGTCTTACTTTCATTATTCATTCTGGCTACATTATAATATCTTCAATTTTTTAAGTTTCCTTTCTTTCCTCGCAGGCTTCTAGCATTCCATTTGTTTTGGTTGAGAACAGTGGGAGATGTAACAAGAATGAAAATGGTGAAGAGGTAGACATTTCTTGTCATTTTTATACTCAATCGATCATGGACCAATCCATTGGGGTGACCCGTGGTGTGGCTGTTTTATGACAGGTTCTTCCAAATGGGACTGCTTGGACTCCTAATCTGCTCCAAACAATCACAGAAGTGGCAATGAGGGGCTACAAGTCTATTTATGTCGACAAGAACTTGATTGAACAACCGGATTGTAATCAAAGAGGAAAGATCCTTATTCTTTTCGTATTTGCACTCGAAGTAAGTTTTTTGAACATTGAATTTTATGTTCTTCCATTTTATCTTTGGGATAGGAATTGATATTGTATTGTAGCGTATTCAGTTTAAATTTTTCCAAATTTCAACGCCCTCCGACCTGCTTCCCAGTGCACGTTTCCAAAAACTATTTTTTATTTGTTTTTCCTTCCTTGATGATCTCTTTGTATTTAAAACATACATGCCCTTAATACTTGTTTCTTGTGTGCTTGGCGCCAGTGTTTGTTTGTGATCAAACCTATAAAAGAAGCAATCAAGAATGATATTGCAAGGGAACTCGTTCTAGCTAGCATGCATATATATGTATATCTTTGCGTTGAAGTAGTGGTCCCTTGTATTGCAATTCTGCTGCAGATGGAGAGAGATACTTGGTGTACAGGGAGAACTTGTAAACCCATGATTTTGAATTTTAGTTTAGAACAAAATACAGCTACTTTCTGATTATTTAATATGTCAGTATTTGATTATTTAATCTTATGAGACATTATAGTCTTTTTATTTAAATTCAAAATTTGATATAATTTTTTTAATGATTTTATTTTAATTCATTAAATAATATATTATATAATATCAAAAATACATATTTCAATATCACTAATTAGATTATAATTAAATAACATAATTTTTATCTCTAAATATTTTTGGCCAGCCAAGAGACAGAAGGAGTGAGTGAAAATCTGCCCCAAATGAGAGCTATTTATAGAGAAAGAAGTGGGCTTAGGTGTCCAAGAAAATGACATCATGCATTATGTCATAAAACTCATTTTTACTTTCTTTATAATTAATATGGGGACACATATTCAACCTATTAGACTTGGACACGTGCTCCATCAGCAGTCCTTAAACTTCTCAGTGTAAATTTTATTTGTAATTAAATTAACCAGTACCGATAAAATTGTCTAAACATAAAAAATTAGCTTTTAATATCAAAATAATTCATTTTGATGCAAAACTGATCATATACATTATTTTTCATCAAAAATAAATTTCTAATAATTAATTTTAATTTTATTTATTTATTTTGAATTATATGTATTTATTTTGTATTTTTAAGCTAGAAAATTCATAAAAAATCCATTTTAATTAAATAAATACCAATTTTTTATGAAAATTATAAAATTAAATATTTTACTTATAAATAAATTGAAATCACCATTTTCACCATTTTTAGATGTCAAACCAATACTGGTTGACTTATTAGAAACCTAGTGGCATTTTGGTTATTTTACACAAGAATTCCAAAAATTCCTAGAAAATTTTTAAAATTATATTTTAATATATATAACGTGATTCCAAGATCAAATTGACATTTTAATATCAATTGAATCTTTTTTTCATGCCAGCCCTTAATGTTGAGAATAAGGACAAAATTGTCATTTTTTAATTTTTCTGAGTTCCATCTTGAAAAAATTATTAAAAATCATGATTAAATAGATCTTGAAATTCTGAGCATAATGGTGGAGATTAAAATTTTGAAATTTCTTCCCAATTTTTTAGAATTAAATTTTAAAATATTAAAAAAACAATTGTTGAAAAAAATTGAAATAGGGTTGTTATTTTTTTTACTATTTTCTTTCAAAATAAAATTTTTATAATGGAATATACTTAGTATATAATTTTCAAAATATTTTGAGGTCAAAAAGTATGTGGTTGGTTCCCGCAATCAACTAAAGGTATTTTTGTCATTTCAAAAATTATCTCAATAAATTCTGAAAAATTTTCTAAAATTATTATTAATTATTCTAAATATATTGATGACTTAAAAATAAATTTTTAAATACTTTTATCTATTTTTGTCTAGTAATTCTATTATCTGACTTTTTAGGGACAAAACAGTCATTTTATCTATTTTTGAGCTTCGTTTCCCAAAATTATTAAAAGTCTAAACTAAGTATGAACGTAACCATAGGGATTAAACTTTTGAGGTTCTCATCTGGTTCTCTAGAAATAAATAATTAGGAAAAATAGTTTAATAGGCAAAAGTTGGAATATTACATAGCCCTCTATACAAAACATAAGCAGCAACACACAAAAAGGGAAAAGTGCATCTAATACACTTTAGTCATGCTTTACTATCAAGCCATTTAGATAATTTTGTCAATCATAACAGCAAGTCTAGCTAGCCACATTTTATATATATGTATCATTTTCCTATTCAATAGGATATTTGGATTGATGATGATGAGTCAGTCAGTGCTGCAATTATGTTTTTGTTATATCATTGGATCAGGTTGGCACATGAGCGTGGGATTGGCCAAGCAATTTTGATTATATGTTAATGTTTTTATCTTAGAACACCTAACTCTTTGGTTGTAGTGTTTTAATAATTAAGATTTTTATTTTATATTAAGTATAAATTAAATTTATACATTATATTTAAGGCTTAATTTTTTTTTGTGCTGCAAATATGTCTATTTTTTTTCTTTTAGTCAATGTAAGTTTTTTCATTTTTCATCCCTGTACATTCTTTTTCTTTTTCATTTTTAGTCTATGTAAATTTTTTTTTTGTTCCTCTACGATGACGATGAGACATGGCACACTATTGTTGATATGGCACTATTATTGGCATGGCACCGCTAATGTGTCACTTGTGTTAATGTGGCATATGATGACGTCATCATGACGTCATTTGTTGACGTGTCATGTGAGCAATTTAATGTTTTTGTAATGGATTGAACAGTAGAGACTAAAAATAAAAAGACCCTAAAATATAGGGACGAAAATCATATTTAAACCAAAATTTTAAGTTACTAGGTTGCATTGAAGAATTACTTAAGTTGTAAAAAATAAGAATGAGTAATGTGTAATGGTACACAGGATTCACTTATATAAGATGTGTACAAAGTAAAATAAAAAATGCTAAGATAGAGATGCTCTTACTATTCTGATTTGGTTATAAAATAAAAGAAAAATTCATTATATTAAATTTTAACGATCTAACCTTTGAATATTTTGATATTTTGTCAATGATCATGTAAATCAAATTTTAGGTAAATCAAACATTTGTAATTAGTTAATCTTACAGTCGACATTTACTTATAATTTAAAAAAGTATATTATATGTTAATTTGAATCAATTTAATGAAGTACCAAATAGCTTTCAAACTTTATAAAAATTTGTAGACTTGATCTATTTAATATAATCTTTTAATTCTACAGTTGGAATAACTTGATCCCCACTCTGTGTGTGTGTGTGTAATTCTTAACTCTTTGATCTATTAACTTAAGCGATTAATGTGTGTGTGTGTGTAATTCTTAACTCTTTGATCTATTAACTTAAGCGATTAATGTGTGTGTGTGTGTGTGTGTGTGTAATTCTTAACTCTTTGATATATTAACTTATGCGATTAATGTGTGTGTGTGTGTGTGTAACTTAAGTGGTGTGTGTGTGTGTGACTTAAGTGATTAATGCTATTTAATCTTTCTCCTAACTCTTATATTAAGCTATGCTTCCATGTGTGTGTGTGTGTATAATTCTTAACTCTTTGATCTATTAACTTAAGCGATTAATGCTATTTAATCTTTCTCCTAACTCTTATATTAAGCTATGCTTCCATCATCATTCTCTAAAAGAAAAATGCATGTAAGCAAACCAAAAATCAAATCCTTTGAATCCACCATGAATTCTTCTTAATGGCTGGAATTTTACGAAATCGTCGGTTTTATATACGTATGGTTCCAGTGTTGTTAATTCAGTATATTTCTTTGTTTGAGAGGAAATCCTCACAAGGAAAACTGTGAGATTAATCCGCATATTAGAAATAGTGGTTCAATGTCGATTTCGGAATTCCAATTCAGTATATTTCGTTGATATTCGGCAACACCTAGTTTGGAACTTAAAAATAATTGAAGATTC
Organism: Spatholobus suberectus; assembly: GCA_004329165.1. Classification (NCBI taxonomy): domain Eukaryota; kingdom Viridiplantae; phylum Streptophyta; class Magnoliopsida; order Fabales; family Fabaceae; genus Spatholobus; species Spatholobus suberectus. The sequence goes on from CM014732.1 coordinate 38,080,925, forward strand.
TCAATTTCCTCATCATACTTGTTCCTTTTAGTCAGACATAAAATTAAGGCCTCTAATAAAGCCTTGACCCATCCACATCTATCAATTGATGATCATACGAATATTACCGCTTGCTTCAAGAAAATTAGCATGAGCGTGAATATATTAGGTACGTAAATAAATCAACCTAAGCAAGAGAGGGGTAGAATATATGGTTCTCTTTATTAAACTCACGAAAACAATGTATTAAACCAAATAAAACTCCAAACAAAATAACTACGGTATATAAATTAATATCACTCACATGCATTTTATTTGCCATAATAGTAATTATTTAGAGAAGGTCAATCGCATGGTGATTGAAATATTATCCAATTAGAATAAAAGGAATATTGGCCACTGTTGTTCCCAAACTAGTGGTTGTCATACCAGGATTGCTTCTGAAGATAATCAATTACCTTCTTGTCCACTTGGAGAGCTTTGGTGAGAACCTCAGGAGAAATCGGTGGATTAGCTTTAAACAAAGCATTGGCAATAATGGTTGTTCCTGGATTTTGACTACTAAGACTAGCAATGGCAACAGCATTTCCATATCCAACATTCAGTTGGAAATGAATGAGACCAATTGGGAACACAAACACATCACCCTTGTTTAACACTTTGGTGAAGAGACGATTTTTATCTTGATTGGACGTGACAAATCCAACATAGAGAGTTCCCTCAAGAACTATAAGGATTTCTGTGCCTCGAGGGTGAATGTGGGGAGGGTTCAGACCCTTAGGTGCAAAATCTATGCGAGCCAAAGATATGCCAAGTGTGTTTAGTCCTAGTAGCTGATCAACAGAGACAGGAGTCACTTGTGAGCCAAGTGGGTTGGCGGTATTTGCAGGTTCCACATGTTTGAAGAAATCTTCAGCTTTTACAAGTTTAGGATCTTTGCAGAATTTTCCATTCACAAATACTACAAATTAACAAGGCAAAGTATTCAATTAAAAAGGATCATTTACAATAACTTTTGGAGTTTAATTTTATGTGTCGGTGTAAAAGTTTTTACACTAACATCTAATAGGTTGATGTTTGTGAAAAAAAAAAAATTACACTAACAATGCATATAAATTCAATTTTAATTTTTCAACATGATCTCTATATTATGAGAAACAAACTTCAAATTTGTGTAGCAATACTTGTGAGAAATGTTTGTACATACCACCATCCGTTTCATTGATTGCCACACAAAAATCTTGTAGAGGACTGGGGTCATATGCAAAGGCAAGAGAGGATGTCAAAGCCAAGATGGCAGCAAGGAAGTAGAAAACTTTCATTTTTGCCTTTCGGTGCTACTCTTAATGGACTTGGGATAGAAATTGCTTGTGAGAATTGAATTTTGCTACATGTGAAACTTGCTATTTATAAGGATGAACCATTGAATTGGTTTGAGGTTTATCTTTTCTGTAATTAATTCTTTATTTGAATGATGAAACATTCCTTAACAACTATATGCTTACTTGATCAAAGAGTAGACTAATTAAGAAGATGCTCCACATCAAAGTCAAGCAAACGTTTCAGTATTACCTCGTTCACTTGTACCCAGTTGGTGTTCTTGTAATACTATTTTATAATATTACGGTTTAAAGTTTAGACACCGTCGCCACGAGTAGTTGGAGGAATAGGGAAATTTTATAAAGGATTGGGTCAAAATCGAACTATCACTTTCACTAATTTATATTCGCTAGCCAAAAAAGAAAGACCATTTCTTTTTTAACCTGTCAACAACTAATGAAAGGCTCTGATTGCAATCCGAAATTATAACATTAATTATTTCCTTTTAACTTGTTTTCTTATACTTCTGAAGTGTTTCAATAACACAATAGCGTACGAAAATGATAAACATCGGAATTCATTAAGTCTTGATATATTCTGTGACTCTGCACAACTTGTTGTAAATGCTTTGGGCATTTAAATGATTCCCTCTAAAGGCGATAATAGATTTGGACGAAAACGCATATGATATCATATGGTAGGAGTTGTGCTGAAAAGAAAAGAAAATAGTTTTAGTACCGTAGGAAATTAAAATTTTTCCTTGACAGTGACTTCATATTTTATGAATCTAAATTAGGGTTAGAAACGAGGAATATCCGATGGAGGGATTTTGACTTTTTCGACCCCTTGACACTTTTTGCAATTGCATTGCAAGAACACAAGGTCCATACATATTAAAAATTAACATATTTTATTATTTCTTTTGGATTGACATGACCAGGTAACAAATACGAACATTTAAAAATAATAGAACCGTCGGTTAAGGGAATGTTATCGTCTTTAACTCTTTATATGCTTTTAGAGTGTATTTTAAAATTCTTTTTCTAATTTCTTCTAATAACACGTGATATATTCATGTTTTTCTTTTAATTCATAATATTTTAATCTTAACATTATATTAAATTTACATAATTTACCGTAATTAATTATGTAGTGTTTTATAACTTTTGAAATTAACCATGTTCTTTGGTCATGTTATATCATATATGTCTTATATCTGTTGATGTGGATGATCTATATCGATTGATTGCTAAGAACATCTCTCTCACTTCAATAGTTAGATTTTCGATATTTTAATTTGCAGTTCGGATGTTTTTGATCTACGCACATGAGTAAGATGGGATATATACAAAACAAATTCAACGATCTCAAATTTTGTTGCTCCAGTAACCAAACAAACAGATAAAAAAATAGTTTCCTAGCTTGTTTTTGTTCACAACTATACAACAAAATAAAAATAAAAATTCCAAAGCCAATTATTTCTCATGTTCTTCATAATTTCTCTTTTTCATGTAGTTCAGTACAAGCTGGCCAAACATGAAGCCAACGATTGCTTTGCTTACTGATCTTTTTGGATACCCCTCCGATGTTGTTGAACACTGCTTTGCTTGCTAATCAGTTAGGTGCTGTCCGCGTCGTTAGTTCCGATGCCTTTTATAACTTTCCTATATTATCAAATGAAAAAAGTTTAAATATGTTTTTGATCTTTATAAAATATCGCTTCTATGGTCTTAGTCTTTATAAAATTATTTTTTTTAAAATAGTCTGAGTAAATTTCTTTTTATATATATATTTTGGTCCCTGTTATTTTGTTTTTGTCTTGTAATATATTTATTTTTCGTTTTTGTTCCTATAATATTTTGTTCATTTTGAATTAGTCTCTTTGAAAAAAAATTATAGGAATTAAAAGTAAATTATTTTCATATTACAAGGACAAAAACGAAAAAAATAAATATATTACAAGGGCTAAAACAAAATAATAGGGACCAAAATTAAAAATAAATTACAAGGACCATTTTAAAAAAAAATTTAGAAGGACCAAAACCAAAAAAGCAATATATTTCAGGGACCAAAAACATATTTAAGCCAAAGAAAATTTTTTGAGGCATTTAAAATAAGAGAATCATAAAAAATGAAAAGTGAAATTTTTTCAAAATTAAAATATTTCAACCAATAATAAAAAGTGTATTAGAAAGAGTACCATAAAGAGTGTGTTCATAACGTAGACCATTATGTATTTCTCTACCGCGCGCTGTTGTTTACTATTGTATCGTATGAGTTTGCTGGGCTGAGAATCATCCTTTTGAATCGGGTGTGGGTTAAGATAGAATCTTACTCCACATTTTGATCTTCTTGTTACTCCATTGAAGTGGGAGAGATGTGACATATCAAAAGGATGATCTTGCACTCCATATATATAGAATCTCACTCCATATTTTGATCTTATTTATCCATGTCGAGCCCTTCACATTATTGTTAAAAATTAGGTGAATATCTTGACCGAGTGCCTAAATTCTTTTTGGATTTGAAATTTATTTTTAGGGTCCCAATAATATAGTCACCCTATTTTATTCCCAGTTTTATTTTAATAGTTTAATTAGACTATCTTGACAAATAAAAAAAATTTACACTATCTCTAATTATATATTATTATGTACAGTAAGATTGTTAACTTTATAATAATTATTTTAAAATCATATATGATTTTTTGTAAATAAAAAAAAGTCAAAAATTAATAATAATAAAAAAAAATCCTTCCTATTGACAATATGTCTGCAATGGATTTGTTGAAGTCTTTGTCTAGTAAGCCTGAAAAATTTAATGGTGAAAATTTCTTTTGCTGGCAACAACAAATGAAGTTTTGGCTTACTGATGATTTGGTTCAAAGTAGTTCTTCTGTTGATGTTTCTAGTGACAAAGATATTTTTTGTCATGGTTGTATTTTGAGTGCTCTGTTTGATAATGTTTATAAAATCTTTTGTCACACTAAAACTGCCTTGGAGTTATGGGATGCTCTTGAACTAAAATATGGTTCTGCTGAAAAAGGTTTAAGACGATACTCTTGTGAAAGAATGATTTATTTTCAAATGGAAGAAGGAAAATCTATTTCAAACCAAATTCATGAATTTGAAAATATTGTTTATGACATGAAGATGAAAGAAATTGTTTTGCCTGACATTATGCTTGTTAGTCTCTTGATTTCTAAATTGCCTCATTCTTGGTCTGAATTTGCTAGAAGCCTAAAGCACAAACCTGATTATTTTACTCTTGATGACTTGTTGGTTTCTTTGTGTATTGAAGATAAACATCGTCTTTCACAAAAGGATTTTCAAAAACCTGAGTTTCAGGCTAAGGCTCATTTAGTGGAGAAAGCTAATAAGCCTAAGCCTAAGTCTTTCAAAAAAATCAGGTTTTAACAAAAACAAGATTGGTAAAAACTCTCATTTCTCTAAGAATAAAAACAATGCATTTAATAATAACAATAGGCCAAAGGGTAAAATTTAAGGGAATGAGTCTTTTTGCTTTGTTTGTGGGTGAACCAATCATCTTGCTAAGGATTGTTTTCTACGTCGTCGTCAACCTAAAGAGATTGCATCTAGTTCTAGTCAAAAATCTTCTCAACCTCAGGCTAATGTTATTACTGCTAATGCTAGCTCTGATTCTCCATCTGACAGGTATCATGTCACTAGCCCAGAGTTAAATTTTATTTATAACTCAAATGATTGGTGGATTCACTCTAGAGCTAATGTTCATGTGTGTGCTGATAAAAAATTCTTTTTTTCGTATCAGGAATGTGGCACATGTACTGTGAGCATGGGAATGGAGTTTAGCACACGTTCATGGTCTAGGCCGAGTAGAGTTAGAGTTGTCATCTGGGAATCGTCTCTTTTTAGATGAAGTTTTTCATGTTTCAGATATTAGGAAAAATTTAATTAGTACTTCCATGTTGGTCCAGCAAGGTTTTAAGGTTGTTTTTGAGTCTAATAGAGTTGTAATTTCTAGACATGGTACTTTTGTTGGCAAAGGGTACATGTGTGATGGTTTGTTTAAACTTAATCTCATGTCGTCTTTCATTAATAAAAAATCTAGTTGTTCTTCTTCATCCATTTCAAATGTTGAATGTTGTGATACTTGGCATGGTAGACTTGGGCATGTTAATTTGAATTCTATTAGACGAATGATGACTCTTGATCTTATTCCTAAATCATCTATTGAATTAAAACAAAAATGTGAAGTTTGTGTTCAAGCTAAACAACCTAGAAAACCTTTTCCACTACAAGAAATTACTGAATTACCGATGAAATTTTACCCATCGATACAAATCCGTCGGTAACTAAAAACTTACTGACAGATAAATCCATAGGTAAGTTAAGCAATCGTAGGTAACCTCAAAAGTGCATTACCGACGAGGATTCTGTAGGTAACTTAATGAATTTTTTTGTAGGTAAACAGGTCCGTATGTAACTTAAAGAATCTATGGGTAACTAAAAAAAAAGAAAAAATAAAAAAAAATATAAATTGATCGACGGATAGTGATATCCGTAGGTAAGGAAGACAAAATTTTAATGTTTAGAGCCCTACCTCCCTTATTCTAAAATTGATTTTCAAAACACTCTGCGCGCATAAATTCTGAAGCCCTAGCTCCCTTCCTATAACTCCTGCACTTGACCACTACACCTCACAGCCACCTCACCACAAATTTCCTTCTCTAGTGTCGACGACATTGTTCATTGCTTGCTTTAGGTTCGAGAAGGAGAACTACGATCTATCCTTCTCTCCGCTCTCCAACACATTGTTCAGGTTTTTATTCTCTCATTCCTTCGGTGACTTTAAAAGGGGTTTAGGGGATTTTAAATCCTAAACCCAATCATTTTTTTTCGTATTTCAAGATTTTGACGTCCTGCTTGCTCTTCAGCCAATGTTATTGATTTTCGCTTCCGATTTTTCTTTTGTCTTTGGATTGAATCGTTTATTGACTCATTTTCGTGTTGGTTAATTTCTTGTAAAAAAAAAAAGAGATTAGGAGACGCTTTTAATGACCCAGATTAGTTTAATAGTATCGTATTTGAAATCTGTTTTTTAAATCCATGATCACGAATCTGAACATGAAGCTTCATTGAATCATCCATTTCGTTTTTCTCTATGATTCCTCAATTTCCATGCCTTCTATTTATTTACAGCTATCACGATTTAATTATTATTATTGTTATCTCCATCTGACTCTTCCTCTCTCTTGTTTGTTTGTAGAAAATTGAAATCAGGTGCTGTAGGATGGTGAAAGCTAGATACTAATTAGATCGCTCACTCGAAGAAAGAGAAACCATAGTACTGCTGCTTGAGGTTTTCAAACTGCCTTGTCACTTCAGGACCTGCGCCTGTATCTGCATCAAGTAAGAAATAATTGATTTTGAATATTGATAGTGAAATAACTGTTTCAATTAATGTTGGGTTGATAGGATCTTTTTCATTTTTTTTGAATTGGTGTGTGTTGCTTTAGATGAAAGAGCGTGTATTTCGTTTTTCTAAAATTTCATGCCAAATAAATTTTATGAATTTAGTGTGAATTTGTTTTTGGAATTGATTTTGCAACTTGTTTTGGATGCATGTGATTCTCAAGGAGAGTCCAGGGCTTTTCAGATTCCTACTGAGGCTACAGTGGTGAAGGCGGTTGCTAGTTGGGCTCATTGTGCTTCAGTCACTGGTAATGCTTCTAGTCCGTTCTTGAATTGGTGGTTGTGCACAGATGATGCAGTGTGATTTCCTTGTGTTATAATCTGTTGGTGCTCACTGGATTTTAATTTGTTGATTTAATTTGCTTGAGCATAAATTTAATAAATATACAAATACACATGGAAAAAAGAAGAGTTTTTGTATGCTGTGATATTCTCTTACATAGTTTTTTTTTGTGAGTAAGGGTAAGGTTGTTTTTTGAGTCATTTCAATATGATTGTTATTATGCAATTAGAATTTAGTTCCTAATAATCATACGCTAGTCTGTGATTTGTGTTCGTTCTGCTGTGTGTGTGCTTTGCCATGAATTGTTATTATCTGCTAAATAGAAAGGAAGGAGATGCAAAACTGGTCTTTTGGTTTAAAACTGGTTGCTTGGTTTAAAATTAGTTTTAAACAAATAAATTGTTTATGCTGCTTTGATATCATCCTCATTCTTCTATGGAATTGTTCCCCCCCCCCCCCTCCACCCCCTCTATTTGATATCACGCCATTATTTAATTTTCTTTTGTCTTGAAAGCCTATTTTGGATGCAAAATTATCAAAATAAGCATGCATTTAGATATATGACTGATGGCACTAGCATTTGGTTCTAATATATGTTCGGACTTCACAGTAATTTCCTGATATTTGGTTCCTTATATGAATAATTTGGTACACTATCATTTGGTACTAATTTATGTTTGGAATGGTTCATTGAATTTTGCATCTAATTGTGATGCAGGGTAGGCCTGTTCTTGAGATTACTAGGCCCCCGCCAAGTTAACTAGCAGGTATTCTTTTTGTTTCCTCTGCAATTTGAGCTTTGCTCTAGAGCTTTCCTCTGCAAGTTAGCTTTCTTCACACGAATCATATAATGTATACATCCCTATTAACTATACAGGGAATTGCACTCAATGACTTTGCATGTTTATCTCATTTTTTCTTGTTTTTTGGCCATTATCTTGTTTTGGTTTTAGTTTGCTGATTTTAGAGGCACGATATTTTTTGTTAGACATGCTTATGAATGCCAACCTTTCTACTGCATTGTATTCTACTATGTATTGTTCATTTTCTATTCTTCTGGTCCCTCGTGAATTAGACTTCATTGCTTAAGATTTAAGAGTCAAATAATCATGAATTGAAACTCAGTAGACAAGGCAAATTTTTTGCTTACCGTATAATGCGTGAAAACAAGTCTAGCTGTGTAGCATACAGCATATCGGAAAGTTTAACCAATTAATAGAAGGGCCAAGTATTTATGGCTTTTTCTCTTGGGACAAAGTACTTTCTATTTTAAATTTTACTAATAAAGGATAAAGGTTTTTGAGGTGCTATTTTCTTTTTTGGTCTGCGGCCTCAAGTCCTAATAATATCTCATAGCAAAAGGATTGTCGGGGCTTTTGTGTTTTCTTTTTTCATGTTTGTTGGAGTTTAAATTGTAATACAGGGCAAGTATAATTGTGTAGTATCAATGTGCTGTACAAGATAAGATAGTTCCCATAACAGCTAAAATCAATAAGGGAAAATAATAGTAAACATTTCAATCTATCTTGAATTTGGATTTGATATATCACTAAAACAAGGACTCTTGGACCCATTAGCTACTGCGGTATTAACGATAGTGGCTTTTATTTGGATTTGAATTATTATACTTTTATTTAAATTTGGCTAGATAATGGTTTTTCAATAAATTTGCTCAAATTCGTATATGAAAATGAACAGTATCTATATAATTGATTTAAAAGTTACTTAACATTATGAGTTACTTTAATTTAAAGTAATATTAATTTAGCATTTTATTTTATGTATTACACAAGATAACTTTTTTATATAATTAACGCACAGACTAATTTTTTTTTAATATATAAATTATATTTTAAATTTATAACAAAAAACTTCAATTGTGATATAAGTATTTAAAAAAATTAATTATTATATTATACAATAAAATACTATTTCAATTTTTCAAATTGGTGTTATTTTTTATTATAAATACTTAATTTTAATAACGTGAATATCAATTAATTTAATTCTTAATTTTAATAAAGTAACTATAAAATACTTAATGACTTTCAAAAGTAATGTTTGCATATTAAATTTGACTTGTGCAATGCACGGGTTAAGATACTAGTGAAAAGTAAAATGATCGCATTTAGCTTTAAAAAGGTGCAAGGGAAAGGTATGTGGGTCTACCAGTTGGATTTTCAACCAGTAATTAGTGAGGAAAAAAAGCTATTAAGGACTGTGTATGTGTGTGAATTAGTGAGATCACATATCTACTAGAGGTATGTTCCCCTCATGAACCTATAAACTATTGTTTTGCTACTAGTCTTTGGTTTCATGTAGTAATGTTGTCTTTAAGAATACTAAACACATTAGAGATTATAAAACTTATTGAGTTCATTATAAGCTGAAGGATGAACTCAAAAAACCCGTTGATCCTCTTTGCATCTAGAACAGTTTGGTATGCATTCTTGAAATTGAGATTGCCTAATTGTAAAATTTCTTATGTAAGTGCATGTGATCATCTCCATATGCATTTTATGTTTTTACAACTTACTAATTTGACTAATGACACTCTAGAGTAGACACTAGTATGGATACGACCATGTAATTGGGTATTTAATTAGTTTATTTATCTTTAAAATTGGCTAATATATCAAATTGTTTTGTATGTACAGAATGGATTATTTTCCTTCAAATCGTGGTTGGATGTACGATAGGTGTTATAGAGGTAGAGGAAGTTTAAAAGAGTCTTTTGTAATGGGGGTTGAAGAGTTTGTAAGCAAAGCTTGTCAGCGGGACTGTTATCACAATGACGGGGGGATTAGATGTCCATGTGTTAAATGTGATTGTACTAGGATTTTGGACGATAAAACTGTGAAGGTTTACCTTTATAGAAATGGGTTCAAGCCTAATTATTTGGTTTGGACTGATCATGGTGAACATATGCCACGTGTTGATTTAGATGTTGATGATAATTGCGTGGATGCTTCAAGCAGTGGTGTAGATGTGGCTTAAGGTGAACATTTTATGTCAATGCAGGAGATGGTGTATGATGCTCTCCAGCAACATGAATCATTTGAAGCGCTAGAGTCAAATAACATGGAAGAGCCTCCTAATGAAGAAGCTCAAAGATTTTATAATTTGTTGGTGGAGGCAAATAAGCCATTGTATGAAGGGGCATCAGACTCCAAATTATCAATATTCGTGAGGCTTTTAGCTTGCAAGTCCAATTGGAACGTTCCCGACCAGTGCTTAGACTTTATTTCAAAAATGCATTTGGACGTAACACCCATAAAAGAGGGTTTGCCAAAAAATTATTATGATGCCAAGAGGTTAGTGTCAAAGCTGGGGTTGGAGGCTAAGAGGATTGATTGTTGTGAAGATGGTCATATGCTTTATTATGACAATGAATACGGCAAAAATGATGGGGCGTTAGTTGAATGCAAATTTTGTCATAAGCCGAGGTATCGTGACCACAACACTGAAACAAGTAGCAAAAAACCAGTTCTAGTTAAGGCAATGTTCTATTTGCCTATAATTCCAAGATTACAAAGAATGTTTGCATCAATGCAAACTGCAAGGCAAATGACATGGCACTCAGAGAATAGAAGAAGTTCGGGTGCATTACGCCATCCGTCTGATGGCGATGCCTGGAAGCACTTTGATCGAGTACATCCAGATTTTGCCATCGATCCATGCAATGTGCGACTTGGTTTATGCTCTGACGGATTTAATCCATATATTCAAGTATCATCTTCGCCTTATTCCTGTTGGCCAGTAATTATTACCCCATACAATCTTCCTCCTGAAATGTGCATGTCTAAACCTTATATGTTTTTGAGTTGTCTCATTCTAGGTCCATTTAATCCGAAGGCTAGTATTGATGTTTATTTGGAGCCTTTGATTGATGATCTGAAGAAGTTATGCAGTGGTGTTCTGACGTACGATATTTCAAAGAAGCAAAACTTTATGATGAGGGCAGCTTTGATGTGGACTATTAATGACTTCCCTGCTTATGGCATGTTGTCTGGTTAGGGAACTCATGGTAAATTGGCATGTCCTCATTGCATGGAGCATACGAAGGCCTTTACATTGAGATATGGGGGGAAAAATTGTTGGTTTGACTCGCATCGTAAGTTCCTACCTGACGATCACGCATTTAGGAGGAACAAGAATGCCTTCAGAAAGGGGGAAGCTGAAATGGATGGGCCACCACCTAGGTTGACACCTAGAGAAGTTTGGCATAGAGTCAGGAATTTACCAACAATCATAGAAAATGGTGTGCAAACAATAGATGGATATGGGGATTGGCATAATTGGACAAAAAGAAGTATCTTTGGGATCTTCCATACTGGAAAGACAATTTGTTGAGACACAATCTCGATGTTATGCACATAGAGAAAATTTTTTTGACAACATATTCAACACTGTGATGAATGTGGGTGGCAAGACGAAAGACAATGAGAAGGCAAGGATGGACTTAGCTTTGTATTGTAGGCGAAAAGACTTAGAGCTAAAACTGCAGGCTAATGGGAAGATGTTAAAGCCAAAAGCAAATTACACTTTAACTGTAGAGCAAACAAAGCTAGTTTGTTGTTGGATAAAAGAACTTAGGATGCCCAATGGTTATTCTTCCAACTTGGCAAGATGTGTTGATGTCGACAAGGGAAGGATGCATGGGATGAAAAGCCATGATTATCATGTATTCATGGAGTGTTTACTTCCTATTGCATTTAATTCATTGCCAGTGCATGTTTTAAATCCACTTATTGAAGCAAGTCATTTCTTCAAAGACTTGTGCTCTACAACGTTGAGGGAGGATGACCTTACTAGGATGGAACAAAACATTCCTATCATTCTCTGCAAGTTAGAGAGAATATTTCCCCCTGGATTCTTTGACTCAATGGAACATCTCCCTATTCATCTTGCATATGAAGCACGACTTGGTGGACCGGTCCAATATAGGTGGATGTATCCATTTGAAAGGTAATAAAATTACCATCACATTTTATTTAAATTTAATTTGTTTTATACTTATCAATCGTCACTTAGTTATTTAATTTTATAGATTCATGGGCGATTCTAAACGATCAGTGAGAAATAAGGCTAGGGTTGAAGGATCAATTTGCGCATCTTACTTACACCGTGATACAATTCATTTCTGTTCCCATTATTTCAACAATTTCATGTTGTCACCACGGAATACTAGAAATGAAATGGAAACTGAAAGTGAAAGGTGTGCATCAATGCTATCAGTCTTTGATCAACCTGGTCGTCATTCTGGGAAGGAGGTGAAACACTGGTTAACCGATGCAGAGTGGAACTCGGCCCATGTTCACGTGTTGATCAACTGCACTGAAGTAAAACCATACCTTGAGTATGTAATTCAGAACAAATTTTTTCAATATTGTAGAATTATTGTTTTGTGCTTTCAAATTGACCGTTCGAGTGATATATTTGCACAGTTCATTCCTACAATCCCAACAAATAAGTGAATCAAATGCTTCTACTCGTATACATGTAGATTTTCCTACATGGTTCAAGGAACAAGTATGTATGTTAAACAGGATTTTAGTTTTCCATCATACGTTAAGAAAAATATAACTTTTCATGTGTCTTACATTTGTAGGTATACAAGGAGCCTTTAAGTGTGAGAAATCAACACTTAAGGGATTTATCGTATGGCCCTATAAGAGAGGTTAGAGAATGGCACACGTTCTTTGTCAATGGATACAAATTCCACACTCATGCATGGAGCGAGGGCAAAAAAACGATAAAAGTGGGGTTTATGTAAAGGGCCTTACAAAAGGAGGCGAAGATGATTTCTATGGGGTCATTCAACGCATATATGAGTTGGAGTACAATACTTCAAGCTATCCTAAAAGAGTAGTGGTATTTTATTGTGACTGGTTTGATCCATCAACTAGAGGTACAAGAATTGATCCTAAATATGGTATTGTGGATATTCGAATGGATAGAAGATATCAACCATTTGATCCGTTTATCATTGCACATAATGTAAGACAAGTGTATTTTGTCCCATATCCAGCAACATGAACGGACAAACGTGGTTGGTGTGTTGCAATCAAAACAAAGCCAAGGGGTCGCATAGAATCCGATGATGCAGAAGATGATGTGCCTTACCAAGTAGATGAAATGTCACATATGAATGAAGTCATTGAAGTTGAACATGTTTCTGGATTGCAGGATTTAGGAGTTGATCTTGAAGAAGTAGACATTGCTAATCTATCATCAACCCAACAACAAATGGATGAAGAAATAGATGATTTAGTAGGAGATAATACAGAGGAGGAATTTGAAGATGACTTTGAAACATATAGTTCTGAATAGGATTAGGCAAATTGGATAAATGTTCTTAAAATTGTAATTTTGTTATGGAATTGAATTAGTTTAATCATAATGATTATTATTAGTATCATGTCCTTATTTAGTTGTCTGTTTTTAATTCATATATGTTTATTTTGATTTATTATTGGTAATATTATTTTTCTATATATAGATATGTCATCAGGAGCTTGTGACCCTCCCCGACCCCCGTCGCCTTGTGGCAAAAAAGGGAAAGGGATGATAAAGGAGAAGAAACGCTATGTGATTAAAGTATTGTCACATCAAGAAAGACCGCAATCATCTTCCCCATCCCCAGCTGCTACACCTATACCATCCCCATCCCCAGTAGCTGCATCTACACCATCCCTATCCCCAGCTGCTGCATCCACACCATCCCCATCACTTATCGTACCCTCACCACTATCAGTACCCCCACTGTCACAAACACAACCCAGACGAGACCCACCTTCACAGCAGGATATTCCATCATCCTCTACAGTTCCTAATCCTCATCTTCAACATGTTGATTCATGAGGAGGACCTCCCAGCTAGCGCTCTTCCTATGATTCAACCTAAGGGTGGAGGGTAAGAATTAATTAGAATTTTAAAAAATTTCATTGTATGTTTTATAGATTAATTCATTGTCTTTTAATTTTTCATGACTTGCTTTTGCTATTTAGGTTTCTACCATCCAAGACTGCATCAAAGGCTATCACGAGTACCATTAAACAACAGTTTAATGAGCCATGGATTTCATGGGGAGCGATTCCTAAGAATGATCAGGATATCTTCTTCCAACGTTTTAAGGTATGTTTTGTGACAATTTACCAAACAACATGTTATACCAAACATGAATTTTGCAAGATGTATACTTTCATCTCTAATTATCTTTGAATAGAGTAATTTATAAGAGGAAATTGATTTCTATTCAAATTTTATACAATGTTGATTGATTAGAGGAACATACCAAACACAATAGGAAAAAGATTGTGACTTTTGTGAGAGATTGATTGGTATTCAAATTTTATAAGAGGAGCATTCCATGTTTGCTCAAATGTGTTGATTTGGTCATATTCTTATTCTAGTGCTTTTTATATAATGTTTTTAGTGTCTTGGGTAACTCTTGAACATAATTTTGCATATAGATCATTTTCATAAAATTTTTAGAACTAAGTAGTTTACTATGATGTAGATCATTATCATGCTTGCAAATTGCTGACATGACTTTCATTGATATTGCTTAACAATTTTAGATTTTAATATATAAGGTCTCTATTTAAATCAAGCCCATTTTAAGGTGAAGTATTGTTATTCATGTGGCCTAGAATCCTTCTTGAATTAGCATTATTGTTATTATTGGTAATTATTGTTATTGATGGTCTAATATATGTCTATGTGGAAATGACTTGGATAGAATGAACCAAATAGAAACCTATTTAATAGTAGCTATAAGTTTTATTGTCTGGTGATGTGTTTTCTTTTCTTCAAATTCTCAAATTCTATAGTGACAAATATGAATTTGGATCTTCTTGTGTGTGCTATTCTAATGTCTGAAATTGTGTAACATGTATATTGTAATTTATCTATATTTTTAACTATTTATTTTTTCCTCATATAGAGGAAGGTCATGTGGAGACCTGAGCATGAGGATAAAATCAAGAAAAATTTTCACTCTAAGGCTTCTCACAGACTCTCAGAGATGTTCGCAAAAGCTCGATCTACCAGTTAGAGGCCAGAATGGATTGGAGTAATGTGTGGAACAATTTGTTATCACAGTGGAATGCACCTACATATCGCACAAAGTGTGAACAGGCCAAGAAAAATCGGGGGTCTGAAAAAGGTGGGAGCATGCACACAGGTGGCTCCATTAGCGTGCATGACCACGCCATTCGCATGGTATAACATACTTCTTTGGTATTCAGTTAAAATGTAATACTTATATATTAAATGTTTATTTATCATTAATGTAAATTGTTTGCAGGCAGAGTTGCTTGGTCGTGCTCCACACATTGATGAGGTCTTTCAAACAACCCATATACGAAAAGATACTGGTCAGTTTGTCGATGAAAGATCTAGGTAGACATACGTGAGTCCATTGCATGTTCTTATTTTTTCATGTTAATAATGTTTATATATTTATTGAATAATGTCTGTTTATGAATAACAGGAAGATTTTGAGGCTAGACTTTCTCAAGCTAGGTTTGAGGCTGCATCTTGTGTTGGTGGCTCAGAATCCACCCCTCTAGACCCTGTTGAGGAGGAGAGACTTAGGTCATGGACTTGGTTTGCAGCAGCTGGTGGAAAGAATAAGGGACGCATCTACGGTATTGGAGAGCTTGCTCGTGGTTATTGATGTGCAGATGATAGCTTCATGCAGTAGACAGAGGCATATTCTAGTTGCTCTCATGATTCAGAGGAGATTAACCAGCTAAGACAACGTCTTTCTGCTAGCGAGGAGAGCATTCGTCAGTCGAGAGAGGTCAACGAGCGATTGAGTCGCTTGGTGGAAACATTAGTTGGTGCTGTTAGTCAGTACCTACCGCCTGATGTGCAAAACATTGTACAGCAGCAGCACCACGACTTGCAACAAGGTGATCAGCAGCAGCAGCAGGGCAGCCAGCAGCAACAAGGCGACCAACAGTAGCAGGGCGACCAACAGCATGACTCTCTAGGATATTCTAGTTATTAGATTGTAATAGAATATTATTTATCGTTTGAACTTTTTATGTACGTTGTTTAAACTTGATATATATTTTGTTAGAACTTAATATCGTTTGAACTTGATATGTTGGAATTTATGTGATTGATTTCTGAATATATTTATATTTTGTTTTGTATTATATTTGATTTGATTTTAAACAGGAATTTTTCTTAGGAAAATTTAGAAATATTAAAAAACTCTGGTCAGTAATTACCTACGGATGTATCCGTCGGTAATTACCGACGGATACATCCGTAGGTAAACCTTTTGAAATGAACCAACAAAAACATGTGAAATCAACTACGGATAATCCGTTGGTAATTACCTACGATTTAATCCGTAGGTATTACCTACAGAAAGTTCCACGGATATATCTGTCGGTAATCACCGACGGATATCCAAATTCGTCGGTAAGCGTTACCTACGACCAAAGTACCTACGGATTTTGGTCCGTCGAAAATCTGTCAGAAAAACTGATTTACCGACGGATTTTTGGAATTTTCGACAGATTATGTCCATCGGTAATATCAAAATTTCTTGTAGTGTTCAAAATTCTATACAAAAGGAAACTTGTTTGCTTGAACTTATTCATAATGATATATGTGATAGCAATGGTGTGTTAACCCGTGGTGGAAAAAGGTATTTTGTCACTTTTATTGATGACTTTTCAAAATATTGCTATGTGTTCTTAATCATTCATAAAAGTGAGTTATTTGATAAATTCAAAATATACAAAGTAGAGGTAGAAAATCAATTAGAAAAGAAAATTAAAATACTTCGTTTTGATAGAGGTGGGGAATATGCTTATAATGAAATGGGTGAATTTTTTGAATCACGTGGAATTATTCATGAAGTTACTCCACCTTATGCTCCTCAATCTAATGGTATAGCTGAAAGAAAAAATCGCACTTTGCTAGATATGATAAATGCTATGCTTATTAGTTTTGGTTTGCCTGATAATCTATAGGGTGAAGCTTTATATACTGCATGTCATATTCTTAATAGAATTCCCCACAAAAATTTAGATAAAACCCTTTATGAACTATGGTAAAATAGAAAACCAAATTTGAAATATCTCAACGTGTGGGGGTGTCTTGCAAAGGTCAACATTCCTGTTAACAAAAAAATAAAAATTGGACCTAAGACTGTTGATTGTGTTTTTTTTGGTTATTCTTTGCATAGTACTACTTATAGGTTTTTGGTTATTAATTCTGAAGTTGTTGAAATTTCTAATAATACAATTATGGAATCTAGAGATGTTGTTTTCTTTGAAAATGTTTTCCTTTGAAGAATAAGTTTTCTAAACATGTTTGTGATGCTTCTAGTTCTATTTTACCTTCTAGTAGTAATACTAATAATAATGTTGAACCTGAACTTAGAAGAAGCAAAAGACCTAGAAAGGCTAACGATTTTGGTCTTGATTTTTGTTCCTATTTACTAGAAGATGATCCCAAAACTTATAGTGAAGCCATGAGGTCTGTTGATGCACCTTTTTGGAAAGAAGCTATTAATGATGAGATGAATTCTCTTAAAGCCAATAAAACTTGGTTTTTAACTGATCTTCCCCCTGGTTGTAAATGGGTTTTTCGGAAAAAACTATGAACTGATGGATCTATAGAAAAATTTAAGGCAAGGCTTATTGTTATTGGTTGTAAACAAGTAGAAGGTGTAGATTTCTTTGATACATATTCTCCTGTTTCTAAAGTTACTACTATTAGAGTTTTAATTGCACTTGCTTGTGTTTTGAATTTAGAAATACACCAAATGGATGTCAAAACTGCTTTTTTAAATGGTGACTTGGAAGAAGAAATTTATATGAGTCAACCTGAAGGCTAGGTTTATAGAACCTTGAATGGAAAAGAAAGTTTGCAAGCTTGTTAAGTCTCTATATGGTTTGAAACAAGCACCAAAACAATGGCATGAAAAGTTTGACCAAGTTGTTTTATCATATGGGTTTCAATTTAATAATAGTGATAAATGTGTTTATGTTAAACAACTTGATGATAATTCATGTGTTATTCTATGTCTCTATGTGGATGATATTCTAATATTTGGTAGTAATTTGCATGTTATAAATGATGTATAGTCTTTCTTGTCTAGCAACTTTGAAGTGAAGGACCTTGGTCCTGTTAATGTTATTTTGGGTGTTAAATTAATAAAGAATCATGATGGCATTATTTTGACACAATCACATTATGTTGAGAAATTATTAAAGAAGTTTAATTATTTGGATGTAAAACCTGTTTCTACACCCTTTGACTCTAGTATAAAGTTGAAGAAAAATATGGGTGCAGGCATTTCTCCTCTTAAATATTCCCAAATTATTGGTTCCTTGTTACATTTGACAAATTACTCTAGACCTGACATTGCATATGCGGTTAGTAGATTAGGAAGATATACTCATAATCCTGATCATTCACATTGGATAGCACTAGAAAGGATATTTAAATACCTTAAAGGAACTATTAATTATGGCATTCACTACTGTTGTTATCTTGTTGTTATTGATGGCTTTAGTGATGCAAATTGGATTTCTAATTTAGAGGAAACAAAATCAACTAGTGGTTATGTGTTTACTTTAGCTGGAGGTGCAGTATCTTGGAAATCTGTAAAACAATCTATTATTTTTCGTTCTACTATGGAAGCTAAAATAATTGCCTTAGATACTACTAGTAGTGAAGCTGAATTTCTTAAAAATCTTCTATGTGATTTGCCAATGCTCAGTAAACCTATACCTCCTATCTCTATGCATTGTGACAATCAAGTTGCTATTGCTAAAGTTACTAGCAAGAACTTTAATGAAAAAAGAAGACACTTGAGAATAAGACACAAGTCTATTAGAAATTTGATATCTCATGGTGTTATTTGTAACACCCTCACTTTTATTTAATTAATTGTTTTATTTATTTATTTATTCTATATTTAATTTTGAAAAATCAGGAAGGAATCTAAAAATTCTGATCCCCACAGTTAAACTCAGAATATTGAAAACTATCTAATCGTGATTTTCAATAATTTTTCCAAGTTGAAGCCCGGAGAAATTCGAAAATGACGATTTTGTCCTTATTTGTCAATATTAAGGGCTGACATGAGAAAAAGATTCAATTGATATTAAAATGTCAAATTGAGTTTAAAATCATGTCATATGTATTAAAATATAATTTTGGGAATTTTTTGGGAATTTTCTGAAATTCCTGTACAACATGACCAAAATACCCCTAGTTGTCAAATAACCAACTCAGTATTGGTTTGACATCCAAAAATGATGAAAATGATATTTTTAATACATTTCTAGGTAAAATATGTAATTTTAGAATTTTCATAAAAATTTGAGCATTTATTGAATTAAAATGAATTTAATATGAATTTTCTAAGCTTAAAATATATAATATATATATTTATAATTCGAAAAAAATTAAAATTTATTTTTAGAAATTATTTTTGATGAAAAATATTACATTTGTTCAGATTTATATCTAAATTAATTATTTTGGTATTAAAAGTTATTTTTTTCAAGTTTAGGCGATTTTATCGGTACCGGCTAATTAATTAACAGTCAAAATTTATACTGCAAATATTTGGGACAGCTGCTATCCCACGTACTAGCTCTAGCAAGGGGTGATTCATCCCCTATATGAATATGTGTCCCTAATAAAAAAAATAAAAATTTCATTTTTGACATCATGGATGACATAACTCCATGGACACCTAAGGCCATTTTTTTCCTATAAATAGCCATGAAACTTGAACCAAGCACTTCACTCCTTTTCTCTTCCGTAAGACACCATAGAAAATCTCTCTCTTTTTAGAAAATTTTCTTTTACTTTGTTTTTATGCTAAAATTCTACTAGTTTTCCAATAACTAGTAAAAAATCCTCTTCCTAGGAGCTCTGCACCAACAACTTCACCAACTCTTTGAGGTAATGGGGGGAGTGGGGTTGGTTCTAATTTTCAATTACTTTGCATGTTGGTAGGAAGGGTTTTCCCCTAAACCCGTTTAGGCTTTAGTTTTACTATTAATATTATTGTTATATTATTTGATGTTAAACTTTAAATTTTGCTAAGTTATTATTTTGCTCAAATTTAAATTATTAAATTATACCAAGCTGTTACTCTGCTCAATTTTAGAAAATTAAAATGCACTTGCTAAGCTGTTACTCTGCTCATTTTTAGAAAATTAAAATGCATTTACTAAGATGTTACTCTGCTCAATTTTAGATAATTAAAATACTCTTATTAAGTAGTTATGCTGCTCAAATTTGGACAACCATAGTATAATTATTAAGTTGTTATACTGCTCGAATTTAAACAATTACAGTAGAATTACTAAGCTGTTATACTGCCCAAATTTAGAAAAAATATTTTTAGCTATTATGATAAATAATTAAATTATTAAACTATAGAAATTTCAGTTTAAGTTCTTATCGTTCAGGTAAGGTCTAGACACACTAATAGACCATCTGTAAAAATTTCATAAATTTTAAAGCTTATTTAGTACTTCTAATTGTGCTCTATAAGTGCCTATGGACACATTTTTCTTAGAAATACTAAATTTCAAAAATTTTCGAAAAAATTCTAAAAATTCATGATAAAATTCTAATTATTTTTCTAAGTTTAAAAATTATTTTTATGGAATTTTTTGACCATTCTATGATTTATTTCTTAATTATCAGTCTTTATTTTAATTTGTATATCTTTATTTTTATTGAATTATTGCTTATGTGCTTTAATTTGAATTATGACTTATGTGAATGATATGTATGGATCAAATCTCTGTAATATAAGGCAGAGATATTAGTAGAAATTATACTGGTGCTCAAATACTTGAGACCAGAATGAACCTTTAGAAATTAATATATTAGTGAGTAATGTAAAGCAAGGGACATGCAGTGGCATGACACCCTATTAGGGAAGCTACAGTTTGGTACGCTGAGGAATGAAAGGCAGGGACCCATTTGGGAGGTCTCGGGGGTAGGCATCGAGTGGTGAAAGTCCTAATAGCCAGGGTAGCGCCCGTGAGCTGGGATATTTACCTGACCAAGCTCGATAACCCCGACAACTGCTCAACATTCCGGGATTGGTTCAAGAGTATACCTCTATAAATGGACGTCCTGACTAATATTTGTTCCTCATTGATGATGAGGACTGTACCATGTGATGATGTTGATGAGGTATATGTACTCCCAGTCACTTCCTAGGTTCTGTTGAGAACTATTGCTCACTGATGGGAGGTATGGATCCATACCAAGTCAAGGGTAGTGTAGTATAACTTAGAATAAACCCTAGGTTCCCTTCATTAATTGTATTTAAATTCCTACCATACATGTGAAAGTGATTTAGAACAAATCACCTCACTCCATTATTTTTGTTATGCATGTTGAATCGTGATTATTGAAGATGATAACAATGCCTGATGATGCTGAGGAAGAGCCAGAGGATACTTCTCCAGATTTGAAGACCTAGTTTATAATATTTTCTTAAGGGATAGGGTAGATAAATACTGCTCTGTATAGGATCTTTTTTTATGTATATATTGGGTTAGGTAGTATATGTCTTTTGATGTATTTTTGTTTTCTCTTCGACTATTATGTACTACTCAAACCATGATGTACAGTTGGATATATATATATACATAAGCAGTTTTTATCATTTCACTTCTATTTCTAAATTCTGTTTTGCTAATATCGAAAAAAAAAATTTACTCACATTTTTATCAACTTAAAATAATAATTAAATTAATATGAATTATATTTAAAATTAGAGGAGTGTTACATTATTTCTCATGACTTTGTCAGGTCTGAAAACAATCTTGCGGATCCGCTTACAAAAAGGTTGACGCGTCAACAAGTTCTTGAATCGTCGAGGGGAATGGGACTAAAGCCCATCAACTAGTTGTTACATTGGACACCCGTCTCCAAAGGAATGGCGATCCCATGAATGGAGTTCAATAGGTAATAACGAAGTTGTTGTTGACTAAAGTACACCATTTTATTTTGCAAAATTGTTGCATGTCCCATTCCAATGACGAGGTGTACTCTAAACTGTGGCTATAATAAGGTTGAGGTTTTTACATATATATTTTATTGTGTTTAATTTAAACCTACAACGAATGCACTAGTGACCAGCAAAAAAATTATAAATTATGCTGACACCTCTTAATTGTTTCAAAAACATTATGTTGACACCCTTTATACATTACACTGACACCCTTTATATATTACACTAAGACCTTATGTTACCTAAGAAACACATTACATCGTGTACTCCTATAAAGGGTGTTGCTGTAAATGTTAAAAAGAAGGGTGGTCATGTGTAACATCAAGAAACTTGAGGGGTGCAGGCTACTATTGTAATTTACTCATAATAATAACATCATACATCCTTCTGCTTTCTTTGTTACTTCACACTCGTCTACTATCATTCGCTTTGATACCTCTTGTTTTATGTTTCGCTTTTGCTGCTCCCCCTTTGTTATATTTGCTTTATAACTTGAAGGTGATTGCATCATTGCATGACTTCTATGAAGTTGTATGTTTAAGATTTAATCTTAATATTATTTTTTTGCAAATCTCTAATGCATTCATTGTAGGTTTAATTTTTCTACTGCCCATCAATGCATTTATAGTGTTTAAAGGTTTAATATTTATAAATTTGGTTTAAATAACTGTTTAGTCCTATAATATAAGATTGTTTTCGTTTGGTCTTCTTAATTTCGGTTGTTTTCGTTTTGGTCCTCTTAATTTTTGGTCCCTATAATTTTTTCCATTTTCTCTTTTGATCCTTCTATTAGATTTGACAGTCAGACCTGATGTAGGGATCAAAATGAAACAAAAAAATAATAATAGGGACAAAAATTAAAAAAAAATAAAGGACTAAAAGCAAAATTCTTATTTTATAGAAAAGAAAAAGTTATTTAAGTCAACATAAAATATAGAATTTAATTAGAATGCAATATGAATATAAAGGCTTTTTACATTGTCATCCAATAATAGATTTTCATGTATGAAAAGATTATTAACTTTTGTAATAATTACAATAAAACTCATACGTGAGGTGTTTTTTAATTAGTTGATAGTGTAAATTTTTATACTAACAATATGAAAACTAAACTAAAATAACATAAAATATAAAACGAAAAATTTAACATCCTCAAAATATTACTTAAATAAATATCTAATAATTTTCATTTGTTTAATTGTCTTGTGATATTAATCAAAAGTCTAGATAGAGATTTATAAATTTTGAAAGCTTTGATTTAGCTTCAATGAATAAATAATATCTAGACTTAATAATAACAATAATAATAAAGGTAATAATTGAAATTATATAGAAATGTCTAAATAAATAGCAGAGACATTTCTAAGGTTGAGAAAAATATATTCTAGTCTTTGAATAATATTAGAAAGGTATCTAAGAAATAAAAATAATTTTTAGTAATTTTATAAATAAAATTAGATTTATTGCAATTAATAAATTAGAATAAAGAAAGATAATTAAGAGATAAATTGTAGAATAGTCAAAAAATTAAGAAAACAATTTTTAAGCTTAGAAAATGATTAGAATTTTATCATGAATTTTTATAATTTTTTCGAGAATTTTTATAATTTAGCATATATGAGTAAAAAGTGTTCACAGGCACTTATAGAGCACAATTAGAAACACTAAATGAGCTTTAAAAATTACAAAAAAATTTCAGGAGGTTCCTTAGTATATCTAGATCCTACCTGAACAAGGAGAACTTAAACTGACATCTCTATAGTAGTTTTCTAAAAATAAATTCATAAATAGCTCATAAAATGACTTATAAAATAAACTAGTTATTTTTAGCTTTGTTTGCAGAGATATCTTAGATATGTGATTAGAGAGAGACTAGATTAAGTCTAATGCTATTAACTCTAACTCTCTCTAAGCCCGTTGAATCGAAATTAAAACAAACATCGAATATTTTAGTGACACATGTCAACACTTAGAGGTTAAAAACTTGGTATTTTATCTCCTACCTTCTATAAACCAATGAGCACCTCCTTCTCCCAATCCCTCATCTTCACTTCTTTCATTCTCCTTTCAAAGCTCTCAAAACTCCAAGGTTTTCTCAAGGCCCAAGTCTTCCAATTCCATTGGTGACCAAGCTAAGGTGAGAGGAATCTCTTCTTCTTCCTCTTTCTCCTCCATAAATTTGTCACCCCTCATCATCTACCATTCTCCATCAATCCCTCTTTGTCTCCTCTTGAAATTTCTCCAAATTCTCAAGGGGCTTTTGTTATAGAACACTAATTGAAGCTTATTTGGTCTTGATTGTGCAATTAGGAACTAGATTGGAGCATGAATTTGCAAAGCCCTCTCCTTTCCTCTTGTGGACAGCCGCGGGTCACTATGGGTAAGGGGGTAGAAACTAGATTAATTTGATTTCAAGAATGATAATGGTCTAGATGGTGGTTTTGATGAATTATGTGTCATCAATTTCATTTGTATGACCCTTGAGGATTCTAACTGTGATGTGCTTATATGATTGGTCACATAGAGCTTAGTTGGGCCTTCTATGATGTTCTTGATGATGGAATTGCTTGAAATATATGTCAATTGCTTGATTACAACGCTTAAAGATTAAGTTACAAGTTGCTGAATTTTACTGCAGTAGAACGGTCTCTGTTTTTCGTGTATAAATTCCTGTGTGGTTGGAATTTTTACATGATTTTTGGTAGAGATATGCCTCTGTATGTATAGAATATCCCTGTAAAATTTAGTACTCTAATTCCATGTGATGAATATTTGAAGAATTTTTGATTGACTGCTGTTCTGTCCAATTCTGACAGCAACCAGCCACGAAAAAGTGATCAATTGGACTCTTAAATGATTTTATAAAAATTAGAAAAAATTATATTTAGAAACCAGACATATTGAAGGTTAAAACTGAAAAAGATGGTTGAAATAAAAATTCATTTGCTATGCCAAAATGATCAACAAAAACAGGGTATCACAACATGGTAGAAAACAGAAAATTGCCTATTATGTAATTGATATTTCTAAAGCTTAGCTTTGTGTTTTATAGTATGGGTAGATAATTTGAATCATCAAATTGGTAATCAAAAGATAGTTTGGGATAGAACAAGTGTAGATTAATTAGTATCTTTTAATTATAATAAGCATTGGTTTGTTAATGAGATGTGAGTTCTTGAACCAAGAAATGAGATCCTTTTGTTAATTGGCAATTAATAGCATGAATGGTTGATGATCAACGAAAATATGTTTGAGTGAATCGAATTGACTGAATGATTGATTTAGTTTGTGATGGTGGCATTAAAAATGAAATGCAATTGAATTGATGAAAGATGTGATGTGAATGATACCTATAAATGGTCAATTGATTGTGATGACAATTTTAATAAAATGAATGAAATTGTGGAATGGATATGTTGGCCATGGTTTCCCTCTGTTGATTTATTGTCCATGCCTAATGAGAGATGTGATGGAATGTACCAAAATAGAGGAGGTTTTGTTAAACTTTACAGAAAAGTATGAATGTTTATAATTGAATATATTATTCTTGTAGATGTTCATACATCATACGCATATATATTGATGTTGTGAACCATGCACTGATGGCATGTGTTATGGATGGGGAAGCCACAGTTTGGTATGCTGAGGAATGAAAGACAAGGACCCGCTTGTGAGGTCTTGGGGGTAAGGTATCGAGCGGTGAAGGTCCCAATGGCTAGGGTGGCGCCCTTGAGCTGGGATATTTGCCTGACCAAGCTTGATAACCCCGACAACTACTCAACATTCCAGGATTGGTGAGAATATACCTCTGTTTGGACTATGAATGTCCTGAGCTGAAAGATTGCTCGTTCCCTTGATGATGAGGAGGATTGTACCTTGGTGTGAGAGAGGTATATGTACTCCCAGTCACTTCCCATGGATATTGATGAACACTAAATGGATTATGGGCCCACATGCATTGCATTAGCGAGTGTCTCAATAAAACCTCGAATTGGTCCAGTATGGGACGCATCAATTGTGGATGGTAGTAGCACAGACGGACTTGTAGTGCTACCATTTGGATTTATTGAGTAACTCGCTAGAAATGATTGATGGATTGAAAAGAAAGACGATAGGTTATGCATCAAATCTTTATTTGTGTGTAGCACGGGAATGGGATGCATTATCTGTGCATAATGACTACGATATTTACATATGTTGTGATAATGTGTTATGAATTGTGAATGTGCTCTCTACTGAATGCTGTAATGCTTAATACATGATTTTACAGTTTATTGTATGATATGGCTCTGTTAATGTTTGTCATATTAATTATATGATATGAACTATGGTTTGGGCGAGTCTCTGGGTTTATTTGATTTCTTGGTTTCAAATTGTCTAGTTCTTACCCCTAATTAATTCGTCCCTTCCTTCATCTGCGGATGTTTGGAATGGAAATAAGGAGCAAATTACCTTTTGATTTATACGTGGGCAGGTATATGGCTTAGGAATGCGTGGTATTGACAAAAGAGTCACACTGGCTTGAGGTACTACATGGATCACAAGGCTTACAACCCCTAACTAAGATGGTATCAGAGTGGCATGGTGGAAGCGTAGTTGAAGATGTAAAAGACCTATTCTTATGGAACTATGAGTTCATGGTTTGATTCTATAATACCAGATGTCGAAATAATCTAGTGTGGTGTCAAAACTGGTATTCCCCTGGGATTAGAATGGTAATGCTCTAATCTGAAGGAGTATCCAGTTGTGTAGTAGACTGTGCTGTAATGTCATTAGAATGTAATGTAAACTGTTTTCGTGTCAAGAATATGTAGCTGCATTTTTGTAGAGTTTTAAGTTGTTTTTCATTTTTATTGGTATTTGTTATCATAGTATTTTATTAATGGTTTGGTAGTAAAACTCTTATTTCGTTTTACATGAAAAAAGATTTCACATTTTATATTATGCTACAATTTCAATTTTAAAGGATTTAAAAAAAATAAAATTTACCTTAATTTCTACTACTGAGTTATTAGAGTTCGAATTTGAGTTACAAAAATGTTGATAGTTAAGGGTGTTACAAAAAACATGAGTTATGATGTGTTAAAATTTAAAAAATCAAATTTAAACTAGAATTACTTAAATTCAATATTATTTCAATTTAAAAATGAATTTATTCATTTTAATACTATATTAACAAAAAAAAAACCAAAATAAAAATAAAAAAATAAAATAAAATGTTAATATAAAAAGGTCATATAACTTAATGAGTAAGACACCAATCTCCTAAAAAACTTCTAATTTGTGAGTACAAAAATTGATAACAGGTGAATCCCATTTTAACTTTTGATTATGTTTTTCAATTGAATGTATGTAGTTAAAAGATTTGGGTATGCAGTTTGAAGCCTTGGCCGAGTCTTTACCAACCATTACACGTAAAAGACTAGTTCAATGCCTTCTGAGGCTATAAAACGCTAGTTTCTTGTGCAGCACAAAATTTTAGCACGCTATATCGTTGAGAAGTTATCATCAAGTTTGAAGAATTGAGACCAGGTCTAGACTGCTCTTTGATGTAGCTAATGGCTTCCCATTTTTAAAATAATATTACAAGAATAATTACGTAAAGTACAAGGTCAATTAGACGAGGTAATATTGAAAAATTTCCTTGACTTTGATGCGGAGCATCTTCTTAAATAGTCTACTCTTTGATCAAGAAAGTATGTAGTTACTAAAGAATGGATCGTAATCAAATAAAGAATTAATTACAATAAAGAAAAATAGCAAACCAGTTCAATGGTTCATCCTTATAAATACCAAAGCTTAAAGGCAACAACATTCAATTCTCAGAAGCAATTACAATTAGTTACCCAAAATCATAAAAGACTAGCAGTGAGAAAGCAAGATGAAAGTTGTCTATTTTCTTGTGGCCATCTTGGCTTCGACATCTTCTGTGGCCTCTGCCTATGACCCCAGCCCTCTATAAGATTTTTGTGGGGCATTAAATAACACCAAGGATGCTGGTATGTACAATCATTCCTCAAGAGTCTTGCTATAGAAATTCTTACTTTATTTTTGTTTCACATTTTAATTAAAAACATTGTCTTGTTAATTTGTAGTATTTGTAAATGGAAAATTCTGTAAAGACCCCAAGCTTGTGAAAGTAGATGATTTCTTCAGACATGTGGAACTTGGGAATACCTCCAACCCACTTGGTGCACAAGTGACTCAGGTCTTTGTTGATCAACTACCGGGATTAAACACACTAGGTATATCTTTGGCTTGTATAGATTTTGCACCTAAGGGTTTAAACCCTCCCCATACTCACCCTCGAGGTACAAAAATCCTTATAGTCCTTGAAGGAACTCTCTACGTTGGATTTATCACTTCCAATCAAGACAAAAATCGTCTCTTCACCAAAGTGCTAAACAAGGGTGATGTATTTGTGTTTCCTATTGGTCTCATTCATTTCCAACTAAATGTGGGGTATGGCAATGTTGTTGCTATTGCTGGTCTCAGCAGTCAAAATCCAAGAACTATCACTATTGCAAATGCTTTGTTTAAAGCTAATCCACCTATTTCTTCTGAAGTTCTTACCAAAGCCTTCCAAGTGGATAAAAGCACAATTGATTACCTTGAAAAGCAATTCTGGTATGACAACAACTAGTTGGAGGACGCGAATTATCATTCCATTCTGTTTGTAATACATTTATTTCGACCACTTCTTGCAATTGGCCGTCTACAAATAATTTCTATTGTAATAAATAAAAATGCATGTGGGTTATATCTATATATTGTTGCTATTTTATTTGGAGTTCAATTTTGTTTAATGCATTATTCTTGTAGATTTTAGAATAAGAATTACTTTCGGTAAAAAAAAAAAGAAAAATAGAAGAGATATTAAATTAAATGTAGGGCCAGTCTTGGCATTTTATGGGTCCGGGCGAAATAATATATAAGGCCTCCTTATATACAAGTATTCGAAAATATAAATATACATTGCACAAAAAAGTGTAATGTAATTTCATTAAAAATGATATATTTTTCCTACATTAAACGAATAACATAGTTTTAACAAATCTCAAAAAAAATGTATCACATTTTTTATTCAATTTACTCTCCTCAAAAGAAATTTCATACACAAACATTTATATATAAGGTCACCCTCTAAAAGAACAAAACATATATACACAATATATGTATATAAATATATATATAATTTTTCAATAATGATTTTATGCAATTTTATTTCTTATAAGTCCCCCACTTTCTTTTTCTTTCTATTTCTGTCTTCCTTTCTCATTACATCTCCTATTACATCTTGCATTTTGTCTCTCTCCTTTTCCCATCTCTCTTACAACTCAAGATGGATACACCTACCAAAAAGTATACAACTGTCATTTCCAATAATTTTTAAGGCCTCTATTTTTTCCTCAATGTTCCTTAATAAAAAAATTAAAGGAACATTATTTCATTGTTTGAAGCAAAGAATGTATTATTCTTATTATTCTAAGGTTAAAAAATTAAATTTTGCTTTAACAAAATTTGAGGGTCAATTATGTTTTTAAAACTTTAAACATGATATCTTAATATAATAAAGATTTCCTATCGCTAGAATTATTACTATGAATTTTAAAAACTAATATAGTCTTGAATCTTTTATAATCTATATAATTTTGGTTTTCGTGATGTGGTCAATTATTATGAATTTTTTAGTTGTAGGTTATATTTAATATATTAATTTTAAAATTATAATTTAATTTAATTTTTATATTTGGCTCCCTCAAAGAAAATGCTCTAGCTTTGTCCTTATAGTCTATCGTTGACAAAATATCATCATTTCAAATTAAAGCTTACTTATATTTTTGTTCTTTATTAATATATTAACTTTTAGTTTAAATTCTGTTATAATTTGAGTTTTGGTTTGTGTTTTTTATCTCATTAAAAATGCAAACACTTTAAGTTTATTAATATAGGTTCATTACATGTTGATATGTCACAATTAGCTAAAAATTCATTTAAAATAAATTTATTAATATAATCTACCAGAAAAAAAAAAAAAACTCACAACTAAGAGAGTGATACTTTCTAATCACATGTCACATTTTAATATGAGTAAAGAAAGACATAAAACTAGATAATAATTTTAATCTATTTGTGAAAATAATATATAATATAATACAAAAAAAATTACTACACAACTATATACACTTAAAAAATTTTGAGGCCCCTTCTAACCATACGCCTTGGGCCGTCGCTCCTCCGGACTAGACACAAGCTAGCCGAAATTAATGAGTATATGACATACTCTAACTCATTTAGAAATATAAGCTAGACCTTATCATATCTATGTGAGAGTTGGGCTCTGCTATTCCCACCCTATTTTTTGCTATTTTCACCCAACTCTTATTTGTATTTTATTTATTTTGAAAATACCCCCTGATGGAAACGTATTTTTGTTGTGATTTTGTACAACGAAAATGCATTTCCGTTATGATAGAGGGTGATGCGCCTATTTATACACAACGAAAATGCGTTTTCGTTATGTATGTTTTCAAAATACATTACGAAAATGCATTATCGTTATGAATCAATCCGAAATACATAACAAAAATATGAAATTCATTTTTTTTAAGAGATTGCTTTTAATGGTTACTGACGTGTGAACAAAGCACGCGTTTGAATTGGTGCGATTTGGACTATTGATTTATCATGTGCAATCTTGATCATTTCTTTTTTTGACGCATATGACATCTCTTTGAATAATTTTCTAATGCGTGAACAAAACACCCACTTGAATAGGAGAACCTTGATTAAGTCAGTGCAATCTCGACTGTTTCTTTTTCTGATGCATAGGACACCGCTTTAAATGATTTTCTAACGCGTGAACAGGACACACACTTGAATCGGTGCGATTTGGACCTTTGATTTAGTTGGTGTAATTTTAACTTTTGGTTTTTTGATGCACAAGAGAAAGCCATTAATGATACTTTGACGCGTAAACAGTATTTGCACTAGTATAAAAGAGATGTGTGCACTAAAGCACATATCATTGCCTTTCTTGATATCCATCTTCATTCCATATTGTTTCTTCTCCTTTAAAAATGGACGAATTCCTTACTGCGGCCTATTATGATGGTCACACAACAACAACATCTGAAGGGTCTTGTTTCGATGTTCTCATGGTCCTGCTTTTCTCAGGGTCACTAAGGACACGATGGTGGCTACTTTGAAGAAAAAAATTCACGATGTGATCGGAAGTAGTAGAAAAATACTCGATATTCATTACCATTAACCTATATCTTTTAGGGAATGGCGTTGTTCATTACAAGTCTATGGAGATTAAACATGATAAGGATGTGGCAAGGATGTTGTCCATCTTTGGCCAATTTCCTAGACTTGCACCGATTGAGTTATATGCTACATTAGGCAGATCTCCAAAAAAGATCCTAGCATGTCTTCATTGACCACGAATTGCCAAAGAGATCATCACGTGCTTGCGTGAACTTGTGGCGTCAACTAGTGCCAACAACCAAGCAACTATTAGTTTGATTGAACCATGACAATGCACATTATTTACTGTTATTTGTGTTTGTATCGAATCTATATGGAAGTGCTTTTAATTTATCGAATAATATTGTTTACATTTTATTTGTTTGTTTTTATGTGTCACGTACTATAATTGTAACAACGTAATAGTCATACCAATAATGCAATAAGTGTAACATATATAAAATCCAAAAATATATGCAATAAGGTCTGTACATAATGTATAAAATACTAAAAAAAGGATCTAACAGTAAACAACAAAAAATAAAAAGTCAAGCATCAAAGGTGGTCGTCTTCCTTCACCTCTTTCTCTGATAGGTGCACTCAGAGTCCATGCTTGACTGAGCAATGGCCAATGCCTCCCGGATCATTTTATCACCATCCGTGCCGTCATGCACCACCCTCAGCTGTAGCTTGAGCTCCATAAGGCCAACAACTTTTTCCCACTATGCCTACAAAAAAGAAATGGAAACTTTATTAAAAACATGTGTCATTGGCATTGTAAAAACATATTATAAAGAAATGGATACTTACCTCGCATGAATGGGTGTCATTGGACGAAGACTTTGTCACAAGCTTATCATGCCCAGGCTGCTATGGCACAGGAAGTCTCGGAAGGCCTCGCGAAGGATCTCCTACCAACGGAGGTATCAAATGTGGATGTGAAACCTAGTGGAACCACTCAAGCTAGCCATCCACGTAGGTCCATGGAGTCTTATGCGGCACAACTGCTATTTTGTCCACCGCGTGCGCCTCCCAGTCATCAAACTAGTTGGTAAATGAGGGGAATTCAATAGGTGAGGCAAGGGATCCCCTGGATATAGCCAAACTGCCTTAGGACCCTTTCAGTAGATGTGTGCACATGTGGGTACCACGGCGAATGAAGCTTGAATAGAGCGAGATTGCCTACAATGGGGTAGACAACCTTGTGTGCGTCATATGACACTTACACAACGTCGTCCATTTGCAACTGGTTCAGCGCTTGCCTGGTCCCAGTGCAAGACACGTGCCCCTCATGGCCTTCCACTAATAGAAGCAGGGTTGCTGCTCTAAGTAATGGATGGTCGGCACTCTATCCACGGCGGTGGGGAGGTGCTCGTAGATCCACACCTATAATCAGTAATTAATAAATTAAATTACATAAGAAAAATAAACCTTAAACAAATATAAACCCTAAAATACAAAATCATACCATCAGGAGGCTCACGTATCCTCCAAACTGCATCGTAGATTGGAGGCTGGTAATGCTAAGCTGGTCATAGAGGTACTCTAGTACAACTGAACCCTAAGAATATCCTGCGTATGCCTGGAGCTATAGAAGAGGTCTAGATAGCAAACTTGGACATACGTAGAGCTCTTGTTAGTGAATATCGTGCAGCCAATAAGACGCAGGAGATATGCTCTTGTAGCAAACGTCATCTCCCCATCTATGATGTTGTGCCGTATGTGTCCCTTGGCCAAGATAACTCCATGCGAGCTCCTTTCACTATCGCAACATATGTGTCAGCAAGTGTAGTGCCTAGCTCGCTCATCAATAACTCAATGGCATCATTGTGGCTATAATAGTCGTGCTCGCACACCTTGCTTGTAATAGGCAAGTGCAGGAGACATGACACATCATCTAGGGTGATGGTCATCTCCCCTACAGGTAGGTGGAAGGAGCTGGTCTCCTTATGCCACCACTCAACAAAGGCACATATGATGCCCTTGTTGGTAGCAACATATTGTGCCTCTACTAGTGAGGCAAGTCCTGTGGGTGCATGGGCATCGATAATACCTTGCCCCCGTGGCTGATTAACTTGATCTCGAGACGGGGCTATCCATGCCAAAAATATCCTACAACATGGTCCTTGTAGGACCTAAGTAGTGACAAGTCTACACAGGATCTCCAAATAGAGGTCCAAGAATGAGATGAGCCAAATCAGCTTGAGGCTCTTCTACCTCTGCCTACCTTAGGCTCTGGATGATGTACCTCCTCCTCATGCTGCTACTGTTGTCTACTCTACTCCCTTTATGCAGATGCAGTTAGTGATGGATGTCTAGATGTGCCTGGTGCATCATCAGGTAGAGGGCCTTGTCTAGGATGAGGGGCACCAAACCTCGCGCATTGCATAATGAACCTGAAATAGTAGTATCCAATTAATAGTTAGTAAACAATTACTAAATAATTAAAAGAAAAAAAATATTATTAAAAGACAATAATATTCTAACACTAAAAAAAATACACTATTAAAAGTATTTTAAAAAATATTAGTTAAAAGACAAAAAGTAATTAAAGGACAAAAAAATATTATTAAAAGAAAAAAATTGTAAAAGTAAAAATAAATATACTATTAAAAGTATTCTAAAAAAATATTAGTTAAAAGACAAAAAATAATTAAAGGACAAAAAAGATAAATTATAAGAGTAAAAATAAACAGACAATGAATAAATTTCAAATTACATAAATAATTTAAAAGACAAAATATTTAAAATAAATAATTTAAATCAAGTAATAATTGAAAGAATCAAAAAATAAAAAATGCATAACAGAATTGCGATTTCGTTATGCATCTTAAAAAATATATAATGAAATTGCGATTCCATTGTGTATTAATACACAATGCAATTGCGATTCTATTGAATTGAAAAAGCCAAAAAAAATACCAACTCACCAGAGTACGACGACATTACGAATGTCGTCAAGGAAAGCTGATTCCAGCGACAATGGCAATAATGGTGGGGTGTGGTGGCAAGAATGCCGAGAAAATGTGGTAAGGAAGTAGGGGCTAACTCCCGAAGGAGCAGGGGAGAGGGAATGAGGCGCTTGGGGTGAGAACAGAAAGGGGAAGGTGAATGGGGAAGGGGGTGAAGGGTTTTAAAATGGTGTGGGGAAAAATGTCTTTTTATGCTTTTTTGTAAAAGTTGAGAGTGATAATAGGAAGCTCGGGAGAGTTTCAAACAACATAAGTACCATTACACCAATTGCAAATAGATAATCTTGTCCCAAGAATCTTACTTCAAAACCACAACTAGGATCATATACTTTGACGGTGTCCAAAATGCGATGAGATCAAAAGACTCTTTCCTAAAGATAATTGCATTGTAGCGAATTCAAACAGACCAAAAATAGTAAACCATATAAGCATCCAAACCTTCCTCAATATCTTCTCCTTCACACTAACCTATGATATTGAGAAAAATAGGAAATGCTATTCATTAGCAAAACAACTTCAAAATCCAACCATAAGCAAGAGACCAATTTTGAAGAATAAGAACAATGAAAAAATAAATCAACATAAGTTTTAATATTTTATTTACAACACATGTAGCAAACAATCTTAATCACTTGACACCTTTATTATAGATTGCACTTTGGTGGAAATCTATCTAATATCACTAGCTGGCCAACACCTCGGTGAAACTCATTTTAACTTTTGATTAATTTTTTCAATTGAATGCATGTAGTTAAAGGATTTGGATATGCAGCTTGAAGCCTTGGCCGAGTCTTTACCCGCCATTGCAAGTAAAAGCACAGACTAGTTCAATGCCTTCTAAGCCTATAAAATGCTAGTTTCTCATGCAGCACAAAATTTTACCATGCCATATCATTGAAAAGCTATTGATGGATAAATAAACTTGTCGATATATACCAAAGGATACATTTTATTCGGTATGATGATCTAAAGATTCTCAAAAGGACAAAGAAATAATCTTAAAGAAACGGGTGTTGTGACTAAAATTAAAACAAATCTTTCAACTTTCACATCAGAAGAACTGCTTAGGAAAGACATCAATAAAGGTTGTAAAATTAATAGGGACACTTCGTAAAATTCACACTAATTAGAAATGTAGAAAGAATATAAAAAATGCGGTCTCTTTTTGCCTAGTAAAAATATACAAGTGATGGTGCGATTTCAACCCAATTCCTTATAAAATTTCCATATTCCACTAACCACACATGATGATCAAGTTTAAACTTTAAACCGTAACATGCAGCTAGACAAACTTAAGTTCAGAAACGAGAACATTAATTATCATCAAGTCAAAAGAATTGAGACCAAGTCTAGACTGCTTTTCCATGTAGCTAATGGCTTCCCATTTTTAAAATAATATTGCAAGAACAACTACGTAAGGTACAAGGTCAATTAGACGAGGTAATATTGAAAAATTTGCTTAACTTTGATGTGGAGCATCTTCTTAATTATTCTAATCTTTGATCAAGCACATATGTAGTTGCTAAAGAATGGATCATCATCAAATAAAGAATTAATTATAGTAAAGAAAAATAGTAAACTAGTTCAATGGTTCATCCTTATAAATACCAAAGCTTAAAGGCAACAACATTCAATTCTCAGAAGCAATTACAATTACAATTACTTACCCAAAATCATAAAGGACTAGCAGTGAAAGCAAGATGAAAGTTGTCTATTTCCTTGTGGCCATCTTGGTTTGACATCTTCTGTGGCCTCTGCCTATGACCCCAGCCCTCTGCAAGATTTTTGTGTTGCATTAAATAACACCAAGGATGCTGGTATGTACAAACATTCCTCAAGAGTCTTGCTATAAAAATTCTTAGTTTAGTTTGTTTCACATTTACATCATCCTGAGAATGAGTATAATTGTTCTTTTTAATTAAAAACTTTGTGTTGTTAATTTGTAGTATTTGTGAATGGAAAATTCTGTAAAGACCCCAAGCTTGTGAAAGCAGATGATTTCTTCAGACACGTGGACCCTGGGAATACTTGAAACCCACTTGGTGCACAAGTGACTCAGGTCTTTATTGATCAACTACCGGGATTAAACACACTTGGTATATCTTTGGCTTATATAGATTTTACACCTAAGGGTTTGAACCCTCCCCACACTCACCCTCGAGGCACAGAAATCCTTATAGTCCGTGAGGGAACTCTCTATGTTGGATTTGTCACTTCCAATCAAGACAAAAATCGTCTCTTCACCAAAGTGCTAAAAAAGGGTGATGTATTTGTGTTTCCTATTGGTCTCATTCATTTCCAACTAAATGTGGGGTATGGCAATGCTGTTGCCATCGCTAGTCTTAGCAGTCAAAATCCAGGAACTATCACTATTGCAAATGCTTTGTTTAAAGCTAATCCACCTATTTCTCCTAAAGTTCTTACCAAAGCCTTCCAAGTGGATAAGAGCACAATTGATTACCTTGAAAAGCAATTTTGGTATGACAACAACTAGTTTGAGGACGTGAATCATCATCTCATTGTGTTTGTAATTGATTTATTATGATCACTCCATGCAATTGACCGTCTACACATAATATCTATTGCAATAAATAAAAATGCATGTGGGTTATATTTATATTTTGTTGCTATTTTATTTGGAGTTCAATTTTGTTTAATACATTATTCTTGCAGATTTTAATATAAGAAATCACATTCTACTTTTGGTAAAAAAGATGACATATTAAATTAAATGAGTATACGGCATACTCTAATTTGACTAGACCTCATCATATCTATTAAGAGTTTCAAACAATATAAGTACCGTTACACCAATTTCAAAAGGATAACCTTGTCCCAATAATCTCACTTCAGAACCAGAATCAAGGTCCAAAATGGGATGAGATCAAAACTCTCATTCCTAAAGATAATTGCAATGTGATGAATTCAAACAGACCAAAAATAGTAAACCATATAATCGGAAAATGCTAAAATATTCATGCCTGTAACAAGATTAGCTAAATTAACAGAGTCAATATTATAAACAATAAAATACAAAGTTTGGTACTTGTTCTTTGTGTTTTCTTCTTGATCGAGTGTCAATTGATTAATCAACTATTAACTGATATGAACTACCTAACTGTAAACACAATGATTCCCCTTAATTTTGTGAGACGATTGCTTGAGGAAGGAACATTATTCCTCAATTTAGGTTCCTAGGTTTCTCCAAAACAAACTCCTAAATTTTGCAATGAGGTTAGAAGTTTGGGATAATATGGACTAATAGAGTGTTGAATGCTTAAATAGATTGAAATTAAATGAAGTGTTGTAAGGAAAGCTTTAAAAGTTGTAATCCGATCGACTAAGTAAGAGACCATCAACTGTTTCAGGTAGCCATAACTCCTACATTGTAGGGATTTTAAAATTGTTTGAGTTGTGTTGTGTTGCTTGTTTCTTTGCACAATTACTGCTTAAATTTGAAATATCTTCATGAAAAGAGTCATTATCCCCTACCAACCACTTTTCCTATATTTTAGGAAAGTGCATTTAATCGTGTCATGCTAATGCTCTCCTTTTACTAATGCCTCAAATGCTCACACGATTTAGGCTTCTCTAAACCCTTAATTATCAGTCCAAACCCAGTGGATCCTAACTCAGTCCAACTAATTATGGGTTAGCTATCATGATTAGCTACCTTAGGTTATATTAGCATAGCTTGATGATAGTCTTCAGACTTCAAGTCATCCTTAAGGACTTAATAGAAATTTCTAAAGGCAACATGACATCTTGACCAAAGGTTAGCTGATAATGTGTTAGGCCATTTGTGTTACTGTTAGGGTCATTGTGAATTTGATCGAATGAAGTTATCAAAGAGCAATGTACGAAGGTAAGTTGTCATCAAACTTCTATGTTTTTTTGACAAGATTCAAATTTTGTCGAAATACCCTATTTGACAAGATTATAATTAGTACACAAGAAAGCTTCTCGAAAGTGTTCAACTCGAGAATCTTCAAGATATTTGAGGAAAAGTCCCTGTTATTCGAGAAGAAGTTCGAATCATGTTCAAGGAAACATTTAAGTAGTGTTCGACAAAAGATTTTGGACAAATCAGACTGATGTGTAAAGGAGATCATAATAACGTTGGAAGTGGTTACTACTAGAAGACGGTTCTGTACAGGTGTCAGTATATTATTTAGAAGTTATTTGTACGTTGTATACGTGTCTTGTTGTAATAGTTTTACCATTAGATGGAATGTCTATAAATAAACGACCATATAGCCATTTTTCTTTGGTTCTGACAATTACACAAATCTTGTAAACCACACATGCCACACCTATGGCTACCGGTCCCAAGGAGAACGTGTATGCTCTAACCCATCTTTTATTTTAGTGCATTACATTTGTTACAATTCCTGTCTATAACTCTTTCTCCTTTCGATAACCCTTTCTTCTTTCAATAACTTCTTCACAATTTAACTTAATGTTTATACTCTTGTTCAATTACTTTATGAATATCTCGAAATCATGCATTTACATGTATTACAAATGAATTTGATACTAATTCAATTTGTATTAAGAACATAACAGATTCGAATCTTATGTAAAATCATTACTAAATAATGAAACACTAATCAAATTATTCTCAAGTTGAAAGTTTTAATTGCTAGTTCTAATAAAAGAATCCACACTAAAATTTTAGATTCTAAGTCCTATTTAAAAATGTTTATTTGTTGGTTAGAATCTTTGTGAGAAGTTATTTATTAAGAATCGAAGCAATTTCGATTTCTCAATAAATTTCCACCATCAACAATTACACTTAGAATTCCTATAGGCCCATAATACTCCAGGCAACACATTATGCCATTTCTTATGTTTATCTTCAATCGTTTTCTTAATTAAATTAATACTAAGTTTATTAGTAACCTCTACTTGGCCATTAGCCTGTGCGTAATAGAGTGTTGAATGAATCATCCTAATCCCAAGTTGTTAAGCAAAGGCCACCTCTTTATCACCTATGAAGACAGTCCCTTGATCAACCGTCAGAGTCTAGGGATACCAAACCTATAAGTAATTTGTTAATGGATAAATTTGATCATGTTAGTTTAAGTTACATTCACCATCATTAATTGGGTCTCTACCCACTTTGTGAAATAATCAGTGGCCACTAAATGAATTCTTTTTAGACTATAAGGTATAGATTTTTCCAATAATGTCTAAAGCCTATCCCCTGAACGACAACGACTTGACTATAGGGTGGAGTTCCTCAACTAAAAGTCATTGAATGGGTCCATGCCATTGGTAAGACTCATAACCTTTGGCTTACTTGATTTAATCAACTGCTATGGTTGACCAAAGGTATTCGAGCCCATGAATCAACCATTTCATGTTAGGTCTTAACCTATGAGATCTATATATGCACTACTGCATACAAAACTTTTTATGTCAGTTAAAATGGACTTTTTATGTTAGTTGTAGACTCGTTATAAATACAAGGGATACAAAATATGGATATTTTTTTATATTAGATACTAAACCAATGTAAAAAATACTTTTTACATCATCAAAAAAGAACCAATGTAAAATTTTCCTGCTTCCTTTCTTTTTCTTATCATCATTCAATCTCAGTACAACACAAGAAATCAATTGCCCAACATAAAATACACCAAAAAGGAAAATTTTCCCAACTTGATGCAAGAAAGAGAGAAACAAAGAGTTGAGCTAAAACTGATGGGCAAACAACAAAATTCAAAAATAAATAGAAAATTTATGTTAAGTCATAGTGAAGATAATGTGTAAGGAAGGCATGAGGTAGAACAATCAAAATTTGACAAAAAAAGCTTATTGCATACCTCAATTTTGTTGTCAAAAATCGGACCCACTACATTTGAAGCATAAACTAAACCACATAAACCCCCTGAAAAACTAACTACAAGAACATTGCCTAACATCTGAAGCATGTAAAATTAATAAAAATAATAAAAGAAACTACAAAAACATTTTAACAGTTAATTGAAGAAGATGATGAAGAAGAAGAATAACGAGTTAGGACACACATTAGTGAAAGAGCAAGAATCCCACAAGAAGGGGGGTTGAATTGTGCGTTAAAAAACTTTTTCAACTTCAAAGCAAGTTCATAAGCGTTTTAAGCAAAGGATAGGGAAGAACAAGAACACAAGGAATTTATACTGGTTCACTCAACCTTGAGCTACGTTCAGTCCCTTCACCCAGAAGGTATTTACTAACCAACCTTAGGTTACAAGTATTCTTCACAACCTCTTCAGGCTTTACAACTCAATCACCCCAGATTGCTTTAACAACCCAAGTATTCTTTTTCACTAAGCCTCTCCAGGCTTTCACAACAAATACAGTTGATTACAGAGAAAAATGACTCACAAAGTGGGGATGTAAAAGATTAAGCTCACTACATAATTGTTTTTGAGAGTTTTCACTATCGTTCAGTGAACGGAAGAAAGTAATGTGTTCTTTTCAAAAGATTTACAAACAGTGTCAATTCTTTTGACTTGATCCGTTCTCGTTGTCTCTGCTTTTTGTTCTTCTTTCTTGGTAAATATATAGTCTTCAACAAAAAAGAGTCGTTGAAGATGACTTGGCTTCAGTCTTCAAGAAAGAGATGCACGTATCGAGCTTTCAGACAAGTCAAAAAAGGCAACTTTTGAACTTGCACCAAAATGGAAGGTGCAGGATTGTGTTGACGGTCTACTTTCTAAACAATCTTCATTTTGTTTGGCAACTTGAAACGTTGACTTCCTTTTTCTAAATAGCTGCGCTTTTGCACTAGAATGTTTCTATCTACCATTTAATGCTTGAAATATTTTAAACGTTAAATCTTAAAATCGTAAAGCATTAGTCTCGAAAATAATATATATAAAACGTATAGACTGGACGAGTATTTTTGAACTTAGTCGTTAAAGAGCTTATGTCTGGACGCGCCTAATATGAGTGTCTAATGTTTAAGACACATAGTACAAGAATGAGACTTACTCTTGGACGGTCATCATATGAGTCTATTAGACGCTCGTTTAAGATTGGCGCGTTGGACGCCATGAGGTTGGACGCTGTAAATTTGTTAATTCACACGGAGACTTAAACTTAATAAGTTTGCTATCTTCCAAACTTAGAGGGATTGGATGCTTCAATTGTCTTTGGTTTCAACAATTAGGTCATTAAAGCTGTCGTAAATCCCAACGAACAATCCTGACAAACACGGTAGTGGCAATAACGGAGACAACAAAGAAATGGAGAAAAGTACGAAAGTCGTGGTGTAAGAGCGAGGTTTGTGCCATGGAGGAGCACTTTATCTTCTTTTTCTTCTCTATGGCTTTGAAACTTAAACACACTTTTCCCATCTTCACCCCTCCCTTCAACCCCAACCCAAACCCTCATCCTTGGAGCTCCAACTCTCCCTTGCTAAAATAACCGAAAATCCTACTCCGACAAATCCCTCAATGCTCACCGAACACCCCGACCCACTGGTCTGAGCGAAAAAATCTAAAACCCCGCCAAGGTCTAGAAGCCCAACAAGGCCTATCATGAACTTGCAACTGCACCTAGCATTCAGGTTCTCCAACATACCCAAATCAAAATTGCAACAGGTAGTTGGAGCCCCTGAAAACATGGAGATCAGTGACGATGGACTCTCCTACATTATTAATAATGGTGCCTTATCCAAGTTCAAGTACAATTACACAGAGACCTCAAAGGCAAAGTCGATTATAAAATGCTCGAACTATAGTCCGTGTCACTCGTCCCAATGAGGGAGGGTTCTACAACTCAGGTGGTCTCTGCTTCAGTGATTTGTTTCGCAATTGGGGGGTTTGAAGGGTGGTGGCATTTTCGGGGAATTTGGGATTGATGTTCAATGGGGTTTAAGGGGTTATGTCGTTTAAGTTGTACTGCTCGAAACCCAACTTACCATCTTTTTCTTTCTTAAACTACTACTACAAAAAACACTTTTTAAATCAGTTAAAAAAGGCTTTTTAAATTGGTTTTATAATTGATTTAGATATAGCCGATATAGAAATATTATCATTCTAAACTGTAAGTTGAACCGATTTAAAAAAACATTTTGAATCGGTTCAATTGGAAATCGATTTAAAAAACTAAGCTTTTAAATGGTTCTGTGTAGAACTGATTTAAAAAGCTTTGGCCATCTCGAGAGAGTCTGTGAGCTATGGCAGAGGAGGAGGAAAACGACGAGAGCTTTGGTGACTTCACGGTCGCGTCATTTTCGAGTCAACCGATCCCGTCAAGCTCAAACGACACCAATCCCATCGACGACGACGATTGGGGCGACTTTGTGAACCATTCCAATCACCAGATCAATAGTGACCTCTCAAAACCCTTGAACTCCTTTGGGGTTTCCCCGGATCCTACGAAGAAACACGTAAACGGCAACAACGGCGTCGTCGTTCAGACCGAGATAGCAAAAAAGCCTAAGGGAGCTATTTCGCTTTCGATCTTTGGCGAGGAAGAGCAAGAGGAGCAAGGGGAACCTACTTCAGCCAATGTTTTCTCCAACACAAGCAACGGTCGGGCTATGAAAAGGGGATCCATTTCGAATGGGTCCGTTGGAATCAGTGATTTGATTTCCAGTTTGTATAATCAGCACCCTCAAATTAATTCTCGCAATGGATTGTTTCGGTATCCAATGTTGCTGCTCCCAACCCAAACGTTGACGAACCAATGAACTCGAATGGAAGCAAATTGAATTTGGATGAGGAGGAGGATGAGCATGAGCATGAGGATGGATGGGAATTCAAGTCTACGGAATGGAAAACTGGAACTAAGAGCCAGAATGTTAAGGTTGAATTGCCAAAGCATGATAATGGTGCTCTTGATGTTGTTGGTACTATGTTGAATTCATCCAATGGGATTTCTGACAAAGCTGGCGGATGACACCTGGAGTTTGAGTTCAATCCAAGATCCACATCGCAAAATCATATTAGCCCACAAACCAGGTCTGAAAAGTGAATCAAATGATGTTGGAACTGGGTTTGCCATGTTCAATCCAAATTTAGGAAGCTGAGTTTAGGGTCAGGATCAAATCAAAATTTGGAAGCACCAAAGAAGGCTGGCATTTTAGGATGCTTCAACTAGAACAAGGTTTACCCATGAATCTGAACAGAAAAGTTCTTTTAATCATGCACCACAAAAAGGAACTTTTAAATCGGTTACATAACAACCGGTTTAAAAAGTTGATTTTTTTAAATCGGTTGTCATACAATCGATTTAAAAACCCACACTTTTAAACTAGTTGTTACGTAACCAGTTTAAAAAGCTTATTAAAAATTTCGTGCCTCTTCTTTTAAATTGGTTATTGATGAGCCAGTTTAAAAAATGAATAAAAATATTTTAAATCTAACTTTTTAAATTGGTTATGTGTGAACCGGTTTAAAAAGTTCATTAAAATTGCGAAAATGTCACCACGTCTTCATTTTAACTTGATTTATTAACAACCTAGTTAAAATCCTACTGTAGAAAGCCTTTTTTGTAGTAGTGAACTCTAATTATACGACCAGTAGTAACCTTTTTAACAAATATTTTATATATCGATTGAAAATATGACTGATGTAAAAAATACTTTTTATATCGGTTTAAAAATATAATTGATGTTAGAAGTAGTTTCTACATGGGTTATATTGTCAATTGATGTAAAATTTTTCCACCTAATTACAAAAATGTCACTACACTTTTTTTTTCTAATTTAGTTCTCAGTTAATTAATGTAAAAAACTGTTGTAAAATGTATTTTTACACTAGTGATATACCTTCATGCACCTCACCCATGAATTTCATTGATTCAACATAGTCAACTCATTTTAGCAACAATGTATCAAATCCCTTTCTCTAAAGGTCATTATCAATTAATACATACTTAAATGTTGCTGTTTTAATTTAAAATCAACTTACTTAGATATGTTGTGCAGATAATCATCCAATTCCTTTCTCCAATTGCTAGTGGTGATGTTGGCGCCACTCTCCAAGCACTTCCAATTCTATATAGCTAGAGCATGTTGTGCAATTGATTGGCTTCTCATTTTTTGTCCTTAAAACATGAATTATCACCATATTAACAAATTGCTTCAACAAAGGGCCAGCTAATTTAAAGTAGGGTATAGGGTTAGG
Source organism: Spatholobus suberectus (assembly GCA_004329165.1). Taxonomy (NCBI): domain Eukaryota; kingdom Viridiplantae; phylum Streptophyta; class Magnoliopsida; order Fabales; family Fabaceae; genus Spatholobus; species Spatholobus suberectus. Next base: position 38,125,333 of record CM014732.1, read on the forward strand.
AGTTTGGCATTTATATTTGTTTGTCATTTGTTTGACAATCAAATCTCCAAACACCTGAATGATTTGTGCTTTCAAGAAAAGAAAGACCTTTAGCCCAGTATCAATGCTTCATATTCAGTTTGATTATTAAAATAATCTCTTGATAGTTGACATATGATTCTCCAAAATTTTCCTGTGAGTTATGAATGATAATACTTGCCCCTACACCATTCCAAGTCCGAGATCCGTCATATCAAAGCCCAAAATCTATGGTTATATATGCATTTAATGTTGGGATTTGGCCAATAAAACCTCAACTTCTAAGCAAGGGTGTCCAGCTAAAAAGTCAGCTAAAGTTTGAACCTTGACAACTTTGAGAGGAACATACTTCAATGCAAAAACCATTTAATTTAATAGCCTATTTCATTATTCTTCCTTTAAGCAAGGGTCTATTTGAGATATATTTCACAATATCAACCTTGCATAACTAAAACTTCTTTAGTAATAAATAATACTCAAGTGTGATAATAAATAATACTTAAGTTTTGTACAAGCATAAAACAAAAATAAACAAAGTTTTAAAATAGTTGTGTATCTAACTTCTTCATTATGCAACAATCTACTAAGATAATAAATAACTCTCCATACTATCTTCGGCATCCTATGCCAACAGGTAGTTGATAGACTCCTTAGTTGTTGAGGTGTACAACTTCAACGATCTTCCAAGATGAGGTGGTGTAAGAATTGGTGGATTAGGTAAAGCTTTCTTGATTTGCTCAAAAGCATCCTGCTACTATGGTCTCCATATCAACTACTCAACATCTTTGAGATTCAAAAGTGACAAGAAAGATTTCATTTTGCTAGTTGAATTTGAAATGAATCTTCTAAAGAAATTGATCTTCCTTATCAAGCTTTGTAATTCTTTCTTATTCCTATGCGGCGTGGCTTTCATGACAGCCTTTGCCTTATTTTTGTCCACTTTAATCTCTTATTAATGCAGTAGGAAACCAAGGAAATTACCAACTAACACACCAAATGTGCATTTTGTTAGATTCATCTTTAAATTATGTATTCTCATCTTGAGGAAGGCTTGCTCGAGTTTGACTAAGTAATGATCCATGTCAAGCTAATTTTACTATCACGTCATTAATATAAACTTCTATGGATTTACCTATATATCAAGTCATGAAAAATCAAGTTCATAACTCACTAGTAAGCGGCCCCTACAATTTTCAAACCAAATGCCATTACCAACCATTAATAAATGTCAATTTCTCTAGGACAACCAAATGTTGTTTTGTACGTCTTCATTGGCTAAGAATATTTGGTTCTAGCCAAATTACCCATCCATAATAGTTAGGATTCCATTATTGGCAGTCAATTCAACTAACATATCTGTTATTGGCATGGTATATTCATCATTTAGAGTAACTGAGTTTAAATTTCTAAAATCAATGCAATCTCTCACATAGCCATTCTTCTTGATGCTGATGGTACAGTTGACAACCATTCTAAACCAATTTTACTCATTCGTTCTACCTCTTCCTTGATCCTAAGAAGTAACTTTGAATTAAACCTCCTAGGGGACTGCTTGTGTGGTCTAAACCATTCCTTGATTGGCAAATGATGTTCCACCAACTCCCTTACAACCTTGGTATCTCATGGTAAAGCTAGGAAAAACAATCTTTATACTTCTTAGTAAGATCAACTAATCAATGTTTGTCTTCAGTTGACAATGGACCATTGATCCTTATAACTCCGGGTACCTCTTTAGTTCCAAGGTTCACTTTTAATAATGGATCTTGAGCCTCGAAATTGGGTACTTGCCTCCTGAATAGATACTAGAAATCGTCATGGATCAGCTGACTAACTTCATGATTGTACCCCCAGTTGGAAGCACACTTGGTTGAGCTAAATATGCTAGCTAATCTAGGACATCATTTAAGATGTAATCCATGGTGCTCTCTAGTAGGTTGTGAGTGGGCCTCAATGCTCATTTTGAATCCTTGCATTATCCAGACGCACCTTCTCTACTTCTCTGTTCATGATAATGGGCATAACATCTAGAGAGTAAAATATTGCGTTTACCATTGTATATCACTAGTAAACAAATTAATTATGGTCTTCCTGCATAATTTCCATTTAATATTCTTCCCTAAAGATAAAGAAATGATAAAGTGTGGAGGGGACACATTGGCTAGTGTGTATCCAATCCCTTCTCAATAGAGATGAATAGGTTGGCTTTGCCTCCATAACAAAGAACATTGAATTGAGTGTTTTAGAGTTGACTACAACGTTTGCTACCAACACTCCTAACTTCTTCAAGGTTGACAGTGTCATAACGTTCAATATCTTATCTCCATCCACAAATACTAGGCTGAGGGGCCTTCCATTAATTTGGGATTGCACCTGTAATGGCTTTAGATGTCGAGTCATAGCTTTTGCTAGCTTTAGCAAAACTACATGGTGAGATGGTCATCCTCATCTACAAGACGTGCCAATGTTGCTTCTTCAACAACCACATCTCCCTCCAAATTCAGAATTCTTAACTTGGCTTGGGTTACGAAGAAAATCATAGGAATGATGGTAACAACACTAATGGATAATCCTCCTGAGCAGATCATCCAAGTCATGTTCCCTTATCTTAGAGTTGAGTCTTTTAGATAAGAGAGTTCATCAGAGGAGTGACGACTTAGTATGGATCCATCATGGGCTTTCTTATTTCCAATTATTAACTAGCCTCCTAGTGAGGGAGTGGTTGTCCTTTAGGAGAATATGCCTTATGTGATATAGTTCTAAACTGTTGATCCTTTAATTCAAAAAGTCGACTCCAACTTTTGTTGTTGTGTTGGATCCAATTGGCTCTAGGGGATACTACATCTTCCTTTTCCCTGGGCTTTAACATCCCAGTAGGTTGCCAGTAGAGGTAGCAAAACAGATTCGACCTGTAATTTCTGGCGGGATGGGTAAGCTTGTAAAACCCGCCAACCCACCCTGCCCCCAACCTGCCAACCCGGCAGGTCAACCGACGACCCGCCACTTACTTTTTTAAAACAATTTTTTTTGCATTCTTTAGTAGTTGTATGAGAGACATTAATGAAAAAAAGAGAGAGTAAAAGACGCGTTGCAAGCACTACTCTGCATTCGCAATGTATACTAAAAAATATAATAACAATAATGACACATGCGTCTAGGGTTAGTTCTACTTGTAATTAAATACAATTCCATGTTATACTAAAAAAATATAATTCCTCACACTTTTGAATGAAAAGTGTTATTTATTTTCAAGTGTCATGATAAGTGTTATTTATTTTCAAGTAAATTATTTTTATACTTTTGAATGAAAAAATATAATCTCTCTTTCATATATTTAATGTATATTAAAAGAATAATAAAATTATATGTCAAACAATCAAAGATTCAAAGTGATATAATGCGTATTAAAATAAAAATTATTTAATTCAATTCAATTAAATGATAACAAAAAATATTGAAATTCAATTAAGTTTTTTTTTTTAAAAAAAAGTTGGATGGGTTGAAAGTGGAGAGGGTCAACCTTGCCAATCCACCCTTTTAAATCCGCCAACCCATTTTAGCGGGTTAACCCGCCAACCTGTTTTTTGTACAATCCACTCGTTATTCCTTGGCAAGCCAACCTGCCAACCAGTTGCTAAGCAAGGAGGGTTGAATACTTCAACCCACTTCTCGTCGATGGATCGAGGCGGGTCGGCCCGCTTTGCCACCCCTGGTCTCCATTTATCTTGCTGCCCAATGGTAATATAGTATTGACATCCCTTTGTGGATGCTAACTTCAACTATTTTCCTTTTCCCTCTAAATAGAGGTGTCTCGTGCACCTTTGGAAAATGCAATTTGTCATAAGTCTGTCTCCTATTTTGGTGTCCTAATCTATGAAAGACACCGATTCTGGTGTAATCTGGTGTATTAGGTTACATCTTGGTGCAAGAAAACTATGGATTGTCAACTAACCCTGGTGATTTTTCTTGTGCCATTGCCACCGTCCTCATCTTTGATCAGTGGAGGGGGTAATCCACCATCATCACCTCAATTTCTCAAAACTAAAAATAAAATCAATTAAAATGAAAAACAAAACAAAGCAATGAAGTTCTCAAGTTGCCTCCTAGCAATGTTTCTTTAACGTTAATAGCTTGAAGTAGCATACGTCTCCACTACCTGTAGATCTACCTCAAGCTCATTAGTCAATCAAGTGGAGAATCTTTTGTCACATGACATGAAGCTTGAATTGGGCTCCTTTTTTGTCATAATTGTTTTATTTTACTTAATTATTTTTTTGTCACACTATATTACGACTAATGTATAATTTTAATCTCTCAATATTTTTTGATCAAAGATATTGTCATAAGTTTTTAATTGTTACAATTAAACTCTTTCATCTCACTTTCTACTTATTGTATAAAACGCTCAAATCTTATTTTTTTTTATCCAAATAATTTGAGATTTAAGATGGACTTAAGATAAAATAAAAATTATTTAAATGATCTAGTACTTGAAACATGGGAAAATATATTTTTTTTCTTTCTAATTTTGAGTGAAATATGATGTTTTAACTGACTAGTTTTGAGTAGAAGACAATTCAAAATAGTTTAATAGGTTTTGTTCATACACATTTTGAGAAAAAATTATGAAAATAAATGTTTTAAATAGAAGAATATTGCTAGAAGAATTTTATTATAACAATAAAAAATTAAGGTATTAAAATTCAAGTAAAAACCTATTTGAAATAAAGAGATCGAAATTACAATTAAATATATTTTACTTTATTTATTTTCATAATTCGATCCTCAAAGAATGCTATCCCAATATATATTTTGAATAAATATATTTTTTTGGATTTAATGTATTTTTATTTATTTTCATGGATTGAATAATGAATATTAGATTTTTTTTTCATTTTTCTGAAAGCCCAAGTCCAAAATTTTTTCTCTCTTTTTCCCTTTCAAAGAATACACTCATGTGAAAATTGAAGGAGAGTTTTTGACATGAAACTAAATGACTATTGGGTTCATGCTAATGCTGATTTTTTCTTTTATAGAGATCATCTACGTCATCAAATACGATAAAGCACCACAACAGAGACATGGTCATTGGGCTGTCAATTTGGAAGTTACAAGAGATTAGAATAAATTATATAAATTTGATTAAGTTTTTCAAAAACATAAATCATAAATCATTAAAGAGCTTGTTTGGCATGACTTTACTGGTGCTAGATTTAATCGTATAGTTGTTGTGTAGTGGCCTTGTGCCCTCCATTACAGAAAAAAAAAAGAAAAAAATTGAAACATCATATTTTGAAGTTGGCGCTAACAATTGAAGATATAATAAGATATTATTTATCTAAATATTATAATGCCTTACAAGACAAAAGAATTTTAAAAAAATATATCAAAATGTTCCTATGTTTGGGCCTTGCAATTGCAAAATTGTTGTTAAGAATAAAATTCCCTGATCAATCGAATTAGGATATCCCATGTTTATAAATTTATCTCAACTTAGATTCATAAAATGTGATGTATTAATTAATTGCCAACAGTACTACAACTATTTTAACCCAGTAGGGTGGCCTAGTGGTGGAGAGTTGGTGTAGTATACATGAAGTCATAAGTTCTAATCTAATGTGACCTTTGTACACACACAAAAAAAAAGTACTACAACTATTTCATTCCAGTACAAGTCCCACAATATTTTTCCTTCAAATCTATTACTTCTCAACAAGGAATATCCTTTGAAGGCTCGAAGCAACAGCAATCAAAGGATGTATCTTCATTAATGAATTCCTATGTTTATATCTTTAAACATTGTTCTCTTTTTTAGGTGTCCAGGGTAACCTTGGAGACTAATCTTCATAGTATAAAGATTTATTTAAGAGACTGATTTCTCCCAACAAATATTCTTTCATCCACATCAACCTGAGATTCAAACTGTCAATAACATAGTATTCTGTTATTACTTTAGCAGGATTAAAACACGTTACAAGAAAACATCGGCATAATTTCGGGTTTCATTAAGAGTGATCTTTAATCTTCAATTAATGGTTGACAGGAAAAATCCAAAATCGTCTCTCGTTTTTGCCTTGTAAATATCAACCAACTGCTTTTGACGACTTGGAATCGTAATACGAAACTAGAAAAAATAAATAAATAAAGAGAGAGAGAGAGTACGGGAAAGAGGTAATCCTTTAAATACTTTAAACCATTATTATTAGAACTGAGAATTGAGAAAGAGTCTAAACTGATATTTGACTTAGCTAATGGGCTTTTCCCATCATAAAATAACATTAGACTGGGTACAAGGTCATGGTTGACTAAGATAATATTGAAGAATTCTTAATACACTTTGGTCAAGCACGCAGGTAGTTGTTAATGAATGGTTCAGCACGAAATAAAGAATTAATTATGATAAAGTTAAACCGCAAACCTGTTCAATGGTTCATCCCTATAAATAGCAAGCTTAACATGCAACAAAATTCCATTCTCTCAACTTACAAGCAATTTCATACTCGATAAGAATCATTAAGAATAGCGGTGAGAGCAAAATGAAAGTTGTCTACTTCGTTGTTGCCGTCTTAGCTTTGGCATCCTCTGTTGCCTATGCCTATGACCCCAGTCCCCTGCAAGATTTTTGTGTGGCTATCAATGACACCAAAGATGGTGGTAAGAATATACATAAACATTAATTCCTCACTAGTCTTGACACTAGATTCGTTAGATCATGTCTAGAATCATTGCAATTGATTTTTCAAATTAAAAACTTTGCCTTGTTAATTTGCAGCATTTGTGAACGGAAAATTCTGCAAAGACCCCAAACTTGTTAAAGCTGAAGATTTCTTCAAACATGTGGAAGCTGGGAATACTAAAAATCCACTTGGCTCACAAGTAACTCCTGTATTCGTTGATCAACTGCCAGGACTAAATACACTTGGAATATCTTTGGCTCGCATAGATTTTGCACCCAAGGGTTTAAACCCTCCTCACACTCACCCTCGAGGCACAGAAATTCTGATAGTCCTTGAAGGCACTCTTTATGTTGGATTTGTCACATCCAACCAAGACAAAAATCGTCTCTTCACCAAAGTGTTGAACAAGGGGGATGTGTTTGTGTTCCCAATTGGTCTCATTCATTTTCAATTGAATGTGGGATATGGAAATGCAGTTGCCATTGCTGGCCTCAGCAGTCAAAACCCAGGAACTATCACTATTGCAAAAGCTTTGTTTGAAGCCAATCCCCCTATTTCTTCTGAAGTTCTCACTAAAGCATTCCAAGTTGACAAGAAAGTAATTGATTATCTTCAAAAGCAATCTTGGTACGGCAACAACTAGTTTGGGAATATAGGTGGTCATTACTTCATTCTGATTGGATAATTGACTCATTTTGGACCGCCTCATTCAATTCATCTTCAGCAAATACATCGTTACTATGTATAAGGAATAAATTAAAGGCATGTGGGAAATATTTATATGCCAAGGCTGCTCTTTTGTATAATTTAATTTGTTTTCTACATTGTTTTTGTGACTTCAATAAAGTAACGATATTCTGCCCCTCTTGTTGAAGTAGATTTTTTACATTTGGTACATTCATGCTCATGCGTTAATCTACTGGAAACAAACCGTACTATTCATGGCATTATCAATCAATCACATTGTAATATTAGATGTGTGGATGAGTCATGACTTTAGCGGCCTTAATTATAGATCTAAATTGTGTTAAGTATATGATGAGGAAATCAAAAACTACCCAAATCCCTCATCATTAAGCTGACCCTATTGGGTTAACGAAAATCCTTTATTAAGTTATACTGTTGGTTTTACCAACTAAATATCAATGAAAATATAATTAACGGCAACACTTGAACTGTAAGTATAACAAAAGATGGCTCATGCAATGCTTTGATGACCTTCCGCATTGTTGTGTGTACTGTTTGTCTTTTCTTCATTTATGGTGTTTCATCGGGTTTTTGGCATTCTTTATTCCTTCCTTGTGTTTCGAAATATTGGGACATTTCCTTTAAAGCTAGAAGTTCGAAAACATTAGAATATCTATTTACAAACTTAATTCTCAGTTTCTAAAAGAGCACATATAGCTTTCTGGTAGCTTTTTTTGCTCCAATATTTAATTTTGCAGTTTTCAATTGATTCAATCTCTCCATCTCGTCTGCTCTATATTTCTTCATAGCTGTAATCCTTAACTATTTTTGGCATGTCTTTGCTTTAAAATAAAAACCTGCATGTGAACAATTTGTAATGAAAGAAATAAAAAAAATGAATAAATGCCGAAGGTCATCATACGATAAATAGAGAAATGTAAACTGTTATGCACTTATGGGTGTTGCATTAAAAAGGGACAACAAATTTGCGGTTGGTTGAACAAGATGCAAGTCACACAAGTTGCAAGTCCAACAACAACTACACATAAAAGTCAATAACGGAAAAGTCAAGCACGGGACTCCGTAGTCCTTAACAAGTACTAAGAACGGGACTTCTTAGAAAATATTAAATATTAATTAATTTAATATAAAAATAAAAATAGATCTTAGTGGCTATTGCCAGTATACCGATGCTGAACCATCATGGACTACTTTATTCATGGTCGTCCATGCTAAAAGGCACTAGATTCCCATTTAAATATTGGACTCGATAATGATGGGAGATCCTTTTCAAATGTTATATATATTTTTTGAAAATATAAAAATCAACCATATTCTGGTTTTTTTTTACCTAAATAATACAAAAATCATACCTTCATCTAAATAAAATAAGTACAGAATCCTGAAATAGATGTCAATGGAGAAGAAATAAAAATACAACACAAGTGTAGAGGGGCCATCCAAAATATAACGAAAGATAAACTCCCAAACTGAAATCCTCCACTCTTTAAGCTAACCCACTACTCTTAGACACTAGTATTAGGAGGCCTCTGAAGGATCGTCTTTGGAACTTGATACATACATCGCTGGTTAATGATGTGGACCTCTAGTTGAGGATGTGACAAATCCATCCCTCGAGGCATAGTACAATGCCCTCCACATCCCCTCGATTGGTAGGCTCATGCATCTTCATAGACATGCATATAGAAAATGAAAACACGTGTTGGTCAAAAGAGAATTTGGTGTGATGGTGTCACCCATATAACAAACGTGTCGACCTTCAAAGTTGAACTACCAAGCATCACGTTTCTCTAACACTTGAAATGAAGGCCCACTATAGCTAGAGGTGTAGGGTTGATTGTTTCTTTCTTCTAAGAGCTAAGACATTCCTTGACACTAGCAGGACACTTAGGTTTAGTAAACACACTCACTCATGGTTTTACGACACTTGGGACATCCTTTTGTTCTAAGACTCTTTTACATCTGATGTCTCTTATTTTTCTTTGGTTCCTCGGGTTGGTGAGGTCCTAAACATTTTCTCTTCCTATTGTCACGCTTTCGTTGCACACTCCTAACTTCCTTTTATGATTTCGCTCCACCTAAGAGGTGCCTCTCTAAAAATACTATCTTAAGTTCTCCCACTTTAAAGGTATCCTCAAAAGGGTTATCTTATCTATCACACCTCTCCACTAGCACTCCCCTTAGTGGGGTTATAGTCCCTAAGGAATGGTGGCTGACTCATTCAAGTTTCAACAAATCTTGAATTTCAAGGTCTCTACAGTTGGTTTTCCTTGGCTACTCTCTACCCCTTCTAACACTCCTTACTTAGAGTTAGGTTGGCTAAGTGAAGCTCCTACTAGGGAATTCCAGAGTGACTGCCCTTAGGCTCGATTTTTACTCGCCATTCGTCCCACCTACATTGCACGAAGTATTGAGGTGGCCAGTCTCATATTCCATGACAAGGCAGTTAGGATTTATGGCATGGCAAATAATCAAAAACACTCAATGTAACTCAAACAATGTCAAACAATTTCTCAGAGTACACATAGGAAACATAAAAGACACATAACACACAGGTCAAAAAGATCGACCTGCTCTGATACCATTAATGTAACACCCTAAGGAGTATTACTGTAACTAAGCCTAGATTTCTAAGAACAAAAAAGAAAGACTTAAAAACATAGAAACATGTTAAAGCGACTCATAAATATAATTAGACATTATATACGAACAATACAATGAGAAAAATACACGCCTAATACAACTCATCTATCACCCGAAGGTATCGAATAAAACATAAAGTGGAATACAAGAAAACAATATAAACTAGACTACATCTTCTTGCACGTGACTCCAAGCTCCACCTGTATATGTCTTCACTTGTATCCTGGAAAAAAAGGGGAAACTTAAAGGAGTGAGACATAATGTCTCAGTGAGTGCTCTAAAGGTTCTACGGCTAAGTCAAACTCTTCTATTCGGACAACCTTCATTACTTATCTCTCATGGCTTTAGCCTCACTAGGCCTCTCATAATTATCCATACCTATGGCGGGGTCTACACCTTTCAATAATCAGTGTTTCCTGTTAACTCCTCTCTCATTCTCACAATTGTTATACAATCTTACTATCTCATTCTTAACCTAAGAACTCTTTCTTACCCAAAACCCTCTCTAGTATTTAAACCCTTCATGTTTAGATTTTACTCTTCTTCCTTTTGATATTTAAGGTTATTCTCTAGGGTCAAGTCTAAGGTCACAGACGTTCTAAAATACTTTTAACACTCCCTTAACACTCACCTTAATACCCTCATTTTGTTCTCTCTTACTTGTCCTATACCTTTCTATTACGTTGTGTGAGGATTCACTCTTTCTCTATTTCATTTACAATTATTATTATCCAACTAGAACCCTCACAACACTATCTTAGGGCCTAGCCTATCACTTATCCTTGAGGTAGCAAACACAATTGTAATTACAAATATACATTTATTTCACATCTTGTGCCTAGTAACTAGACATACGCATCATTTTGTTTCATCAAACAAGCATAACATACATGCATAACATGAGTACATATACATAATCTTGACATTTTATCACAATTACATTTTCATACGTGTGCACATTACATCAATCGCTTATGAACAAGGTCACATAGACTTCACACAATTACAACGTAGCACAGTTTAACATATCACACCATAACAAGATGCATATGCATGTTATGTTCCTAAACCACTACTCATGCACATGTGGTACCAACCTAAACTTTTCAGAAAGTAGACTAGGAGTAAATGCACAACCATAAGAAGCGTCATCGATACCGATGCCTTCGGCTCTCGCACCCTCAACTAGTATGATATCCCTTGGCAACTAGTCAGGGTTACCTAGTTTTGCCAGTACGCCCCGGCTCCATGGGATCAGCATGTACCATTGGAGTTTTTCCAACCGGATAACCCCCAAGGCTAGGGTTAGACAACTCAGCACGGCCTCCACCAGCTAGATTCCTACATACTTTCCTCATCACATAACTCAAATGTTATGATGCATGGTCACATATAATGCTTACAACTTTTAATAGACTTTTATCATGAAACATTGGCACAATTTCATATCACACTCAGTTTTTTTAAGGTACATAACAATCATACATTATAAATTCAACAAGGCATAAAAGAAACAAATAACAATGAGTTAAAAACTGCAAAACAAGTTCATAAGCACAAATAACAGAATAGCAACGGTCGTATTCGCTCGGCAAGACGAAAGCCCCGCCTGACGGTCCAGTGAACCTGCCCAACGGGTCTACGCTGGAATCCAACTCACCCAGCGGGTATTGCACCCCGCCCAGCGGGTCCGCGCGCCTAGCGCCAATGTGGAATCAATTTCAAGAAAAGTCGCCCACCGGCTATCTAATCCCGCCGGGCGAATTCGAGGTACTAATTTTAATTTATTTTTCCTATTGTCTTTGGTTTCTAAATGCTCGAAAAAAAAATAATTGGATTCTTAATTACTCTTCTACATTGATAATTGGTCATCTAATCTATTATTCCCTTACTCCCTCACAATCCCCTCAAAATCCATCAAATTCCTAAATTTGGGTATAAGGAGGGAAAGATAGATAGATGAACAAGAACAACATAAAAGACAAGAAAGGACACGAGGGAGAGCACTCACCTTTAATAGCACGCAAAGCTGAGTTCTAGGGTTTGGGTTCTCAGTTTCTATTCCTTCTCTTTCTCTTCCTCTTTTTCTTCCTTTTCTCCTCATTCTCTCTAACTTCTTTCTTCTTCTATTTTCTGACGGCTAAACCTAACCCTCCTTCTCTATTCTCTTCTTATAACATGTGGGTGGGTATGTGACTTAGTGGGCTTTAGTCTCCTATTGGGCCCTAGATGCTCTTTTGGGTTTATGATAACATTCCTACTAATTTCTAATACTAAGGTGTCGATAATAATAACACTTAATAATAATAATAATAATAGTAACAACAACATAAATATAATATTAATAATAATAGGAACAGTAATAATAAGAAATATAACAACAATAACTCTTAAGACATCTTTTGTCTAATAACACATGTGAAGGGTCCTACTAAAAACTACCTCGTGGTTCATTTCTAGTATTTTAAATTTGGGGTGTTACACAACCTTAGTTTTCGTTTGGTCAGTTGAGGGGGAAGAGGAGGTACGGCCGACGGAGGTAGAACAGGTTCCTGTTGAGGTTTGGTTTGAGTGACTTTGGACAGTGCAGGATGTCTAGATGCCGTGCTCCTGATTGATTGTCTTCTAGATGCTGTAGTCCTGACTACCATGGAGACAAGGTTAAATGAAGAGAGCTTCTTCATCTTGTGGTTCCATAGGCTAGACGCTCTATCCTACTATCTGTTCAGTTGGTTGAGAAGGCAACTCCAACGATTCTTCCTTGGCACTTTGCTGCCCTTGGAATCCTTATCGATGGGTTTCAAAGTAAACCCAGTTTTCATCTGGTTGATGTTGTTCCGTCTGAAAGTTAGCTGGTTGATTCTGTGTCCACCACCTAGTTCTTTGATCTTCACTTGATTATTCCTGGTAGAGAGAAGAATTCATGGTAGACTTGTTGCATCCAGAAGATTTTGTTCAGCAACGCAGGGTAAGTGATTTGATTAATCACTTCTTTACCCTTCATGTTTCTGAAGATATTGCTCAGGATAAGGTGGGAAAGGTTGAACTGTGTCCGGTGATTATGTGAAAGAGGGCGAAGTGGTAAAGGAAGGTGCATGCTGTCCTTCGACCTAGCTTTGTGCAAAATCCCCTTATTCAGAAACTGTTGAAATACCTTCCCTTCTTTGATCAACTTGTTATATTCAACATGTCCTTCAGCCTCAGGACCAATTAGAGTTGCATTGACGATTTCATGCCCTCCATAGTTGTTTTCCTAGCCATTCTTGATGCATGACCCAGCTCGTCATACCCGATTGCGTTTGCAATGCTTGCAAGATCAACAGTGACCTTGACTCCCAAAACAATACCCACCACACTGTTGTTTGTGAATTCGATAGTTTTCCAGAATCATTGGATGAGTTCTGGGTATATGACCTCATTCAGCTGGAAGTAGTTTAGAATTTCGCATCTCAAGAGGTTGTCCTTCACCTTTACTCCTATGTCATTGAGAATGTCGATATCGAACTTGTATTCTATACAAACGACAACTTCCCCTTGGTTTGAGCCTTTTACTCTAGCCACAGCCTTTGAGTTAGTGTTAGCCTTTTCGTCAAACATTGTTGATTGCAATTGAGGAGACTTAAGGTTTTGGGAGATTTAAGAGCAACAGAGAGAGAGATAGATAAGATTTTAGGGTAAGGTAGGGCTTGATATTCAAAAGGAGATAATATAGAGTTTAGGTGTTTTGGAAGCAACTGAAGGGTTTTGTGTATGTGGCGGTATTTTGAATTTTTGATGAGAGAGAAGGTGCATTTAATGCTGGTATAGGATGTTTTATAGTTTGATATCAATTACGCCACAGACGTGACTCAGATAAGGAATAAAGCATTTATTTCAAATTATTGTCAGTAAAAGCATGATTGCAAATGTTCGCAAATATCAATGCAAAAAAAACTTAAAATACATTTTAAAAGGATGCAAACATAATGGACGCTAAAATGCAAATGGACGCTATAGTCTAGTAGACGATTAGTCCTTTGGACGAATGAAATTATTCATTCCTTTATAAAGTCCATACCAAGACTTTTTCTTATATGGACAAGTTTATCTTCAGGAAGGGATTTTGTAAATATATTTGCTAATTGATTTTCAATGTTATAAACTGAATATCAATAATCCCTTTCTGAACATAATCTCTTATAAAGTGATGTTTAATTTCAATATATTTTGCTCTGGAATGCAATATGGGATTTTTCGAAAGATTTATAGCAGTAGTATTATCACAAAGAATAGGAATTTCACTTTCATTAATATTATAGTCTTCCAGTTGATGCTTGATCCATAGAAGTTGTGAACAACAGGAAGCTGCTGATATATATTCTGCTTCTGCTATGGATAAAAGCAATCATTCCTTGCCTTTTGCTAGTCCAGAGACAAGACTTCCTCCAATGAGGTGAACCCCCACTGGTGCTTTTTCGTTCTATTCTATCTCTAGCATAGTCAGCAGTTACAGAATCCAACTAACCGGTATTCTTCACTTTGCTTAAAGCATAGACCAAGGTTAGTAGTTCTTTTTTAAGTATCTAAAGATCCTTTTTACAGTAGTAAGATGAACTTCTCTAGGATTAGATTGAAATCGAGCACACAGACATACACTGAACATGATATTTGGTCTAGACGCGGTAAGATAAAGTAAGGATCTAATCATACCTCGGTATGTGTTTGGTCTACCTTTTGGGATGTATCGTCCAATCCTAGTACTGAGGATGGATGCATGGGAGTGCTCATTTCTTTTGCTTCATTCATCTTAAATTTCTTGAGTAACTCCTTAGCATACTTTGTTTGATGTACGTATATGCCATTGCTGGTTTGCTTTATTTGCAACCCTAGGAAGAACTTAATTATCCCATCATGCTTATTTCAAATTCTGTCATCATAAGCATAGAAAAATCTTTGCATAGAGCTTCATTAGTAGCGCCCAATATGATATCATCTACATATATTTGTTGCAATGATAAAATTTGAGTTTGTGTTTTTGCGAAATAGAGTAGTGTCTACTTTTCCCCTTGTAAAATCGTTTTCCAAAGAAAAGAACTTAGCTTCTCATACCAAGCTCTTGGAGCTTGTTTGATCCATATAAAGCCTTTTTGAGCTTGAAAACATGATCAAGAAGAGTTTCATTCTCAAAACCAGGTTGTTTCACATAAACTTCTTAATTTATTATACCATTAAGAAATGCACTTTTACATCCATTTGATAGAGCTTCATATTACTATGAGTAGCAAATAAAATAAAATGCGAATGGCTTCTAATCAAGCTATAGGTGCAAAAGTTTCAGTAAAATCTATACCTTCTTATTGTGAGTAACCTTGAGCTATAAGTCTAG
Organism: Spatholobus suberectus; assembly: GCA_004329165.1. NCBI lineage: Eukaryota > Viridiplantae > Streptophyta > Magnoliopsida > Fabales > Fabaceae > Spatholobus > Spatholobus suberectus. The sequence goes on from CM014732.1 coordinate 38,140,741, forward strand.
CTTTGTTTCTCACTACTTTACCTGTCTCGTCCAACTTATTTTGAATATCCATTTTGTTCCCATTGCTGACTTGTCTTTAGGTAGAGGAACTAGCTTCCATACATCATTCTTTCAAATTGATTTGGCTCTTCTTTCATGGCTTTAATCCATCCTTTGCCCAATAGAGCTTCGTCTACCGTCTTTGGTTCCTTCTAGGAAATCAGGGTAGTTTAAGCTTGCTCTTTGAAAGTAGATCTCGTTTTGAGATGATCATGTAATTTTCCTAGGATTTGATCTTTTGGATGATAGTTTTTCATTTGCCAATTTCGTCCAGTCATTCTTTTTGTTCTTCTTTTGAATTGTCCAATGGAGTTCCAGATGCTGGTTTTTTGGTATCGTCCAACTTCATATCTGTAAAGGATTCTTCCAGCTCTAATAGTTCTCTATCAAGCTTACTATCATTAAATTTAACATGAATATATAGCTTCTTCAACTTGTCAAGGTTCTAGAGTTGTAGACTCTATATGCCTTAGACGTTTCAGAATAGCCTAACAATATTTCATCGTCACACTTAGAGTCAAACTTTCTAAGATTGTCCTTGGTGTTCAGAATAAAAACATTGACACCCAAAAGGATGGAAATATGATATGTTAGGTTTTCGTCCTTTTCACAATTCATAGGGAGTCTTTTTTAGAATAGGTCTAATATATATTATGTTTTGTAAATAACATACTGTGTTTACAGCTTCAGCCAAAGTGTTTAGGAGTTGAGTTATCATTAATCATGGTTCTGGCCATTTCTTGTAATGACCTATTCTTTCTCTCTACCACACCATTTTGTTGAAGTGTACAAGGCACAAAGAAGTTGTGGAGGAATTCCTGTTTTCCTCACAGAACCTTTGAAAACTTTCGTTTTCGAACTCTCTCCTATGATCACTTTTGATTGAAGCTATGCAAACACCTTTTTCATTTTGAGCTCTTTTACAAAATATAGAGAAGACTTTGAAAGACTCATCCTTGTGCTTTAGGAACATAACCCATGTTCCATCTAGTATAGTCATCCACCACAAACTAGTCCATATCGTTTTCCACCAAGCGAGGTCGTTCTAATTGGTCCAAACAAATCGATATGTATAAGTTTCAAGGGGTCCAATAGTGGAAACAATATTTTTTGAATCAAAGGAGTTTTCACTTGCTTCCCTTTCTGACATGCATCACAAAGAACACGATTTATACATAAGATTTGGAAGCCCTCTCACGAGATTATGCTTATTTAGCTTTTGAGATTAATCTCAAGCTTGCATGTCCGAGTTTCTTTATGCCAAATCCATTGATTCTCGTTGATGGATACTAGACACAATACATTTTGATTTGTTAGATCATTTAAGTCAATCTTATACAGATTGGTTTGCCTCTTTGCAAAAATAAAATCAATCCATTCACGTTTTTGACTATACATTCATTCTTTATTAAAGAAGACAGAGTGGTCCACTATCACAAAATTGACTTATGCTCAGTAAATGTGTTGAGTCCTTCAACATATAAAACGTTATCAATGGAAGGTAAAGGATGCTTACCAAT